>LT669791.1:21225115-21586418 GCA_900128785.1 Arabis alpina
TAGTAGTCAACCAATTCAGTGGCGAATACGCAACAAAGGACGAGCGTATGGAAGCCTACTTAGGATTGCAAAAGAATTAGCTGCGCAGTTTAAGAAATTCACGCTCACACAAATTCCGAGAGGAGAGAACGTTAACGCTGACGCTTTGGCAAATCTTGCATCTACGTCAGACCCGGCTCTGAAACGGATGATACCAGTAGAGTTCATTGAGTTCCCAAGTATCCTGCCAGCAGTAAGCCTCGCTATCATCACCCAATCTCAAACTGCCAGAAAAACCAAAGTCGCTCAGGAACGAGGAGAGAACGATGGCGAGGACATGGTAATGACCGACGCCACAAAAGACGACGTCAAGATGAATGACGCCACCGAAAACACTCCACTAACCCAAACAGACCCGGACCCATCACGACTACCAGAGTATGGTTGCGACGAAAAATGGATGGACCAAATCCGCAGATACATCTACGACGGTGAACTACCAAAAGACAAGTGGGCAGCTCGTAAGTTACGTGCGCAGGCCGCCCGCTACACCTTACTTGATGGTAATGTCTTCAGATGGAGCTTGTCTGGTCCATTACTTGCTTGCATCGAAGGCGAAGAAGCAAGGCAGATCATGTCAGAAGTCCATAGCGGATGTTGCGGGAACCATTCAGGAGGACGCGCCTTAGCAATTAAAATCGAACGTCATGGCCACTATTGGCCTACGATGGTACGTGATTGCGAGAAGTTCGCAGCAAAATGTGAGAAGTGTCAGCGTCATGCTCTGAAAATTCATCAACCAACCGAGATGCTTTCATCTGTTACCTCTCCCTACCTATTCATGCGTTGGTCCATGGACATCGTTGGGCCGCTTCATCCGTCGAAACAGAAGCTTTTTCTGCTAGTTCTAACCGACCACTTCTCCAAGTGGGTCGAAGCTGAAGCCTATGCTAATATAAAAGACAAACACGTAGAAAGTTTTGTGTGGAGAAACATCATCAGTCGCTTCGGCGTGACATACGAAATTGTGACGGATAACGGCTCTTAGTTCATCTCTAACCGGTTCAAAATATTCTGTGCAAAATGGAAAATCCGGCTTTGCAAGTCTACGCCGAGGTATCCCCAAGGTAACGGCCAAGCAGAGGCAGCCAACAAGACAATCCTTAACAGCCTTAAGAAACGTTTGAGATGCTAAGATGGGTCTTTGGGCAGACGAGCTTGAATGCGTGTTGGGGTCTCATCGCACGACGCCGCGACGAGCTACTAACGAAACACAGTTCGCCCTAGTTTGTGGGACAGAATGCGTCATCCCCTCCGAAGTCCAATTCCCAAGGGTTCGACGTTACCTCCTCCCTGGACAAGAAGGGCTAAACCACATGTTATTGCTTGACGAGTTGGACCTAATCAATGAATGGTGCGACCAGGCATTAATCAGAATAGCTAACTACCAGAACGCAGCCGCTCGATACTACAACTCCAACGTCAGGGAAAGACGATTCTATGAAGGCGATTTAGTCATGCGCGAAGTATTTCAGAACACTGCGGAACGGAATGCAGGCAAACTCAGAGCCAACTGGGAAGGACCATACAAAAGTACAAAGGTGGTCCAGCCTGGCGTATACGAGCTTGCCAACATGGCAGGTGCTCCCATTCCAAACTCATGGAATGCAAAGCAATAGAAGACGTACTACCATTAGTACAACCTTGAACATGATTCTAATAACTTCCGCTAATCTTTTAGCAATCTCTGCATGAACTACGGGCGACTTGATCCCTGCAAAGGGTACGTAGGCAGCCCATTTTCGGATGAGTTCAGTTGCCCCCCTCTCAAAAGGGGGGGGAGAGAGTGGGGTACGTATACTTGTATACTCCCACTTTTTATTGTAACATACTTTCGTGGGAATAAGAGAAACACATGCTGCAAATTTCCGCTATTCAAACATTTTATCTAACATCTTCTGCAAATCGAATAAGAGTCTGACTAAACAGACCTACTCATTCCCATCTGCCACTGCTAGCCATAGTGGCGACCTTAAACCAAGAAAAATCTGCAGATTTCTTACACGAAACATCCAACTTCGGATACACCGCGCTGTAGAAATATAAGTGTTCGTTTGGGAGCGGGTGCGTTCAAGGAGAAACGCATCTGTAAACCCAAACGATCACTCGAGAAACCCAAAATAACGTTGGTCAAAATTAATGGATCGTTATAGGAGCGGGCACATTCAAAAAGAAATGAGCTTGCGAACCTAAAACAACCATTCTGTAAACCCAGCAACACAATCAATGAAGAAATTACGTCCTTTCCAAAATATTCAAAGAAACCTGGTCCAAAAACAAGATTCAATCACTTCGATTCACCGACATCAATAAGTTAAAGCCGCATCCATTATCATCTTGTAAAAATACCAGGAAAAATCGTCCATGGATAAAAACCGTCCAGTCGGTAAAATATCAAAGTCGAAAATCTAAAAGACGAAAACATAAAACAGCCATCTAGGCGCATAATCAAAGTTAGAATCTAAAACATGACAAAAGCGCTAATAGATGCGCGAAACAGCTAAGGATGAGCCTCCTCGCCTTTGGCCGCTTCTGAAGAAGTAACCGGATTCGTAAGCCCCGCCTTCTCTAAGACAGCCTTCTCGGCTCCGTCGTCCTCTGCAACAATCTTCTCGATCTCAGCGGCATCTCTACCAATCCATGTTTTCTCGGCCTCGATGTCCTCTGCTGCAACCGTAGTCACCTCGGCTTCGTCTTCACCAGCAAAGGACATGCGTCCGTCTTTGCTAATCATGAGGTTCTTGAGCAGTCCAGCGCTATCAATCCTCATCTCCAGCGGAAATATCAAAGACGTTTGTTGAAACCAAACTCACATAAAGATTCTAGGAAATTCGGTGGAGTTACATAAAGACGAAGTTAAGCGTGGTATAATACCTGCAAAAGTCCGCTTGCGTTCTCCAAAGACATGATCGATCCTAAGACATCCACCACACCGGCCTCCCCTGCGAGCTTCTCAAGAAACACGTCCTGGTTCGGCAACGTGGGCTTGGCAAACTGAAAAGGATTCGAAAGGCAAATATAAACGAAAGCTCCCTATATCAATCCACTAAAAAAATCAAAGGGATACAAAAAACTTACCTCAGGAAGAACAACGTCCAAGCACTCTCTGAGGCTCTCCATTAACTTAACAAAGTATTCCTCATCACCTACGTTCGCCTCCACATCCACAGTAAGAGACGCAAGCTCGTCTTCAAGTCTAGGGACCTTTCTGTCCGGAAACAGTCCCAAAAGCTGCTTCACGAAGTCAAGATTAGCCTCCCTCTGAATTTGGAAGACCATCTTGTCTTGCGGGTCGCCATTAAGTTCCACGAACTTAGCCTTGGCGATGGCGAACTTCTCATGGAGATCCACAATCAGAGCCTTAACCGTTTTAAGCAACTCCCTCTTCTGCCCAACATGCTTCTTCAGCTCGCCGACCTGCTCGTTACACTTTGTCAAACAGTCTAACGAATTGCTCACGTCCTTCTTCGCAGTCTCAAGTCTCTTGGCTAGCTTTTCGTTCTCCACGCGGAGCCTTTTATTGTCTCCAAGCGCCCTCTCAAGCTCCTTGTTCCTCTTATCCAGCTGATCAGCATACTTGTTACGCTCGGCCTTAGCAGCGAGCTCCCCCTTGGCATAGTCATCGGCACAGAGCTTTTGCTTCTCGATCTCCGCCTCAAACTCGTGACCCACGCAGTTCACAAAGGCGAGAAACTATGAAAAAATAGAGAAGTAAACAAGACGTCAGAACAACCACATGAAAGAAGCTAAGTGTCAAAACGGAGCAGATGATACCTTAACCCCAGCACGTGACATCGTCCCGGAAGAGGATGCGCGAACGCGAGTGTAAGGATCATCAGGAAAGACTATGGTAGCAAAGAGACGCGCAACAGCAGCATCGTCATCAAAGACCAACTGCAAAACACGGACAGAAGGTGAAGGAGGATCGGTCCTCGGCCTCTTCGGCTCTCTCTCGTCATCGCCTCGAGGCTCGCCCCCTCGGCGGTCGCTCGTCATGGTCTCATGCGCCTTTCCTTTGGCCTTTTTCCTTGCATCTTCCCTAGAGCGAGAAGAGGCCAAGGGAACAAAGGAGCGCGCGGCTTTGGGGGCGGAGGCTAGCATGCCTAGAACAATACTCGGTGGCATCGAAGCAGTCTTTTTCGCAGCATAAGCAGTGCTAGGCACGGGGGGTAGTTCTAGGCGCAGAAGTAGTGTTCGGCGCAAGGGCTGGAGCAGTGCTAGGCGTAGGAACGGTCTTCGGCGCGGAAGTAGTGCTCGGCGGTGCGACAGCCTCAGAAGCACTTACGCTGCCAGAAGCTAACTGTGTGAACGATCGTTTCCCCATCTCTGACTGAATCTCTTTGGACCAATTCGAAAAAACAGATGCTCGAAACTGAAGATCCGCCAAAGAAAGCTCTCGCCTTCTCAACACGTCGCAGAGAAAAGTGTTTCTCCCAATTACACCCTCGAGATGCAAGAAGCGTATAAGTAGCCTGCACGTTCTTCGGGATCTTCAGTATCACGTTACTCACTGCAAAACAGACATAAGAAAAACAATGGTTAGAAACAGTTAAGGTGGCAATAAGGTGAAAAAGCCATAAAAGCAACACGCAAGGCAAACACATTCCTAACAAAGTCAATGGAATCAACTACCCTTCCTAGTCCATCTTGTTCGTATCAAGTCAATCCCATTTCCCAAAAATTCTCTACAGACAGGAACGTAGAAGAAAAAATCCATTCATCGATGGTCTTTGCTGACTAAACCGTCAAAGGTTCGAAAGTCCTTTCGAGGGCTAATGTAGTATATTAGCTTTTCTTTGGGAGGAGAACGACGAAGATCAAGATAGTTCCTCAAATGGTGGACATTCAAGGTCTCCCCACACTCATAACTTCGAATGAGGATTCCCACCAAGTGGTGAATTCCGCAGGGAGTGATTTGTGAAATTGAGACGTAAAACTTCGCGAGAAACTCGAGGATCACATATGGAATAGGAAACCACAAGAACGTGGCATCAAAGAAGCTCTCATACAACGTAAAGTAGCCTTCCGGAGGTTGATCCGCTCGATCAGATGGTGATGACAACATAAGTTCTATCTTGTCAGAAATAGAGCACTGGCGTCTCAAAACACCGAGTGACCTCTCGCTTGAAATAGTCGAACCAGGCGGATCCGGAGTTTTAAATTTTTTTGCACGAGGCTTCCTTCGAGATCGACGCGGAGCTCGTCTCCGGGAATTGGCTAAACAGTCATGTCTCCTTTATTCCACGGCGTTATCAAACTTTTCCATTTCGACTTTGACATCGACCAGAGCTGGAGCGTCGGCAGTTAGCTCGTCAGCTAGGATCGGAACGACATCAATCGGCTCAGTAATATGAGACGGACTCTTTGGATTCTTCTCATCGTTTATGACTGGAACTTGCATTGATGACGTCTTCTTAGAACAAGGACGCAACCAAGAGCTAGAACTGGCATCTGAACAAGCTTTCTCGGCCTAATGTCCTGCGTCTCCCAAACAAGTTGTCCTCGGCTTCAAAACGCCTTCCAAGAATTTCTCAAATGATGACACTGAATTCGACATCGAAACGGTCTTGAATATCCGCTAAGTACCAAAGACAGAAGGATCGCCAATATAACACCACCTCGTCACGAATTGTGCGGTTTCTCGATGGTTGACTAAGTCAACCTCGTCTCTTGTCCTTCATCAAAATTCGATTTTAGCCTCCGCATCAAGATGACGATTAGGAATCTTCACCGTGTCGGTCTCCGGATTAGCCTAATGACTCCTCGGTGTCAGAAGAATTTCTACGTGGTACTTCTCAAGCAGAGCTCTCACCGTACAAGACTTATCCTCGCACCAGTACCGATAATTCCCCTCTCCGGAATCGATCGCAACGCAAAGCTTCTGTATATGATAATGTCAAAATTGATTCAAGACCGAACTGATTGAACTCCCCACCAAATCTTGGATCTCGGAGAACTCACGATCGAAGATCACTTCGGTACGGTATAGGATCGACGGCGAGGAGAATTGTGAGCCTCCACCTCGGAATGATGAGCTCTCGGCACAGCCTTGAATTGACGAGGTCGGCACGGATCTCTCACAAGAACGACGACGGGAACGGGACCAGGGTTGACGGTGCAGAGCTGGGGACGAGGACGGCTCGGATCTCCCTTGTCCGACGCTCGTGGCGAGTTCTGGCCTAGGCCGAGCGCGGATCTAGGCTTTCCCTTGAACGACGAGCGCAAGACAGGTCCAGACTCAGCAGAACTCGCCGGTGGGACTTCTTCTCGGTGTTGGGAGCGGCAGCAGCTATCTCCGTCGAAGCAGTGGCCACGCAGAAGCTCGGGGCACGAGTCAAGTGATGTCGAATGCCTAGGGGTCCGACGACAAATCGGCGAGAGTGGTGAGACGAGAACGAGTCTGCGCCGACGTTAGTTGTAGTGTCGCCGGAAAGTGCATACCGAAATGCGGTGGTGCTCGTCGGTGGCGGCGGCGCAGCAAGGAGGGAGAAGATGAAAGACTAAAACCTTAATTTTCTAAAGCAAAAAATGAGAAAGAAGAGAGAGAGAAAGAAAGTGTACCTTTCTTTGGAGGAGTGAAGTTGTGAAAAAAATGAGAAAAGGAAGGTACATATATAGCCATTAACACCGAAAACCTAGCATTAATAAGACCTCGGTAGTCGGAGAAAACAATTTCAGTTTTTAAAAAGGAATTGAAATTTTCACTGAGTACAGAAACAATGCAGAGGTGAATTTTTCCGAACCAAAAAGAAAAAAGAAAAAAAAACTTTTTCAAAAAAGAAACAACAAGTCAAGCTACAAAGCACGACTTATCAGAGTTTTACCAACAACGGAGAGCTTTAGCGAAACAAGCTCCGTAAACTTTTACAGAACCAATTCTACGAATTTCTGCAAGAAAACAGACCTCTTAGGTATATACTGAGCTAGGCATTAACGTAAACATGAAAGCTCAGTAACTTGAACGATATTGTTGGATATGACCTCGTCTCAATAACGACACATTTTCTCGAGAACCTCATTTTCACCTACTCCTCTTTAAACTCAGCATCATCGAAACTGATACTGCTGAGGTGGGGGGCTAACTGTTGGGGTCAAATCTCACCCCACCTGAGATTCTCAAGAAAATGGCAAAGTGTTAAAGGTAGGCGCGCATGACAGTGGAACTACCACTGCCGGTCTCTGGGACGACATGCGCTTATGAAGACGAGCACTGCTCATACGCAGGACGAGCTCTGCCTTCTTACTAGAACGATGACTACAGCTCTCTACTGCCGTCGGAGTTAACCCACGCAAGTTTATTGGGCCGAGCTCAAAAGGCCCAAGCCCCGGAAATGACGTGGTAAAAGTCCCAGGATGACGTGGCAGCGAGACAGACAAGTCGGGCCAACCTTTGACGCGAACAGCTCAAGTTGGGCCTAGGTGACTTCTCAGCCCTAGGCCCAAGACGAGGACGAGGACGAAACCATAAGCGAACGCCGACTACGCAGGAAGGATATCCCGAAGAATTAGGGAATCGTCCTTATCTTTTAATAGGCCTAGCCTACTGAGGCATTTTATAAATATATCTTGTACGCCTCATTCAAAGGCATCCGCAATTTAAGTCACATACGCTCTTACGCAAACAACAATAAAGAACTACTTCTTCTTTGATCTTTGTTTACGTGTTTTCACCTAAAAATTCTTTGTTTCCTTAGAACCTTTGACAAGTTTATTGTGTAGATTCTACCACTCACATGAGAGAGCTTACAATCTGGTCGAAACCAATCATGAGTAAGTATTAATTATCGAATATGTAATTACTAAGGTGTTTGATAATGTATTTGTTCTATGTGAGTAAATGGATATGGAGAAAATGAGAGAAGGTTTTGCTTAGTGTAGATAGAGGTTGCAGAATATCTTAATTTATAGAGAAACAACTCTCTCCTTGTTTGTATTGCCAGCTACTATTTTGTGTATGTATATGTCATATGTACACACCTTAGGTTTGCAACTGGTTGATGTAACTGACGTCGTCAGTGCAGACACTCGTTCTTCGAGACCTGCCAAAATCTTTTATTAATAATGACCTAAGATTTATCCTTCACTCCTATGCCGCAAGTTGATACGTTACCTCGTGGTTAATTTCGCCATTTCCACTTGACCAGGCCCGTGCCTATGAAGAGAGTTACAAAGCCCTCGGTTCCGGCCCATTATTTTTGAAAATATTCGAGGCCTTCAAATTTATGTATAGCTTAGACTTGGCCCATATATTAATGCAAGACACAATATCTTCTCTTTATTTAAAAAAAGAAGTTATAATGTCGTTCAAAAGGAAAACTAAAAACAATTATTAATTAAAATTAGAAACTAAAATAAAAAAGCTAGGGTATTACCGTATTAACGAGCCTTGCCTCTTCATCTTCTTCTCACGTTCAGGCCACTTCACCATCACCAATTCACCATTAAACAAACGTGCACATTTTTTGGTTGCTCTTTATTTGCAACAATAATTATAATTCAGAAGTAAGATATTTTTAAATCATACTTTTGATTTCAGATTTGGTATTAACGTACTGTAAAGTTTTATAAATAATTGATTGTTTTCAGAATTGTGATTTTGTGATTGCAACTAAAATTTTTTTTTTTTTTTTTCAACCTAACTATTAATCAGAAAGCCCCACCCGAGTTGGAAATCCAAGTGGGTGCAATGTTGCTTACATAAGAAAAATTAAAAGCTCGTGATCTTGCAGAACGGGTCAGACAGTCCGCCTTCAGATTAATAGAACGTGGAATGTGTGATAATGAGAAGTTGGGTAGACGATCTTGTAAGCTCCTGAGCTTGACTGAGAGAATCGAAAACGCCGGCCACTCCTCTGGGTGGTTGACGATGTCCACCAAGTCTAAACAATCCGTTTCAAACTTTGGACACGCCATATCTCTTTCCAAAATACAGGTCATTGCCCATATTAATGATTCCATCTCCGCATGTAAGGAAGACCGTCGATTAGTTACACCTTGTGCACCTAGAAGTAGAGTAGTATCTCCATAAAGACATACCCATCCCAAACCAGAATTGTTCTCTGTGTCCTTCCACGAACCATCCACTTGACATCGTATTCGATGTGCATCCACAGACATCGTATGTGTTACCTCATCTATATTATTCTCTACATCACTCTCCATTGCTTGTGCACCCATCCACCCATGGAATTCACTCTCCGCCGTTTTGAAAGCAACTTGTGTTTCTGCCTCTATCCCTGTAAACACTCTTTTATTTCTTGATTTCCAAATATACCACAATAACCATGGGTATATATTACAATCCACGTTATTAGTATTTTCACTCGTGATCCTCCAAAAAAGATAGTCCATATTTGCGTAAACCGAGGAATATGGTAGAATTGCTCTTCCACTCGTGCCCAAATATCTTGGGCTAATGGACACTCAAATAAAGCGTGATTAATTGTTTCTTCCTCTAAGCCACATCTCAAGCATATAGTAGAGCATCTGACACCACGACGTTTTATCCTCTCTAGTACTGCCATAGATCCTGTTAGCGCTTGCCAAAGGAAGTGCCTAATCTTTGGAGGGCACTTAATTTTCCAAACATAAGCCTTTAGCACCGTAAGGCTAGGTTCTTGGACCAAATTGATATCCTGATTTTTCTCAATTTCTTTCGCCAACCAATAACCTGATTTAACCGTATATTTTCCAAATTTTGTAAAATGCCATATCAACTTGTCCTCCATAAAAGTCGGACTAATCTCTAATCCTTGAATGATTCGTATATCTCCAGGTTCCAGAAATTCCTGAAGGATCGGTAAATGCCATTCTTTTGTACCAAAATTGTACAGATGATTCACCATTAGGTTGGGATGTAGGATGCTTCCTCTCCCTCTTGCCGGTCTTGGAAAAGAATCTGGAATCCACGGATCTGTCCAAACTGCCACACTATTGCCTGACCCTAAATTGACACAGCTGCCTTTATACAAAAGATCCCTAGCCGACATTAAACTCTTCCATCCGTAAGATGGTGAGTATGGTTTCCTTACTCGAAGTGGATGCGTATCCCTGAAATATCTCCCTTTGAAAACTTTTGCCACTAATGAATTTGGATACTGAGACAATCGCCAGAGCTGTTTAGCTAGCAGTGCTGAATTAAAATTTGTTAACGAATGAAACCCCAGACCCCCCTCCTCTTTAGCCAGACACAACTTTTCCCATGCTTGCCAATGGAGGCCCCTAGCATCTCTATGAGAACTCCACCAGTATTTAGCTATAACACTCGTTAATTTATCTATTAACGTTTGTGGGAGCCGAAAACAAGACATAATATATGTCGGAAGGGCAAGAGCAATTGACTTAATCAACACCTCTTTTCCCCCTTTTGATAAAAACTTGACCGACCATCCATTAATTCGATCATTTAACCTCTCTGTGAGAAAATTAAAAACTTTCGTTTTTGATCCACCCATACTCTCCGGAATACCGAGATATGAGCTCATTCCCCCTTCCTTAATAATTCCCATAACACTTTTTAGTTTGCTCTTTTGATCATGGGTGACATCATGTCCAAACATTATTGATGATTTATCAAAATTTATTTCTTGTCCCGAGGCACTGCCATAGTCCTTTAACACCTCCAAAATAACTTTACACTCATCCTCAGTAGCTCTATAGAAAAATAGACTATCATCTGCAAAAAGCAGATGAGATATTGATGGACTTTGCCGAGCAATATTTATCCCTGTCAGACAACCTGCGCTTTCTGCTTTCCGAATATTCGCTATTAAGACTTCCGTACAAAGAATAAACAAATACGGCGAAAGAGGATCCCCTTGTCTGAGCCCTCGCCGGGGTATAATCCGTCCGCGTGGCTGACCATTTAACAACACCTGATACGAAACAGATCGCACACATGTCATAATCCAAGAAGTCCAAACATTGCCAAACCCCAATTTAACTAGAACTGCTTCCAGAAAATCCCATTCTATCCTGTCATAAGCTTTACTTATATCCGTTTTTACTGCCATAAAGTCATGCCTACAAGACTCCTTTGTCCGTAAAGCATGGAACATTTCTTGTGCAATCAAAATATTATCCGAGATAAGTCTCCCTGACACAAATGCCGATTGTGTTTCTGAAATAATCTTTGGTAATAGATGTTTTAACCTAAGGCATAAAAAATTTGAAATAATTTTATATCCCACATTACATAGGCTAATTGGCCTAAATTCCCCCATCCTCTTTGGTTTGTCTGTTTTTGGAATCAGACAAATATTTGTCATATTCAACCTAGTATCAAAATAACCTGTCCTGAAAAAGTCTCTAACAAATCCGGTCAAGTCTACTTTCAATGTCTGCCAGAATCGTTGATAAAAGAGAGCTGTCATCCCATCCGGTCCTGGAGCTTTCTCTGGATGCATAGCAAAAATTGCCTTTCTTACCTCTTCTTCCCCGACATCCCTCGACAACATATCATTCATACCCCCCGTAATGATCGGCTGAATATCATGAAGTACCTCAGTAAAACCAGTTGGTTGCGTTGACGTAAACAAATTCTCGAAATAGTCAGTCGCCGTCTTCTCAATTTCCTCTGGTTTTTGAACCCAATCCCCGCTCTCATTAAACATTCCCACAATCCGATTTCTAGCCTGCCTTTGCTTCATGGAATCCTGAAAATATTTCGTATTTCTATCCCCACATTTATGCCAAAGTTTCCGACTCTTCTGTCTCCAGTATTCCTCTTCCTCCCTATAAGCTTCCTGAAGTTTTCGGCAAATATCTCTTATTTCCTGTTGAGATATTGTGTCATCATTTTGAGCATCCTCCAGTGCTATTTTAAGCGATGTTATACTAATCTGGCTTGATATAACATTATTCTGTCTCCACCACGAAATCGAATTTCGACAATTCTCAATCTTATCCACTAATCCCACTGGGCGAAAATTCCTTGTCCTATTCCATCCCATCTCTATTGTTTCCGGGAGACCTTCCTTTCCAATCCATCTTCCATTCAAACCGAACATGAGAATGCGCATACGTAGATTGCCATTCTGCATTACCTATAGCCCGGTCTAATTTACATCTTATTTTTTGCTTTCTCCTTGTTCCTTTCCATGATAATTGGTCCCCTATACATCGAAATTCCATCATTCCACAATTACGAATCATGTTATTAAAATCAACAAACGTTGTAGCCGATCGTAATCGACCCCCTTGTTTCTCATGATTTCCTGTTAATTCGTTAAAATCGCCAATCATGAGCCATGGCTCTGATCTGTTTAATCCGATCAAACTAAGTTTTTCCCAAACTAGTGATCTAAATTTCACAATTGGATCCCCATAAACAAATGTTATAAATACGTTGTATCCTTCCAAGTTGGCATTCATGTCAATAATTCTATTGTCCGAATAGATAATATTGGGATTAATATAATCATTACAAAACATAGCCAAACCACCACTTGCACCTCTCGGTTCAACCGTAAATAATTTATTAAATCCAAACTAAATTTTGAAAGCATCCAAATAATTAAAACATTGCTTAGTCTCAGATAAAAATAAAATTTCGGGTTTGAATCTCTTCCATAAGTCCTTCAAAGTATCTCCTGTCAAGTCGGTCCCGAGCCCTTGACAGTTCCAGCTCAAAATCCTCACGTATTAGCCGGTGGCTTCGGGAGAGCCACCTTCCCTTTCTTTTTGATAGTATTCTTCTGTCCCGTATTCACCGTCTTCCCCTGTTTCTCCATCAAAGTCTCCTGCCTCCCTTGCTTCCCCATATTCACCTGTTTACATAAACTCAGTTTAGCCTTATGCATCTTCCGAGGGGAAGTTAACAACATAATATTCATTTTCCTACTATTAACCCCTTTAAGACCTTTAGGATTACCAGTTCCTACTTTTAAATCCTTTGTATTTTCCATCGAACAATTAAGTAATTGATCACTCAAAATTTCAACACCTACTGCCTTATTGTAACTAACATTATTACCTTCCGAAACGTTGAGGAACTCATTTCCATGGCTTGTAGAGCCCGTTATCATACCACTAGGATCTTCAATCTCGTAATCACCGATACCCAATTCTCCGTCTTCTAACAACAAATCATCATCCCCGAGCTCAACATTCTCATCAATTCCCATGTGATCCACCTCCTTTCCTTTACCCTTATTCATAACTGAAGGTGTGATTACCTTCTGCTCCACTACCTTATTCTCTTGAGTTGTAGCATGAATAGCCTGACTTTTCTGGACCTGGTACAACGGTGTTGGCCAGCCCCCACCCCTGCCTCTCCCATATGTATGGTGTCTACCCTCTTTAGCCCTGAAGCTGGTGCCATTGCGATAGACATCATGCCTATTATATCTCCCATCTCGGCCAGTGACCTTAGCCGCTCCCTGTCCACCATTAGGTGCTTCTCCTCTTATAAGTTCCCTCGGATTTATAGATTTATCCTTTGGATCCGAATCTACTTGATTGATGGGTCTTTTCATCGACCTCTTTCGAGACAGCTCCCACTCACCTTCCTCTTTGGGTCCAAAAGCCGCAGTTATCCCCTGCTTCATTGGTTCCTCTTTCATACCAATCTCTCTCTGTAGTTGCCTAGACAACTCCAGACAAAAGCTTGCTAAATGGGTAATCTTAGAGCAATGAAGACAATGATTAGCCAATTTCTCATAGTCGATTTGTACCTCAACCTCATCTCCATTATCATATGGAACAATAGCTACCCGTAACAGTGGATTAAAACCATTAAAAGAGACTCTCACGAAACCAGAATCTTCATCTACCCCACTTGGTTTGCCTAGTATATCACCCACTGCCCATAACGAACCCGCCGCACCATACTGGTATGGCAAACCTTTAACTCTTGCCCAAAACGTAATCTCCGAAGGATAATCCGGAGCCACCACAGGTTCCCATCTCACCACTGAGACCATCCAGGAATCGTAGTGGTATGGACCATTGCGTACCACCTCTTGTAATTCCTCCTCAGTTTGAAAATTGAAATGGAATTTTCCATCTCCTAAATCTGCACCAACAACCTTACCCTCTAATCTCCAAATCTTAGGCATGTTATTGAACAACGAATCCATGTGTTTGAATGACGGATACCATACCCGTCCAATGAGAGTCTTCTCAAACTGTTTGATCCGCCTATCCACATCCAGCGAAGCCACCTTAACCACCGCTGTCCTTACCACATTAGCTTTTCCATTTTTAACCTGAACTTGAGCCATAACTCTTAACAAATCAAACCCACAGAACCACCACACACACACCACGCCACTCGTATAACCTTGAGAAAGATTTAAAACTATGAGGAGCTTTTGATTCTCGGTAATGCAACTAAAAAATTATGCATAATAAAATGATGTATTTAAGTATTTGTATTAGCTTATGAGTATTGTGGGGTCAATTTTTTTCTTTTATAATTTCATGACTCAGAAGGATGCCTCCAAAAACCCTAAAAAAACAAAAAGGGAGAAGCAGAAAAAGAAAGGAAGAGAAAAGAATAGAGAAAGAAACAAAATCTCTAGCAAATGATGAAATTGTTGGAGATGCTGAAGTAGATGAAAATACGGTTAATGGAGTGGATGAAAATGCACCTGAGTATGAAAGACAAGAACCAATTTTTGAGGCAGAAAATCTGGATGCACTGAACGGAGAAACTTTGAAAGAAAAAAGGATGATGAAAAAGGGGAATGTGAAAAAGGTGATGATGTCACAGAGGATTGTGAATTTTTGGATATGTTTGATCATGGAAACTCGAAAACATTAAAAAGGGATGGAATGAGTGGAGGGATTTAGTGGTTGTGCAAGGTCCGGCAAAAAGACTTCCTATGGATTATAGCTTCAAAAAAAAATCCTATGAAGAGGAATTTATCTCATTTTCACTATACAAGAGACATGGGTGGTGGAATAAACAAGATCGGCGTTGGCTAGTTTACTCAAAAGCATTGAACAAAGCTTTTGTTTTTGTTGTAAATTGTTCAGTCCGGATAACAAATATTAGTTGGCATCTACGGGATTCAATGATTGGAGAAATATTTTGAAAAGGCTGAAAGAGCATGAATCTAGTCGGGAACACATTGTATGCATGAACCAGTGGGTGGAGTTATAGTTCATGTTGGAGAAAAATCAGACCATTTATAGATATGCTCAAGGTGAAACGAATAAGAAGAGAATTCACTGGACGCAAGTTTTGCTTAGGATCATTAATGTTGTTAAGACTCTTGCTAAACAAAATATAGCATTTCGTGGAAGCAATGGAAAGATTGGAGATGATGGTAATGGAAATTTCTTAAGCTTTATTGAGATGCTTGCTGATTTTGATCATGTGATGCTTGAACATCGTCGAAGGTTTAGAGAAGGTGAATCTCGTTATCATTATCTCAGCAACAAAATTCAAAATGAGTTGATAGCTTTGTTAGCTAATGAGATCAAAGTTATGATCATCAAGAGAATTCAAGATGCAAAGTACTTCTCTGTCATTCTTGACTGCACTCCGGATACTAGCCATCACGAACAAATGACAGTCGTCATTCGGTGTGTAGATGTTTCAGCTACTTCAGCTAAGGTCGAAGAATTTTTCTTAACTTTTTTGAAAGTTGATGATACATCTGGAGAAGGACTTTTTTGTGAGCTTCAAGATATCTTGGCTACTTTTGAATTGAATATTAACGATGTCAGGGGACAAGGTTATGATAATGGATCTAATATGAAGGAAAAGCATAAAGGAGTACAACACATGTTACTTGAGATTAATCCTAGGGCGTTTTCTATACACCTTGTGGCTGTCACAGTCTTAATCTTGCACTTTGCGATATGGCAACTACTTCTTCAAAGGCGATTTCGTTTTTTGGGATTATTCAGCGTACGTATTGTTTCTTCGCATCTTTGCATAAACGCTGGAAAATATTTGAAGATAAGCTAGGAGGCTTAACACTTAAGCATTTGTCAAACACTCGATGGGAGAGTCATGTAGTGTTAAGGCCATACGATTACAAGCTCCTAAAATTATGGATGCTTTAGTTTACATTGCTGAGAATAGTGATGATCCGAAAGAGTAGAGCGAAGCTGAGTGTCTGGCAACAAGTGAAACATATGGAATTGGAAGTTTTGAGTTCTTGGTTTCTTTGGTTATTTGGTATAATCTTCTTTCAACTGTGAATATCGTGAGTAAGAGTTTTCAATTAGAAGACATGAACATAGATGTTGCTATATCTCAATTGAAAGGGCTGGTATCTTTTTTTCAAAAATACATGGATTCAGGTTTTGAGAAAGTAAAATTGGAAGCCATCAAAATTGTAGATTATATGGATATTGATGATGTATTTTCCAAAAGAGCAAAACGAGTCATTAAAAGAAAAAGAAATTATGGTGAAGAATCAGAGAAAGTTGAAGGAAGTGTGGTATATTATCACCAGAGGAGAGCTTTAGAATTGATTACTTCATACAGGTAATGGATCAAGCTCTATACTCGCTTGAGACAAGATTTGAATAGTTTAAGAGGTATGAAAAAATATTTGGCTATTTGTTTGATTTGAATAAATTACAGTCAGCAAGCGATTAAAGTTTGATGGCATCATGTACCAATCTTGAATATTCTTTAACTCATGGGAAGAATGCAGATATTGTTGGTAATGATCTCTTTGTTGAACTCAAGGTTCTAAGAGAAGCTTTACCAAAAGAACTAAGAGGCGAACTGAAGTGTTAGACTTTCTGAAAAAGGTTCAAGATTTTTATCCAAACGCATGGATCGCTTATCGAATATTGTTGACAATTCCAGTTTCGGTAACATCTGCTGAAAGAACTTTTTCTAAGTTGAAGTTGATATATAAAGTCTTATCTTCGTTCGAGTATATCACAAAAGAGATTGAATGACTTGGCTATCTTATCTATCGAAAGGGAACTGGTTAAGAGTGTTGATTTTGAAAGCTTAGTTAATGAATTTGTAGGTAAGACGGGGAAAAAATTGCGTTTTGGAATTAATAATTTGGTTTTTGTAAACTTTCTTTTTTATTCGAGACGATATTGGTTATTATTTAAGAAACTTTTTTTTACTTCGCGTCTGGCCTATATAACTCTAGGAACGGCTTTTCACTTGACACACGATTACTTTCTTACCAACAATAAATCGTTTGTATATTGATTTAATTATCAACTTCTCTGTGTATATAAAACAAACTCGCTCTTTTATTAATTAGTAGATGGTTTTTGAAAAACAATTAGAGTTTTTATAATGCATTGTTATTGAATTGTAAATTATGACATTCTAAATGAAATCCATTATTATTAGTTTGATGATTGTTAAATTTTATTCAAAATTTATTGTTATTCAAAATGTTTTTACTCATTTTATAAATCTACTATAATATAGTGTTATTTGTAGATGAAATTTTTATAATTATACTCATCAAAAACAATAAAATTTGTGTGAATAACATGTCCATCAAAATATTCGAAGATTCCCTTTGGACTTGGAGGTAGAAGCTTTGATGTGGGCAATATCATATATTTTGGAGAGAGAAGTGGATTGTCATATATTTGAGACAGACTGTTCGAACCTCGTCGACATTGTCAAGAATCCGGCTGAGAGGCCGGCGTTTTCGATTCTCTCAGTCAAGATCCGGAGCTTACAAGACCGTCTTTCCAACTTCACCTTATCATTGATTCTCCGCTCTGTTAATCTGAAAGCTGACTGTTTGGCCCGCTCTACAAGATCATGTGCTATTAATTTTTCTTATGTAAGCAATTTTCTTCCGATTTGGATAACCAATTCGAAAGGAATATTTTAATTAATAATTAGATTGACGAAAAAAAAAAACATGTTGTCCATTTGAATCGAAATCAAAGAAGTATTCCTAATTTTTTTAAATGAATTGTTAGTTATTTTTTTATATCTTAGTTTGCTCATTAACCAATACAAAATACGGTCGAACCCTTATTGCTTTATAAAATCGTCTGGGAAATCTCGTCTACACCGCTTACTTTGGAACTCTTAACTTTCTTCTCCCAAAGAAACAAGACTTAACCTTCTCTCTCCTAATGATTAATCTTCTTCTCTCTCCTAATGATTAATCTTCTTCTCTCTTTATACACATTTACACCCTTATTTTTGATGAACATCTACGGACACTCTTACATCTCCTTTGTATGTATAGGCCGGATTGTATATCCACTTCGTATCTATAGGTAGAATTCAAAAAAAGATTTTGTAAAATCTCCTTCTGACAAAAGCTTTACATGCACACTACTTCAATATTTCCTAGACAATTATCTTTATAGGGTAATGAAAACATGAACAGTCTTTTTTTTCTTTAGCGAAAATATGAACAGTCAGATGGTTATTTCACCGGTCCCAATTTCTCTATATATATATGACTCCTAACTAAACCATTGTTGTCTTTATAATAAAATTTCCTAAAAGCTTTCTCTCTCAATTCGTGTCACCACACTGAGAATCCAAATCGCTCTTCTGAAAAATTCCGATGGTCAATCACCCTTTCCATTTGCAGCCGTATGAAGATCCACCAGGGGCTTCTTCAAGTGAAGAAGAAATGGAGACTGGCACAGACACTGAGACGGAGACGGAGACTGAGGAAGAAGAAGCTAATGATGTCATCGAAATTTCCTCTGGTAAGGATCTGCATACTCTTTCATCTTCTGCTAAAACCTTTCATCTTCCATGATTAACCTTTCGTTTCCACCGATTCAGACAATGAGACCGAGACCCTCGTAACTGCTGCTTCAAGTTCACCGAGGAAGAAGCGACCGAGAGTCGAAGAGACCACAACGCGCATGCATGACACAAAGGACAAGACTGGTGAGGAAGAGGATTGGTTCGACAAGTCTTTTCTTGTTCAAGCAATTGCTTGTTTTGGTGTGAGTGAAGACTCAGTGAAACAAAGATGGAGCATGGTACCAATGGAGGTCAAGAAGAGAATTGAAGACAAGTGGACAGCGTTGCAGGCCAAAGAGTTTGAGCTTGTGATGCAAAAGGCATACATTTTGTATGAGGTGACCTCTGCCCTGGCTAATACATCAATCCCATAGATGTTTTGGAGAATGCTATGCCTCTATCTTATTAGGATTAAATAACCTTATGACTCTCCAATTTTTAGCTACTTTTTGTATGTTATGGAGAATGCAATGCCTCTATTGTATCCATCTTCGGATTAAACCTTTGGACTCTCTGGTTTTTCTACTTTTTGTATGTTATTAGTTGTGACATCAACCACCCATCCCTGTTATAAAGCTTATTATCGGTTCATGCTTCTCTTCAGTCTCCAGGGACTTAGAATTGTTTGTTAGATGTTGATTTACAGATCGATTATGTTTGTGTAATGCTCGATTTTGGGGACCAACCCGAACACCGAACTCATCTGATGGACATATTGAGGGCCCTGATCTACCAAACCCGCATGTAAACAAGCAGAGAGTACTCCGACGAAGGTAACATCACTTGGAGGAACTGACATTCGATCAAACAGCAAGAGAGCTTCTTGAGCGTGTCCATGATGCGCATAAGCAGTTATCATAGCGTTCCAACTGGCTTCATTTTTCACTGGCATAGCTTCAGATACTCTCAGAGCTTCCTCTATGCGACCGCACTTTCCGTACAATCTATAAGTTTGATCGCATCATCCAAATTTAGGATCCGGAACGTAACATGTCGGGTGTTCTTGATTCCCATTCGAATTTAAGGTATATTCTGGATACTTGCAGAGTAATTAATAAGGTTCTATTTGTATAGTTTGGTAATTGTGAATAAGGTTATCACTAGGATTCCTCAGTTTTTATAAACTAGTTTTATCTAAAACACCTTACATCGACTCTACAGACATCTATAGATGAAACATGGGTTTTGCTTTTTCAGATGTTAGCATGTGTTGCCTTGTCTAAAAAACCTTAAGAGAGACATTACATTACTAGAGTACGAGAATCTTTTGGGAAAAGCCGTCCCCACAAAGCAAAGCATTTCTCACCTTTGTTTTGTTTATTTTAGTGAGAATTGGAAAACAAAGTTGTAAAAATGCATATACAAAGGAAGAACAATGTACAAGGGAACCATAACAGTTAGGCAAAGTAAAGGAATAACCCAATCTCAAAGAAAGCAACTTATAAAAAAAGTATATAAAGAAGTCGCTTGGATACCCTCTTATCAACAAAATAACCCAAATATCCTTCCTTATTTCAAGTTCACAAACCAAGAAATTAAGAGATGGAGAGAAAATCTGACCATGCTACTGTTAACCGCATCTACGATGATTTCGAGCCAATCTCAAATTGGAAAGCTGAACAAGGCTTTGAGACTCTCACTGTTTATCTTCCAGGTATGATTATTATTTAAAAAACTTTCATCATTATTTTCTTTATGGTTTTGGTTTAGTCTAGATTCTTGAATTGTGTTAAACGGTTCTTGAAATAACAGGGTTTCGGAAAGAGCAACTTAAGGTGCAAGTAACCACAACAAGAAAGCTGAGAGTAATGGGAGAACGTCCTGCAGGACTTAACAAATGGATACGTTTCCGGAAAGAGTTTCCTATTCGATCAAACATTGACGTTGACTCCATCACTGCCAAATTTGAAGGCGCAAATCTTGTTGTGAAGCTCAATACACCTGAGCCCCTAGGCAAACAAATTCCACCTAGTGGTACAACCACAAAACCTCCTACCGTTCCTCAGGAAACCGAGAAGGTTCAATCGCCAAAGTCAACAAGGGAAAGTGAAGCGGAACTAGAGAAGCAAACTGAGAAGGTTCAATCGCAGAAGCCAACAAGAGAGGAAGACGCGAAAGAGGCTGGGAAAGAAGAAGCTCTGAAAAAGAGTTGTGATGGAATACTTAACCAAGATTATAGATATAAAGTGAATGCATACAAGGAGAATCTAGGAGGGTATATGGCACTGATGAAGAATAACAAGACAGCAATTACTGCTGGTATGGTTGCTCCTGCGGCTGCAGTTCTCTTGCTGTCTCTTGGGTTTTATGCCGGTCGAATGTTTACTTCTTATAATTAAACCCCTTTGCAGATTTCTCAAAGGCACATGTATTAACTTTTCATATATGTAAGATATCATATCTTATTATATAAAGGAGAGTTTGTCAAAATTGTAACTCACGAGATCATAACATGTGTCTATTATCGATCGAGATGATGACACGTGTTAATATACTCTATTTAAAATCAAGTAATTAGAAAATTAAAGATATAATTATCTTATTATATAAAAGAGAGTTTGTCAAAATTGTAACTCACGAGATCATAACATGTGTCTATTATCGATCGAGATGATGACACGTGTTAATATACTCTATTTAAAATCAAGTAATTAGAAAATTAAAGATATAATTATGTTAAACTAATCAAATAAAGAAACATTAACATTTTTTTATTATTTCATTAACATATTTCTGAAAACCAAACCAAATTTTATGTAAGTCATAAAAAAACCAAAAATATAAATACCATTATGTTAACAAAAAAAATGTTACATCACAAAAATGAAACTTTATATATAAAAACAAAATAAATGTTAAATTATAAATTATTTTTAAAAAAAGAAGTAAATATACATTCAGTCTTATAAATGTTAAACCATAAATTATTTAAAAAGGAAAAGTAAACATACGTTCAATCTTCCAAAATAATAATTACTTCAAAAAAGGCAAATCCCAAAACTAGATAATAACCCACACCTCCTACAATTTAACATACACCTCAAATTTCTTTGAATACCACCTCCACAAGTCAGTCAAAACTATTTAATTTTCGATCAATTAGATCGAAATCGTGTTAACTGTCGTACTATTGCATGTATTCTTCGAAAGTGGGGAGGTAGAAGTCTTAAAGCAAATAACGTACTTATGAGAATGGAAATTCCTCTATTTGATGAAGAGGTTCGTATATATCAATTATATCAAATTTTAAAATTTTCAACTTATCCAACACTTACCATACATTCTTGATGTTGTAAAAAAAGAAATTTATTAACCTAACATTAAAAAAAAAATTACAAAAAATTACAAAATATAATAGTAATATATTACAATTTTATTTTTTACCAACTTTTTAAAAATAATTGATGTTTATTTATAAAATAGATTCAGTTTCAAAGTATATTTGAAGTATATAAGATTTCAAATATGATTTAAAACCTTATCAGTCATTTAGATGAATTATTTTTATAATTTTTTTAAGATTCAAACTCATTATTGATTTTCTTACTCACGTAATTTATGACTGTATTAACATGATTTTAATTTAAAATATAACTATACGGTATAACTACACAAATTATCAATTTTAATATCAAATACCGCATGCGGTCCTAATCTAGTTAATAATAAACAAGCAATACCAAAACACGCCCGACTCATATACTACGAAATATTGACTCAAATTAATACAATGAAAACACTACGAATTTCTCCACCACATCAGCTTTTTTTAATCATAGGTGTCACTAGCCCTGGGCATAGTAGGTGTTCGGTTTTATTCGGTTCGGTTATTTCGGTTATGGGTTATTTTGGTTTATAAATTTAAGATCCATATAGGTATTTATATATTTTTCGGTTTGGTTCGGTTCGGTTCGGTCTGGATATTTGGAAAAAAACCAATATGGAACCGAAATAACCTAAACTTATTTCAACGTATCAAATATATGAAAAGCAACCAAATTAGAGTGCATCTATTTAAAAATAACAAATTCTAAATCCATAAGAGAAAAGAAGTTTAAAGAAGAAAATATTTAAATAGCAAAAGTCTAAAATCCGAAAATAAGAAACAGTCAAAGAGTAGAGAGTTAAGTTGAACTATAAAATAAGAAACAAAGAGCAAATAGTTGTTTGACAAAAAAAAAAAAAAAGAGCAAAGAGTTAAAGTTGTGTTGTCGAGAATTAAAGAGAATTTCAAATATAGCCCATTTTCCTCGAGTAAGAGGATTCGAACTGTGAATCTCACGTTTTCTCTCCCAAGCACAGGTCTCGAGGCACCTCGCCCAAATCCTCAACCGGTCGGAATGGCTCTCTGCCATGCCTGTTCCACCTCCGCAGCGACATAAACTTGTTTGTTTTGTCGCCGACTTCTCGAGATCTCTTATATCTCGAAGATTTGTGTCGGTTTCTTGGTTTTTCGTTGGTAAATTTTCTTCTTCATCTCCTAAGATGATGATTCCTCTACCGATGCGAGCCCTCTCGATCTCATTGGGCGGTAACCCGTGTGCAGCTCGGAATGTTCTCATCGGCGGGAAGCAAGTCTCGGAGGTGGAAGCTCCATCTCAACCACCAGAGCCTCCGGATCCACCAGATCCACCGGATCCGGTGAGACGTGGCGCAGCTTCTCCTTACCTTCTGCTTATGTCATACCACCACCGTCCCTCACAGAGATCTCGGGTCGTATTCTCCGTCAAGGTCAAAGCCGGTCAAGGAATCTTCTCTGGCTCAAGGCGAAACTCTTCTCGGATTTACTTTCTACCGGAGATGTCTTCTCCTCCACCGTTGTCCTCTTCCTTTCCCCACTGGTACGATTCATATACTCCAATTTCAGCTTCACCATTAAATCTCTTGGTTTTGGTGAAGTATCAGAAGTCCAAGCTTCGTCATTGGCCTCCTACTCCGAGCTCCACCGTCTGTATGACTTACCGGTGCTCTGGCTCCGGTGTGCCTCCGTTCAGGATTCGTCCCATGAATTTTCTTATATTGGGTATGGGCCAATATATGACATTGGGTTGGACTTTGTGGAAAAGCCCATTAAGCTTTGCACTTGATCGTGATATTGTCATACTTTTAATTGTGCCTTGGGTTTGGTGTTCTGACTTGTTAGTCGAGAAGTTCCCCTTCATCGGGCTATTTTGCTTCGACCACCGCAACTCACCAGCCGCTACCGTTACCGTAAGCTCGGTTTCTATAAAACTTACAGTCCTATTCCTCGCCGGTGAAGGGACAACGGGACAAGCTTTTCCCGTCGTTTTCACTCTCATCTTAGTCCGGTGTTGTATTTTATCGGGTTTGACCCTTCTCGTAACGAGCATCAACATGTTCGGTTACGGCTTGATACTTTTCTCCGACAAGGAGAGATCTATCATAACCACTCCTTTGGAGTGTGTCCTAACCACTCCTTTGGAGTGTGTCTACAAAAGCTTTGCCTTTATGGTAGCTTATGATGTTCATGTGCCGTTAATGGCAGTAGAACGGAAAATCGATTTGTGTACAATTGATTTTGAAGCCCTTTCTAAGAAGCTTCCGGTGTTGGTATTTGATTCAAACCGTGTAACCTATCGCTCGAAGATTATCATGACGCATCCGCCTTTGGATTCGCTGTCTAATAGTCATGTTGCTACTTTCTTTTATGCTTTTATTGCTTTCAATCTCTGCTCTTGCAGTAGTTTTGTAATATTTCCGTTTAAGTTTTAATGAAAAAAAGACAGTGTTGACAAAAAAAAAAGAGAGTTAAAGTTGTGTTTGAAAATAAGAGTTAAGTTGAGTTTGATAATATAGATTAGAGAAGAGTATTGAATATACATAAGCATTATTTTTTTCCGGATAGTTGAGTGAGTGGGGTGAGTTGGGTTTGGTTAATAAGTAATTATTAACATTAATAACATTACTAATATATACATATATTAATGATTATCGGTTACCTAATAGGTATCGGTTAATAACCGAACCAAACCCATAACCATTGGACACGAAAACTAAAATCCATTAGTATATTTTCATATATCCAAATTCTAACCAAACCACATTTTTCGGTTCGGTATAGGTTCGGTTTTTCGGTTTCGGTTAAAATACCCAGGGCTAGGTGTCACATCATCCAAAAATTATTTTCCTGAAAACATTTTATTAGTGTAGATCATACGCAAATTGTACACTATTTACATATCGTGATTGATTTGAAGCTACAAAAAAAAATGTTTACAACTTTACATTTACTAGGATGGGAGACCACCGATTGAACTGAATTTATGAAAAAAATCCATATTATAAGAGTATCATTAACCAGAATTCATGGTTAATGATGGTCTAAGGCCCGGGAAAAAAAGTTATTTAATTTTTCAACTATATGAAAATGGTCGATTTATTCCCCTTGTATAGGCATATTAAATCTTCAAGTGAACGTTGACTTTGTAAATTTAGGCATGATAAAGTCAACATTAACTAAGAAAACTGAGACGTTGACATTTATCGGACCTAAATTTATAGAGTTAACAATAACTTGAGGATTTACATGGCTAATTGAAAGTTGGAAAATTAATATGCAAAATCGTAAAACTTGAGGAATTAAATGACATTTTTATGATCATTTGACAATACCATCAAATACTTTATAAAAATATATAATTTCTATTATATGTTGTATATCCAAAATGTACATAATATATTTTACTAACTTTTAATTTTGTCATAGTTGCACAACTTAATGTTACTCACCTGATAAGGTTTCAGAACATGTTATACACCTCATTATAGATCCACAAACTATTATTCACCTGATTAACCCTTTATTAATTTATTTCATCAAATATATTAAAAAAATTCAACAATGAAAATGACAGTTTGGTAATCTATTACTAGAATAAATATTTTATGTGATTGAAATATAAAAGAGTAAAAAATATTATTATTACAAAAAATTAGTGTTAGAAAATAAATACAAGAAAGAATTGAAGTTGGAGATGGGCCTGCAGGGAGTAAAGGCCGAGTTGAAGTGATTGAGTGACCCGTAGAGTTGAGTTTTAGTAAAGCTGAGGAAGAAACGATAATTCTACTTCATAGCTCCAGAATTCATGGTTAATGATGGTCTAAGGCCCGGGGAAAAAAGTTATTTAATTTTTCAACTATATGAAAATGGTCGATTTATTCCCCTTGTATAGGCATATTAAATCTTCAAGTGAACGTTGACTTTGTAAATTTAGGCATGATAAAGTCAACGTTAACTAAGAAAACTGAGACGTTGACATTTATCGGACCTAAATTTATAGAGTTAACAATAACTTGAGGATTTACATGGCTAATTGAAAGTTGGAAAATTAATATGCAAAATCGTAAAACTTGAGGAATTAAATGACATTTTTATGATCATTTGACAATACCATCAAATACTTTATAAAAATATATAATTTCTATTATATGTTGTATATCCAAAATGTACATAATATATTTTACTAACTTTTCATTTTGTCATAGTTGCACAACTTAATGTTACTCACCTGATAAGGTTTCAAAACATGTTATACACCAAATTATAGATTCACAAACTATTATTCACCTGATTAACCCTTTATTAATTTATTTCATCAAATATATTAGAAAAATTCAACAATGAAAATGACAGTTTGGTAATCTATTACTAGAATAAATATTTTATGTGATTGAAATATAAAAGAGTAAAAAATATTATTATTACAAAAAATTAGTGTTAGAAAATAAATACAAGAAAGAATTGAAGTTGGAGATGGGCCTGCAGGGAGTAAAGGCCGAGTTGAACTCATTGAGTGTAAAGCTGAGGGAGGAACGATAATTCTACTTCATAGCTCGATTTAGGGTTCCGATCGAATTGAAATGGCCGATGTGACTCTTCCTCCGCCTGAGAAGACCACCTCTTCTTCACCACCTCCTTCTTCCTCTCTCCCGCAAGAGGAACAGCACAAGGACAGAGACCTCGAGCGTCCGCCCAATCGTCGTGATCGTGAACGTGAGCGTTCTCCACTCCCTCCGCCCCGCCGGGATTATAAGAGGCGGCCTAGCGGTAGCCCTCCGCCACCGTACAGAGATAGGCGGCACTCTCCTCCCCTCCGCCGCTCCCCTCCTCACAAACGCTACCGGAGAGACGATAATGGCTACGATGGTCGCCGTGGCAGTCCCCGTGGTGGCTATGGCCCTCCCGACCGAAGGTAATCTGAAATGCTACTGTTTTCTTAGGAAGGAGTTGCATAAGTCTCATATTGCTCACTCTCTAAGATTCAATTCATATGCAAAATCTTTGTGTTAGAGACAATCATATTTGCAATGCCTTTGTACTGTTGCTTATCTGAGTATAGCATCTTTTTTATTGTCCTCCTAATTGGTACGCAATGCTTCTTTTCAAATGATAGATTTGGGTATGACTACGGTGGTAATTATGACCGTGAAATGGGTGGGAGGCCTGGTTATGGTGATGAAAGGCCTCATGGCCGCTTTGTGGGTCGCTATCAGGGTGAGACATTTTGCATCTGCTTTTCTTTTGTTGAGAGAATCAGCATGATTCAGACTTTCTTATATATTCAGACTGGGAGGGAGGAGGTCGTGGAGGTTATGGTGATGCTTCCAACAGTGCAACTACTCAAAGGTTAAGTTTCCTTTGTGCTTGTCCTTTTATATCCTATGGTGTTTAGTGGATTTTCAATCTAGTAAAAAACTAGTGCTGTTTCTACACTCCTTTGCTCTTGTATCTAACAACACACACTGTGGCATTTCTTTTATCCAGGGACGGATTGATGTCATACAAACAGTTTATCCAAGAGTTGGAAGATGATATATTGCCATCAGAAGCTGAACGCAGGTAAACTTCTAACTGCAACTTAGCCTTCACTTTTAAGCTTTTGTCTAGTACAGCTGCAGGGGTAATGCCTTTTTTCCTCATGCAGATATCAAGAATACAAGTCAGAGTATGTCACAACACAGAAACGTGTCTATTTTAACACTCACAAAGAAGAAGAATGGTGATTTCGACTGCCTTTTACGTTCTTCTGTGAAAATTCTGCTAGCTTAACATATTAACATGCTTTTGTCTCTATCATGCATCCAGGTTGAAAAATAAGTATCATCCAACAAATCTACTCTCTGTCATAGAAAGGTGGGGTCAACAGCCATTTGCTGCAGTCAGATCTAGTGTTTAGTAATGCCTGATTGGTGTGATATTGATACTTTACACTGATCTCCTGTAGTAGGCATTGGATTTATTCTTTTCGTTTTAAAAGTAATTAAATTATTTCAGCTGTTCATATTCCTTTGTAATTTACAGGAGGAATGAACTTGCACGGAAGGTGGCAAAGGATTTCTTACTTGATTTGCAGAGTGGGGCGCTAGATTTGTAAGATAATTTCTTTGGCCTTTACTCCGCATTTATGAGTATGATCACAATCCTGTCATTTCAAACGCTCACAGTTTCCCCTCCATCTGATCCAGAGGTCCTGCACTGACTGCAGTGAATAAATCCGGGCTAACCAGTGAGCCTAATTCTGAGGATGAAGCAGCTGATGGTGGTAAAAGAAGAAGACCTGGTAGGGGGGAAGCTAAAGAGACTGAACTTGTTTCAGCCGCACCGAAAGCACCCAGTTTCACTTCTGATCCAAAGAGAATCATAACTGACATTGAACAAGCACAAGCCCTTGTGCGTAAGCTAGACGCTGAGAAAGGAATCGAGGAAAATGTTTTATCAGGTTCAGAAAATGAAAAATCTAGTAGAGAAAAGTCTCACAGTGGTTCATCTGGTCCAGTTATAATCATAAGGGGGTTGACATCTGTGAAAGGCCTTGAGGGTGTTGAATTGCTTGACACGCTTGTCACATATCTTTGGCGTGTTCATGGTGTGGACTATTACGGAAAGATTGAGACGAAGGAAGCTAAGGGTTTGCGGCATGTGAGAGCTGAAGGAAGTGGTTCTGATTCGAAAGGAGATGAGAGTGAAACTAAATTCGACTCTTATTGGCAAGAGAGGCTGAAAGGTCAAGATCCCCTGGAAGTGATGGCTGCCAAAGAGAAGATAGATGCTGTCGCTATTGAAGTTTTAGATCCACATGTCCGAAAGATTAGGGATGAGAAGTATGGTTGGAAATATGGTTGTGGAGCCAAAGGGTGCACGAAGCTTTTTCATGCTGCTGAGTTTGTGCACAAGCATATCAAGCTGAAACACAGCGAGCTAGTCGTGGATCTGACTGGCAAAGTGCGGGAAGAAGTGTATTTTCAGAACTATATGAAGTAAGTAGGGTTTTACTCTTGGATTCCTCTTCTGTCATTTCTGAAGGTATTGTAATGAAAGAATTATGTGCCATTTGCAGTGACCCAAATGCTCCAGGAGGACAACCTGCCACCCAGCAATCTGGCCCGGTACATGATCTTTTTTTTTTTAAGTCTCAGCCAATGGAATGCTTATTAGTGTGTACTTTTTTGGTTTCACTTGAGTTTTACTTATGCGGGTGAAATATCATTCGTTTGACAGAGAGATAATAGACCTTTGAGACGTAAACCAGGCATGGAGAATAGACTGAGGGATGATCGAGGTGGACGTAGAGAGCGTGACGGACGGGCTAATGGAAATGACAGAATGGATCGGTTAGAGGATCAACAGAGAGGTGATGGTGATGGTCCAGATGGTGCAAACTCCGGGGAAGTTGGGTACGATGCATTTGGTGGACAAGGGGGCATGCATGTTCCTTCCTTCTCGTCAGATATAAACCCACCGCCAGTGCTGATGCCTGTTCCCGGTGCTGGGTAGGCTCTCTCT
This sequence comes from Arabis alpina, assembly GCA_900128785.1. Lineage (NCBI taxonomy): Eukaryota > Viridiplantae > Streptophyta > Magnoliopsida > Brassicales > Brassicaceae > Arabis > Arabis alpina. The sequence continues at coordinate 21,254,626 of LT669791.1, forward strand.
CTCTCTCTCTCTCTCTCTCTCTTGATCTTGTCATAAGAGTAAAAGAAATAATTACTGTTTCTGCCCAATGATTTGTAATGTTGTCTTAATGATGGATGGTTTGGGCAGGCCACTGGGACCATTTGTACCAGCACCACCTGAGTTTGCGATGCAGATGTTCAGGGACCCAAGTGGACCCAACCCTCCTTTTGAAGGTAGCGGCAGAGGTGGACCAGCCCCATTTCTTTTGTCTCCGGCCTTTAGACAGGATCCTAGACGGCTACGCAGGTAACGTAGTTCACTATATTCTCTGACTATGAGTATCATCATCACTGTGCTTTCATTTTTCATCAATCTGTGATTCAGTCTAGTGTCGGTAACTAATGTATGGTGCAGCTATCAAGACCTAGATGCTCCAGAGGAAGAGGTGACCGTTATCGATTACAGGAGCTTGTAGAGACAAGAGAGAGATGAGCTAGAGAGTCTACCTGGTCGGGTCGGGTCAAGGGGATCAGTGTTAGAAGAAGGTGAACCTGCAGAGTGACAAATTACATGTCCTTTTGATGTTGTATTCTTTCTTGTTCCTCCTAATTGTTCACTCGCTCTTTTTACTTTTTTGTTACTAGTTCTGCTTTTCATCTGCTTACTAATCTCTTGGACTATTATATAAATGTGCATTAGAATTCTTGATTCAGTTAATGCACATTTCATACCCTATGATAATTATCCGTGACCATCTATCAAACAAATCTACTGTCCAACAACGACAATAGATCTCGCTAAGGGTAAATGTCTGAACAAAGGAGATATATACACTTAAAACCTGACCTGAATCAAGACTCAATGCCCACACTTGTGTAGGTGACATGACACTTGTACATATGTTACAAAGGAGATATTGATTGTATGTGTATCTAGCAACATCGCTCACAAAGAAAAGACCCTAATGAGGTTAACAAGAATCTTCCTAAGTTTAAAAGACCTCTCTTTTTATATCACTTGCGTTGCTTCTTCGTTTGTGGTTCTGTCTGCAGCTCTCCCTACAAATGTAAGACGCACAGTTTAGAGTCTGGATAAGACAGTAAACAGACCAAGTAATTCTTTCAACTATCCATGGCTTTGAAAGTAATTAATAACCATGGCCCCCAACCAAAAAAAAGAATTGAAAGGGAGTGTGCTTACAACAGTAGAGAGCTGCTCACGGATATAGGCCATTGATCTCAACATGGCACCTAGAGTATCCCGGGACACTTGAAACTTGACCTCTGACTCTCCTGTTATTGTTTCGGTATCTTGAAGCTGGAGTAAAAATAACAAAAAGGTTTTTTCACAGTTCAAACTCTTTAGTTCAATTAAGTTGCTAATATGGAGTAGGACATCAATCTCGGTAATTACCAAAGAGCGGCCACACATCAAATAAGCAAATCCGTTTTCCCATGAAATAATGCATCATGAAAGAAGATGGTAGTACGTCTATTCAGTTCTTCTCATAAACATCGGTCCTATGCAATGGTGAAATTCTCAAACTTATCTTCTGCTTAAATCCAAGCTTATTTCAAAACGACCTTTTCTACGATATGATGACCCCATAAATTTCATATTCAAGTAGCTACACTGGTATGGATAACTACAGAAATTGTTGAACCATAAAATGAACGAGAGAATCCTGATTCTGTATCTATTATGGAGATAAAAGGTCAAACAATACCCATGTTTCCTATGCAAGAGCAATCAAAGGCTATAAAATAAATTAAAAACTAGAGACACTTTTCAAGAAGAGCCTTTAGTTGTGAAGCCCAGCATTCAAAGACTTTCATAGCATCAAGTGAAAACTACACGAGAATCTAACCTTATGCATGCGGCCACAAGTCTAGAGTCTAAAAAAGCATACCTTCAAATTGATGACAGCCACTTTATTGGCTGGAGCTGAGAGTTGCTCGCTAATGTAAGCCATAGACCTTAACATAGGTTCAAGTGTGACGCTAGACAGCTGAAATTTGACCTCCATATCTTCCGACGGAAACTTTCTGTAATCGTGCAACTGAAAACATCATGAAAAAGAGTCGTCACTAAAGTGATCAAATACAATTTTGCAGGAAGCAACAAGAGGCCACAAATTTGATTTCCTACAGTATAGTTAGTAAGGAAAATTTCATTTGTCACAAAGGTCAATATCTATTGTTGAAATCTTCAGCATCATGATGCTTTACAAATATCTAATATCTTTTAGATGCAATCATCACATCAGACCAACTTTCAGCAAAAATTGACAACTGTAAAACCCATACAGAAAAAATTACTGGTTCATATAAAATGCACACCTTTAAATTAATAACTGCAACTCTACCACCCGGCATTGTATTCTTACTCTCCATCACCCAAGTCATTGACTTGAGACAAGGAAGAGCTACCTGTAAGGCAAAGCATGCCAACTTACCACCAAACAGAAATAGGATAAAATAAACAAGTTTTGGAAAGGTTTCTTTCTGATACCATATTCTCAGGAGCACCATCATCTCGGTGAAGGGACACTGGTGCCATACGCGGCAGATTCAGATCAGCAACAGATTTAGCTCTGGCGCCACCATCGTTAAGATTAAATCTGCGTACCATTTCATCCTGACGCGGCCACAGCAAAGGGGTTGTTTCAGAAGCTAATAGTGAGGTTTTATCATCACCACCATGTGAGCTAGGAGGTGCATTTTTCCTGACAACTGAAACCTTCTTCCCACCTTCTCTGAGTGCCCCTAAAGCAATATTATAACTTTCACTTGTTATTGCCCCTTCCTCAGCATACTTGATGGCTTCGCGACATAGATGATTATAGCGGTGTATCAAGCTATCATGCCCATCTTCACTGACATGCTCATCCAGCCCTACCATGCTCTTGGCATTTCTTGTCCAACGTCGCAGAATATAATGTGGTGGCAAAGTGAGTATATTTGTGACAGTAAACACTGTCAAAACATGTCGGCAGAGTATGCCAGAATGCTCAAACATTTGACAGCTGCAGTTTGCTTTCATTTCCGGGTAGCAAAACGTCACCATATAAGCTTTGTTGTTATTTTCAAATTTGGCAACCCTAAATGTGCTGGTTGTACCATTATCATCAATTCTATTTGCAATGTAAGCAAATGTCTCTACCAACTCTTCCTGAAACTTTGCAAAGATTTTCCGTGTAAAGAGATTTGCAGCCTGATTCTCCATGGGTGATGGCGTCTTCAAGACTGGAGGCGTGTTGACAGTGTCAAGATCTGCTTCAATCTCCATCTCAAACCAGCTCTCCATTGCCCTTTCGTATAGCCTAAAGAACATTGGAAGGGTTGTCTGCTGAGTCACATATCCATCAAAGAAAGAACCCGGATAACCTTGGCCAGGAAAAACTGTAGCAAAAAAGGAGTCCCGGAAAAAAACAGGTACCCACTGAGCTCGAGCATTATACAAAGAAGTAAGCCATTCATGTCTTCCTAAGTCATACTTTTCAATGATGGAGGTCCAGGATGATTCAAACTCGTCTATTGTTTCGGTGAAATTGATACAAGTATGTAGCTCCACCTGAAAACTGGGATACGCGAGACAGACATGAGCCAGCTTTTCCTGACCTTCTCTTAGCACATCCCACTTATTAATACAGTGACGAGCAGCTGGAAATACCTGAGCAACAGCAATCTGTATGGCTCTATCTTGATCAGTTACCAAAGAGACGGGCGGATGATCTCTCATTGCTGTTAGAAAAGTCTTGAATAGCCAGATAAATGAAGTGTCTGACTCGTCCAAAAGAAGTGCACAGCCAAAGAGGATGGTATGACCATGATGATTGACACCAGTAAACGGGGCAAAAGGAAGGCGAAACTGATTGCAGCTGTATCTTGTATCTAGAGTGACAGTGTCCCCAAAATGAGTATAGGCAATCCTAGACCTCGAATCTGCCCAGAATACATTAGTCATCTGGTTATCTTCATCAAGCTGAATGGCGTAGAAAAAGCCAGGGTTCTGGGCCTGCATCCTCTGAAAATATTCCAAGAGATTATGTGCATCCCGTCCCATAGTTCTCTTGAGAGCTCCTCTGTTACTAGAATCTAGGGGAGCAACATACATCATACCAGAGGGCACATTCACTGCTTTGGCAAAATGCCTACGGGGACGAAGACAGTGGAGAGTAGGAGTCCCCAGAACATGAGTATGGTCTTTAACAAATTTGGTGACAACCCAGCATTTATCCGGAGCCTTCAGTTCTATCCTAAGCATTGCATCGCAGGTCTCAGCAGGCCTTCTATTAGACCTCTTGCTACAGCAAACGAATTCGCGAGCAGTAAGGGAGCCATCAGGCCTAGAAAGGGGCTTGGAAGTAAAGGCAAGCTGCCTAGAATACTCTTCGTAGAAACATTTGGCATCTTTCTCAGAGGGAAACTCCATGCCAACACATGGCTCTGCAATTTCCATGTTACTGCAATCACCCATCTCCTCACTTCCGCTCTGCCATCTTCTAGAAATTAGGGTTCCGACTGAATCTAATCTAGGCTCTACAACACAACTAGGGTTTATCAAAGAAACCTAACCTTTGGGAATTTGGAGAGCCAAATCCAAATCCAATTTCCAATTTCCAATTTCCTTTTTATTTTTTCTTTTCTTTTCTATAAATGATGGGTTTTAGCGGAGAAGAGAGACTAGACGAATCACAACTTCCAGATGTGTTTTTTTTTTTTTTTTAAGACCCAAATTCCAATTGTATAGGCTGGTTAGAGGATTAGAACCATAAGAGATAACATGGGACAATATACTATTGGTTTGAAAAGGTCTTGTTGTAGTTTCTCGACATTACACGGACTTCTCTAGTCGATGGCCTTAGATGCAACTTTTTTTTTTTTTGTCGTAGATGCAACTTATTAATTACACTTGATTTGACCAAAGAAATTGTATATACACTTTACATAACCATCCACAAAAATTACCAAGGCACACCCATGCACTAGTTGTAGTTAGTTGCAACTGGTAAAATGGTGATACAAAGATATACAATCTAAACACTAGAGTTTCCTTGAAGGCAATCACACAATGACATGAATAGTATTTCATTGTTGTTCATACAACTATAGGAATCGCTCAAGCATCATCTCATCAGACTTCAGCATCCACGAAAAGAGTTTGGTCAAACCTAAAGAAAAAGTAGCTATATTGACCCACCAAAAGAAGTATCGTTTCATCCAGCCTCAAGCATCTAGGATGTCTCCAATCACCAACAGACGCATGCAACGTCGAGCATTAAAGATGTAATAAATAGAGTCGATCAGCAGACTCAAGAGCTAAAAGGACAGAGAACTAAGAGATCTCAAGACATGGACCTGAACATATTAGAAAAGACATAGTATGCAGTAAAGGTACGCAAATATGGGGGGCTATCATTCCCCGTAGCCTACTAGATGATGTGACCAAAATGACATAGTCTTCCATGCCACGCATCGCAAATAAGTCACGTCAATGACTAAGTGGTCGGAGTAAAATACAATCCCGGGCTTAGTCGCTTCTGGTATAACTTATATTTTACCAGTTTTGCTATATATTCTATGCATTTTATTGCTTATTCTTTCTAACAGATGTTGTTTTCTCGTATATGTAGGATTAAGAATCTTAACAAGTTAAAACATCAAAAACATGAACAAGGATCAACTAGAGTGTTTACTATATACTTCAGCTACCTATTCAAGTCAAAGGAACACACCCAAGTTATTATATCTCCTTATTTACAAGTTGGACAAAACATATACGCCAAAAGTTTCCCGATGAACAGAGGATCAAATCAACTTGGAATTAGAAGAAACTTGGTGGTCAGCTAGTCTTTTGAGTTAACTTTCTAATAATGTTATTTGGAGATGTATCCAAGATGTTACACTCGGTGTACTGAAGGCTGGTCATTCTGCTTTGAAGATGAAGAAGGTGCACAAATGGAACCAGCACCGACCAGAAGCCCCCCGCACCGATCGGAGCTTGGCATGGTGCGTTGCAGTTTTTTTTGCCCAAGAATAAACCCTAATCGACTTTAGACCTCTTGTAACCCTATATATTTTATAACCCTAAAATATATAGTTGCTTTTAGCCTCTCTAGGAGAATAAGCAGCAACATATCAATATTAAAAACATCATACACAATTTATACCTTGTTCTTCATTAGCTTTTGATTTTAAGCGTCCTTTAAGGGTAGATCTCCATTGTTCTCTAACATAGAGAAGAGTGCTAATCCCTTACACCTTATTATCAACGCTTTTATGCTGTTTAAGCTCTACTCTTGATGATGCGTGTTTATCATGTCATAGTAGCTTGCTTGTTAGATTCTAGGCTTTTCTATGATTCCATGTTAATGCATATTTGAATATCGAAACTTGTTAGAGTTTATCTACATGATTCTTCATTGTTATTTGTGTGCATAGCCTGATCTAGATTAGCTAACCAGCGATATGATCTTAGGTTGATATACTCTCCAAAATCTTGTTATATTGCATGAATGAATATTTGATGAGGTAAGCGTCAATTCGAAATGTTAGTTAAGGGGTTTAGTGAACAACTGAGTCTTGAGCACGAATTAATGCATGTTTCACCTTGTAGTAACATGGATATTTGAGTCTGTTAGGATGTTAAAGATAGAGTTTGGAGCCACGACTGGAAAGATTTTACATTAGTGATTTGAATTTGATTGGGTGTAAGTTTTACCCTAGTAAAATCAATTTAAACTGCAATCGTAGTACTTAGGGGTTGAATCCACTAGAGATCTCTGGGGCACTAATGACTTCCGGGAGTTGAGCTAAGCTAAAGTAACAATGGGGGTTTTTGGTTGCGATTGCAAATTGGTAAATATCGTAAAGTAAATCAATAAAACAAACCTTGGGCGTTCATGGATATCTCAGGGTTCATGGACTGATTTATTCATGAGATATATGGTTTCGAAAAGTTGGTTCCTAACTCGAATGCACTTGTATGTATAGTTAACCTACTATTGCAGTGAAAAATAATAAGCTAAATTAATTCAATCACAATACTATCGCAAGTGACAAAACCAATAAGCAAGTATTAAAGCAGCAAGATTCGATATGTTAACCCGACTTCTAACACGACTCTTGCAGGTTAATTGCATCTTCATACTAGTTCTAATTAATCAATCAAGTGATGTGCTTGTAAAGACGAATCTAAGATCAATCGCAAGTTTGGCGAACTACGATATGCCATAAGTTTAAGCGAATATGAAGACTCTTCTAAACTCTAACGAGATTTATCGATCCATGTGAATAACCCCTTAAGAGATACCCTTAAACCCAACAAGTAACTACTCACTCATGAAGAATAAATTCATAGTAGTAGAATAAAGATGAATCATATAAAGTAAAAAGAGGTTTTAGAAAACTTCTCAATGGATGGTACAAAGATGGTGTTCCTCTCCGTAACTCGCTATAAAAAACTCTTTGGATCTTCTTCTTTGTGATGGCTTTGTAGCTAGCTTTAAACTTTTGATGATGGTCTTTGTGAGGTTGTCAAGCTCGGAAACTAGTTGTGTGTTCCTTGGTGGTTGCAGTCTTTCTATTTATATTAGGTGATGAGATCTAGAATAAATCTTTGGTTGCTTGGAGAACATGCAAAAAATCTGAAATATTTCATTTTTTCTCGAGAGGGATGTTCGATCGGAATCGATCAGACACCGTGTAAATCGAATCCTCCAAGATTTCTAGAGAGTTAGTGTTCGATCGGTCTCCTCCTGTGACCGATTGGTCACCTCTTGATAAGACTGCACCAACTTTCTCTTTGGATCGGTCACCTCTTGATAAGGCTCGAGATCTAACCGTCAGGTTTGGACGAATAAATATTCGTTTTGAAGCATAGATCCGGCTCTATCTTGTATTAAAATTTGGGCTTGATCCAACAGTGCGATCGTGACTTATGGGCCTCAACATTTGATGAACAAATTTTGTCTTTCTTCAAAAGGGCTTGTTTTCTCCATTGTATACTCATTTGGCTACTTTTTCCTGTGAAGACTCAAACCCACGAAAAATGCTAGAAAAGATAATAAAATACTCATATAAAGAGTTTTTCAAATCATTAATATGCAAAATATATAGTCAAAAGTAGTAAAATATGATGTCTATCAGAATTCTAGAATGGTCCAAATTAAAACCCTGAAATCAATATCTTATGCTTGCTTGTCCCTACAAAATTTCTATTATCTAAGACTTGTATTGATTATGTATCCCTTGTTTAGTTTATTTACTTTTTATTTGCTACTCACGCTTTCATAAACCCCAAAAAACCAAAATTTTATTTTATCTTACCTTAATTTACATATCATAGATTCGTAGCGCATTATCTCTTTAGTCCTCAATGGTTCGACCCCTAAATACTACAATTGTCTACTATGTATTTTCAGCTTTAGAGTTATAAATTCAGCCCCACCAACATCAGCTTCTTTGATGCCTTTTGTGGGCACACATAAATCTTCTAGAAAATATGACATCATTCAAAGAGAAAGAAGGGGGTTAGGCGTTGAACGCGTGTTTTCCAAATCGTTTGCTTGACGTTGTGTTGGAAAAATCAAAGAATCTCTAGTTACGCTTCCAAGAAAGGAATGACCAATAAGGAGCTAGAAATGTGAAGAAGAAAACTGGAAACCCTAAGGTAGCGAGAAGGAATATAGCGGCCCCATTGCATTAATGACCCACATTGTAGAGATCGTCTTTCTCTCTCTTGAGGGACCTCATAGGTTCCTAAACATGTACTTATTGAGTCAAATATCACCACTCTACAACAACAAAAAATGTTTTAAGTAAATTATTTTTTTCAACTTCTTTGTTAATTGTTAATAATACACTATATTTTTAAAATTTATAAATTAATCCTAACTATTTGTTAACTATTTTATGGTCGGTGTTTCTTGGTGGGTGCATTCGTCATGACCTCTTCCTCGGGTGTCACTGTTGACGTCGTTTGTTTTGCTACCACTATTGTTGCTACCGCTCATAACTGATTGAGGAATATTTCAATGGACCCCAAAGATCAATATGAATCATATCAAAAATACTGCACTTTTATTAAAATACTGCACTCTTATTCACTTTAAGATTGTTTAGCACGAAAACAAATATCACAATTCAACAACTTCAAATGACCGTTACGATCAACATTTGATAAATGACGTATTATCTTCTCAGAAGGATGACCCAACCTTTGATGCAACAATGCTCCATCACCACTCGCTTCGACAATCTTCAAGGCACAAACAGAACAATGCAGTTCAGATCACGCACTAGCTGAGACTACATTCTAATTCATGTACATACGAAACCCGTACTATCTCAAATCCAGATTTCAAAATTACTTTTCCTTCTTTAGACGAAACAACTGGCAAACCCACACGACATGGTGACATAAATCATCAAACAAAGCAAGTTTTCCAGTCATATGATTTATTGCACCACTATCAAAAATCCAACGGCAAGTAAAATTCTTACCAGTATCCTGAGCTAATTGATCACTGTTCATAAATAGAACCAGCTTCTCCCACTGTTCTTGTTTAAGTCATGTTTGCGCCAACAGTTCTGTGTTGACTGATCTTCATCTGAATTAGCAACAACCATTAGATTGGTTCTGGCATTCTGACTCGACCATCCCATGTTCTGTTGAAAGTTACTGCCAGAGCTCTGTTGCACAGTCTGTAGTGCACCACGACCACGACCACCGGCTCCACGTCCATACTTTGCAGTCCACGGCACACCATGTTTCGTGTAACATGTATCAATTGTATGACCAATTTTGGAGCAGAAAGTACAAACCCGAGGATAGTAAACTTCAGGCTTCTGTTTTTTTACCTCCATTGACTGAACAACAAATTTTTTTGCTTCAGCATGTTGTTCGATGACACGATCAACTCTCCGTAATTTTTCCTCTTGTATCACCATATTGTAGGCCTGATCTATGCTTGGTAGCGGAACTATATTAAGAGTATTTGTCCTAACTGTGCTGTAGATTGACCCATCCAATCCCAACCGAAACTGATGATGTTTCTTCTTTTCACTCAATTGCTGAGCTTCAGCCTTATGAGCGCAGGTACAACTAGATTTTGGTTCAATCTGAGCCAAATCCTCCCACAGCTTTCGGATCGTCGCATAATACTATTCAACAGTCATTTGTCCTTGTACAGAGCTTGCTAGCTCCATGACCTCGTTTGAAAGAGAAAAACGCTTTTGGATACTAGGTTTTTCGCAATATCCCGATCCGCAATAGTTGAGCGAATCGATACATCAATAGTGTTGTAAATCCATGAAACTACCATGGAATTCACGATTAACCAATCTTCTTCTTCATCTGAACCTGCTGCTGGTGCAGTCACATATCCATCAATAAAGCCGATCTTCCTCTTTGCTCGAAGGGAAGTTTGAACTCGGCGAAACCATTCATCATAATTCTTCCCTGTCAACGCCACTTTGGTGATGACATTCTCGGGATCATCCATTGTAGAGAGAGTATACACGGAGGAAGGATTCATCTTCTTTCATGTTTCATCAGTCATTGTTAAACAAAAAAATTGATTCTAGAATCGATTTCGCTCTGAAATCATATAAAGTTTAATGTGAATAAATAATTCAGAGTTATTGAATTGTAAAAGGAGGATACGACTTATTATAAGCTTAATAAAAATATAATCTTAATAAAAATATAATCTTAAAACCCTAATTAATCGGTAAGGCTTTATATACACTAGCACATTATAACCCAATAGTTGGATTTCTCGTTAAGACTGGTATGCATCTTTCTAGAGCTCATCTTGAATTTCGACTTTTTGGCTTCAAATTCAATTTTATTCTTTGTTACTTCGCTGCCATCTTTGATACCACGTGATGTGGGATCAAGGAGTTGCTTAGGACTTTCTTTTTCGTGGAATGGTAAAGGTGATGATTGTAGGAGAATGATAAGTAGATGCTCTGATACTCCTTGATCGGTGGTCTCAGACTCTCAGTCAGATAAGCAAAATATGTGTAAACACACACCACGAATGCATAAAACTTCACTTATTTCATTATTGTTGGGTCTTTTAAGACAACTACAACAAAGACGCAAAAAATGGTGGAATCATGGATTCCTCCTACAAAACAAGAAGTGGAAAAAATCCTTTTACATCTACGAAAAAACTGTCTGATTATTTACAAACTTAATAAATTATAGTGAAAAGATAGTGATTAAAAATGAGTCAAATATGTTTGACATATTCTCATCACATCGACAAACAAGAGATGGGAGATAAGTCGATTTGCTTGAGCCACCATAATGCCCCTCATACTTCACGTCTCATCCGCTACGCGAATACTTGACATTAGAATCTCCCTACATGACATAAATAAAATATGGAGGGATAAATGTTGGAACTTGTTTTTTGACAATGGCGTTGGCCAATATTCCGGTGGCTTTTTCGAACAATTTAGTTGTCGGAATGACCGGAACTTGGAATCGTTGGATTTATTGTAATGAGCACTAAGAGATAGTGTATTCATTTGTCAAAAACGGCGTTTGTTTGAATGAGAAATGTTGGTCCAAAGTCGATGACTTGGAAAGTTTATTAAGTATATAAAGTGGAGAACTCATAACAAGGTTTAAAATTTTGTGTACACTTTGGTGTATTCTAGAGAAGAGATATTCGGGCCGGACTTTGATGATAGGCTTCGGAGTTGTGCAAATGGACCTAGGATCCAAAAGACTTAGTCTTTTTTGTCTAGATTCCTTTTGACTAAAAATATTGACTAAGTCAATATAAATCTCTTCTAGTTAAATGAGTGTTAATGTTACAATTAAGCTAAGGAAAAATCAGTTTTGCTTTTGTTTCTAAGGTAAAAGCTTATTTGGTCAAATGTTATTATGTTGAGGACTTAATTCTCTTTGACTCCCTTTATTGCTCCAACCTTAAAAAAGGTTGAGGTGTTGGCTATATAATCAAGTTATGTTCTTTCTCATGATATACCATTGGAAATAATATCAATTAAAGTTTTATAAACAATTCCCTCATGATCTCTTATTTTCTTGTGTCTGAGAGTACACGCAGAATTTTGGTTCGATAGATTCTGTTTTTTGGTGATGGAAGACAAACAATGGCCGTTGTATCCTGAGAATCTTATCGCTATGAAACCGTCACACTACGGGGCGTTTAAGATTTAAGGAAAGAGATTCGTCTCGCCTCTGCAATTTCTTTTCATCTTTGTAATTTGGTATTGTAATTCTTGAATTTGTTCTTAAATTATCTTTTCATATATCAGTTGCCCAATTGTAGAAATTCGGGTCCTACATTCTTAAATCTTTAAATTTCGTATAATTTAATAACAATCTTAAATCTTTAAATTTCATTATTGTTTTATTACACTAACGAAACTGATATATGTGTTAAGATGTTTTTTTAAGTACAGGTTCACGATATTTGCCATACTGGTGAAAATTGGTGGTGATAATCGCTATGATAATCAAGCTTATTTGTTTCTGATAATTAGAAAGTATTCATCCGCTTTACACGGGTTATAAGTAACTGGTGGTTATTTTGGTATTGTTAATTATTAGCAAATATCATAACACGTCTCTACCTTCAATCTTTGACCTTCCAAGCCATGCATTGGCATATAATATTATGGGTTTTTTACACTTATAGGTACTTTAGTAAACTTTCCTTACAAACAAGATACTTTATATCCATGTTATACTTTTTTGATGTAAAAAGACAATAAACACCCTAGACTTAGTGGAAAGTTAAATGATGTGAAGATCTACACCATTCATTTAAAAAACAGATATGAAGATCTTGTGGTTTAGATAAAAAAAATTAAAGTCCTTTAGATATGTTGTTCTCTCACTCTCTCATTTCTCAACATAGAGACTTACAGAGATTTTCAAATCAATTTTAAGCATTTATAAAAAAAAGTCAACAGTAAATCCATAATTCCCAACAACCAATATTTCGACACATTTGACATTAGTTTGAGTTCCAAGTTCTCTCATCTCTCCTCTCTCATTTTTCAATAAATGGATTTAGTTGTGTGGTGTTTTCTAATTTTATAAATAAAAATTGAAGCTTTGTTGTATATGATTGAGATTATTGACGAAACTAAAAAATTGATGTATTTTGTGGATTACTATGCATTTTGATTGCAAGGTTCTAAGAATTTACTTATGAATGATGTTTCCATGGAAATTTGTGGATTATCATCCAAGAGAATATGTCCATTTTTATTCGAACATTCAATCATTCTCGTGAAAGACATTATGGAATGGTTAAAATGTCTTGGACATATTTATGTGGACACACTATTATGTATAATTATTAACTTACATATAAGGTTTAGAAGAACTTGTTAGCATGTCCTTTGAAAGTATGGAGAATACTCATTCATCAACGAGAAAGATAACGGAATTCAAATCTTTGAAAACCAATTATTTAAGCAAAAGTACCTTCAAAAGTATTTAAGTATACAACATTAGGCATCTCCGATTCGTGTCCACTGTTCTGCATCCATTAAAATATATCCATCTTTTTATAAAATTGCGTTGGGAGACACATGCTTCTTAAGAGACAAGAGAAAGAAGGAATCATGGCTTCAGTGGCTCGTCCATGTCCATAGCCATTCCTCTCGTCGTTTAATCGTTGGAGAATTCGTTTATTTCTCTTTGTAAGACATGTTGGGTTCCACCATAAATCAAAATTGATCTACTACTCAAAATTCAAAATTGATCTATTGCTTATATTCATTGGGCAAGATTTGTAAATTGAGATCTCATTCATGGCAAAAACCAGAAATAAAAGACAACTAAAATGGAAAAAGAAGAAGAAAGAAGAGAGAGAAAGAGTTAAAAAGAAAGAAGAAATACAATTTTGCCATTAATTGCATTGTTAAAGACCAAAAGTATGACATCATGTGAAAGTATCTTTTGCTTAAATAAGTTTACTAAAAAGTATTTTTAGGAGTAAATTTCTCTAATATTATCAGCTTAAGTGCTTTGGCTTGGTCTGGTTCAAATCGGTTTAAAGTTTCGGTTTGACTTTGAACATTTGCATTGAATTAGCCATTATCATCTTTTAAGTCTCTGGTCATTGTTTAAAGTGGTGTTATTCTAGATTATTTTTTAATCTGGATCATAGAATAATTTGTTTATGCAATTTACGATATTTTGCATAATATTATTGAATTTGTGTTTTTGTTTTAATTGATATACTAATTCGTTTTGTTTTTGTAAAACACATTCGATTTAGATATGACTAACGATAACCAAATGATGGTAGATGATCAAAACAAGGACGTAATGATAGAGATAATCGTTGGCGATAAAATCGGGTCAAGTGAATCGACGCCCCATATTAAGTTTGGGAGTGGTATGCCACTTGTGAACTCGTTGGTGCCTAGTGCTTTAAGCGTAGGACTGATGCCAAGAAAGACTTATAAGTCTATGGCGTAAATTTTAAGAAATTCGCATTAGCGAAGTTTCAAGGGAAGTCTCAAGTGACTTTGACCAAGGAGGACCTATGTGACGTGGTCTCTAAAGTCAATGTTGTTGAGGACAACCTGATGAAATGGTGGTATGTCATTATTCACATATGCATGGATAAGGATATGTTTAAGACATATCAAAGATGCAAGAGTGAGAAGCGGCGGTTAATGAGTAACGCCATATGAATTTTGGAAAAGTATAACAAGATTAAATATCTTGTGAATACACTATGTGTATTAGAGAAAAGTAAATCCAAAATCGAATAGAGCCAAGCCAAACCGAACTTGGTTTGAGATTAAATTTTGGTTTTGAATTTGGTCATTGAATTTATTTTTGAACCAAATTCAAATCAAAATTATGATTAACTTTATTAAAATTATCATAAATCTTATTAAAATTATCATAAATCTACCACAACGTCTGCATCTCATAGAAATAAGTCTACCACAATGTCTGCATCTCATAGAAATAAGTATACCATAACGTCTGCATCTCATAGAAATAAGTCTACCATAACGTCTATTATAAATCTACTGTAACGTATGTTTTTTCCCATAGAAATAAATCTACTATAACGTCAGAATATGGATCTGAGAAAAATCTAGATCTGAGAAAATCCAGATCTGGACTAGAACGTGATTTTACAAAACTTCAACACACCCAAACGAAACCGGTTAGAATCAAGAGATTACCTCTCTACAACGCACGAAAACGAAACCTCAACACTCGCTGAAACTTTCCTTCGCCGAAATTTCGAAACTTATGAACGAAGAACATATTGAAGTTCATAAATCCGAACCCAAAACACTCGTGAATGATAGAGAAGAAGAAAACTCATGATTCGTTTCAAATTTTACCTTCAAACGCAACAAATCTCGTCGCCGGAGACGAAATCGCTTGAAGTCGCCGGAGGAGAAGAAGATGTTTCTCTGAAATCTGATTTTTTTTTTTTTGGTTTTATGTTGTTGTTTTTTCTCTCAAAGGATAATGGCATTTTCGTCAATAAACAAATTTGGAGTATTTTTAATGTCTTTGTAACCTTCTTTAACTCAAATTTTTGAGCTCAAAAAAAAAAAAAAAAATTTGAGTAAAACATATATCTAAAAAAATCGTTTTTCGAACATTTACCAAACCGTTTACACTTGATTTAATTTATAGTGTTCGTTGACAAACAGAAAAAAAAGTAAAAAGAGTGAAAAATTGGGAGGAGAAAGAAAGAATACAACATCAAAAGGACATGTAATTTGTCAATCTGCGGGTTCACCTTCTAACACTGATCCCATTGACCCGACCCGACCGGGTAGACTCTCTAGTTCATCTCTCTCTCTCTCTCTCTCTCTCTCGTCTCTACAAGCTCCTGTAATCGATAACGGTCACCTCTTCCCCTGGAGCATCTAGGTCTTGATAGCTGCACCATACATTAGTTTCTTAGAGATACTGCACTCTCATTCACGTGGTTACCGACACTAGAGTGAATCACAGATTGATGAAAAATGAAAGCACAGTGTGATGATGATACTCATAGTCATAGAGAATATAGTGAACTACGTTACCTGCGTAGCCGTCTAGGATCCTGTCTAAAGGCCGGAGACAAAAGAAATGGGGCTGGTCCACCTCTGCCGCTACCTTCAAAAGGAGGGTTGGGTCCACTTGGGTCCCTGAACATCTGCATCGCAAACTCAGGTGGTGCTGGTACAAATGGTCCCAGTGGCCTGCCCAAACCATCCATCATTAAGACAACATTACAAATCATTGGGCAGAAACAGTAATTATTTCTTTTACTCTTATGACAAGATCAAGAGAGAGAGAGAGAGAGAGAGAGAGAGAGCCTACCCAGCACCGGGAACAGGCATCAGCACTGGCGGTGGGTTTATATCTGACGAGAAGGAAGGAACATGCATGCCCCCTTGTCCACCAAATGCATCGTACCCAACTTCCCCGGAGTTTGCACCATCTGGACCATCACCATCACCTCTCTGTTGATCCTCTAACCGATCCATTCTGTCATTTCCATTAGCCCGTCCGTCACGCTCTCTACGTCCACCTCGATCATCCCTCAGTCTATTCTCCATGCCTGGTTTACGTCTCAAAGGTCTATTATCTCTCTGTCAAACGAATGATATTTCACCCGCATAAGTAAAACTCAAGTGAAACCAAAAAAGTACACACTAATAAGCATTCCATTGGCTGAGACTTAAAAAAAAAAAGATCATGTACCGGGCCAGATTGCTGGGTGGCAGGTTGTCCTCCTGGAGCATTTGGGTCACTGCAAATGGCACATAATTCTTTCATTACAATACCTTCAGAAATGACAGAAGAGGAATCCAAGAGTAAAACCCTACTTACTTCATATAGTTCTGAAAATACACTTCTTCCCGCACTTTGCCAGTCAGATCCACGACTAGCTCGCTGTGTTTCAGCTTGATATGCTTGTGCACAAACTCAGCAGCATGAAAAAGCTTCGTGCACCCTTTGGCTCCACAACCATATTTCCAACCATACTTCTCATCCCTAATCTTTCGGACATGTGGATCTAAAACTTCAATAGCGACAGCATCTATCTTCTCTTTGGCAGCCATCACTTCCAGGGGATCTTGACCTTTCAGCCTCTCTTGCCAATAAGAGTCGAATTTAGTTTCACTCTCATCTCCTTTCGAATCAGAACCACTTCCTTCAGCTCTCACATGCCGCAAACCCTTAGCTTCCTTCGTCTCAATCTTTCCGTAATAGTCCACACCATGAACACGCCAAAGATATGTGACAAGCGTGTCAAGCAATTCAACACCCTCAAGGCCTTTCACAGATGTCAACCCCCTTATGATTATAACTGGACCAGATGAACCACTGTGAGACTTTTCTCTACTAGATTTTTCATTTTCTGAACCTGATAAAACATTTTCCTCGATTCCTTTCTCAGCGTCTAGCTTACGCACAAGGGCTTGTGCTTGTTCAATGTCAGTTATGATTCTCTTTGGATCAGAAGTGAAACTGGGTGCTTTCGGTGCGGCTGAAACAAGTTCAGTCTCTTTAGCTTCCCCCCTACCAGGTCTTCTTCTTTTACCACCATCAGCTGCTTCATCCTCAGAATTAGGCTCACTGGTTAGCCCGGATTTATTCACTGCAGTCAGTGCAGGACCTCTGGATCAGATGGAGGGGAAACTGTGAGCGTTTGAAATGACAGGATTGTGATCATACTCATAAATGCGGAGTAAAGGCCAAAGAAATTATCTTACAAATCTAGCGCCCCACTCTGCAAATCAAGTAAGAAATCCTTTGCCACCTTCCGTGCAAGTTCATTCCTCCTGTAAATTACAAAGGAATATGAACAGCTGAAATAATTTAATTACTTTTAAAACGAAAAGAATAAATCCAATGCCTACTACAGGAGATCAGTGTAAAGTATCAATATCACACCAATCAGGCATTACTAAACACTAGATCTGACTGCAGCAAATGGCTGTTGACCCCACCTTTCTATGACAGAGAGTAGATTTGTTGGATGATACTTATTTTTCAACCTGGATGCATGATAGAGACAAAAGCATGTTAATATGTTAAGCTAGCAGAATTTTCACAGAAGAACGTAAAAGGCAGTCGAAATCACCATTCTTCTTCTTTGTGAGTGTTAAAATAGACACGTTTCTGTGTTGTGACATACTCTGACTTGTATTCTTGATATCTGCATGAGGAAAAAAGGCATTACCCCTGCAGCTGTACTAGACAAAAGCTTAAAAGTGAAGGCTAAGTTGCAGTTAGAAGTTTACCTGCGTTCAGCTTCTGATGGCAATATATCATCTTCCAACTCTTGGATAAACTGTTTGTATGACATCAATCCGTCCCTGGATAAAAGAAATGCCACAGTGTGTGTTGTTAGATACAAGAGCAAAGGAGTGTAGAAACAGCACTAGTTTTTTACTAGATTGAAAATCCACTAAACACCATAGGATATAAAAGGACAAGCACAAAGGAAACTTAACCTTTGAGTAGTTGCACTGTTGGAAGCATCACCATAACCTCCACGACCTCCTCCCTCCCAGTCTGAATATATAAGAAAGTCTGAATCATGCTGATTCTCTCAACAAAAGAAAAGCAGATGCAAAATGTCTCACCCTGATAGCGACCCACAAAGCGGCCATGAGGCCTTTCATCACCATAACCAGGCCTCCCACCCATTTCACGGTCATAATTACCACCGTAGTCATACCCAAATCTATCATTTGAAAAGAAGCATTGCGTACCAATTAGGAGGACAATAAAAAAGATGCTATACTCAGATAAGCAACAGTACAAAGGCATTGCAAATATGATTGTCTCTAACACAAAGATTTTGCATATGAATTGAATCTTAGAGAGTGAGCAATATGAGACTTATGCAACTCCTTCCTAAGAAAACAGTAGCATTTCAGATTACCTTCGGTCGGGAGGGCCATAGCCACCACGGGGACTGCCACGGCGACCATCGTAGCCATTATCGTCTCTCCGGTAGCGTTTGTGAGGAGGGGAGCGGCGGAGGGGAGGAGAGTGCCGCCTATCTCTGTACGGTGGCGGAGGGCTACCGCTAGGCCGCCTCTTATAATCCCGGCGGGGCGGAGGGAGTGGAGAACGCTCACGTTCACGATCACGACGATTGGGCGGACGCTCGAGGTCTCTGTCCTTGTGCTGTTCCTCTTGCGGGAGAGAGGAAGAAGGAGGTGGTGAAGAAGAGGTGGTCTTCTCAGGCGGAGGAAGAGTCACATCGGCCATTTCAATTCGATCGGAACCCTAAATCGAGCTATGAAGTAGAATTATCGTTCCTCCCTCAGCTTTACACTCAATGAGTTCAACTCGGCCTTTACTCCCTGCAGGCCCATCTCCAACTTCAATTCTTTCTTGTATTTATTTTCTAACACTAATTTTTTGTAATAATAATATTTTTTACTCTTTTATATTTCAATCACATAAAATATTTATTCTAGTAATAGATTACCAAACTGTCATTTTCATTGTTGAATTTTTCTAATATATTTGATGAAATAAATTAATAAAGGGTTAATCAGGTGAATAATAGTTTGTGAATCTATAATTTGGTGTATAACATGTTTTGAAACCTTATCAGGTGAGTAACATTAAGTTGTGCAACTATGACAAAATGAAAAGTTAGTAAAATATATTATGTACATTTTGGATATACAACATATAATAGAAATTATATATTTTTATAAAGTATTTGATGGTATTGTCAAATGATCATAAAAATGTCATTTAATTCCTCAAGTTTTACGATTTTGCATATTAATTTTCCAACTTTCAATTAGCCATGTAAATCCTCAAGTTATTGTTAACTCTATAAATTTAGGTCCGATAAATGTCAACGTCTCAGTTTTCTTAGTTAACGTTGACTTTATCATGCCTAAATTTACAAAGTCAACGTTCACTTGAAGATTTAATATGTCTATACAAGGGAATAAATCGACCATTTTCATATAGTTGAAAAATTAAATAACTTTTTTCCCCGGGCCTTAGACCATCATTAACCCTGAATTCTGGAGCTATGAAGTAGAATTATCGTTTCTTCCTCAGCTTTACTAAAACTCAACTCTACGGGTCACTCAATCACTTCAACTCGGCCTTTACTCCCTGCAGGCCCATCTCCAACTTCAATTCTTTCTTGTATTTATTTTCTAACACTAATTTTTTGTAATAATAATATTTTTTACTCTTTTATATTTCAATCACATAAAATATTTATTCTAGTAATAGATTACCAAACTGTCATTTTCATTGTTGAATTTTTCTAATATATTTGATGAAATAAATTAATAAAGGGTTAATCAGGTGAATAATAGTTTGTGGATCTATAATGAGGTGTATAACATGTTCTGAAACCTTATCAGGTGAGTAACATTAAGTTGTGCAACTATGACAAAATGAAAAGTTAGTAAAATATATTATGTACATTTTGGATATACAACATATAATAGAAATTATATATTTTTATAAAGTATTTGATGGTATTGTCAAATGATCATAAAAATGTCATTTAATTCCTCAAGTTTTACGATTTTGCATATTAATTTCCCAACTTTCAATTAGCCATGTAAATCCTCAAGTTATTGTTAACTCTATAAATTTAGGTCCGATAAATGTCAACGTCTCAGTTTTCTTAGTTAACGTTGACTTTATCATGCCTAAATTTACAAAGTCAACGTTCACTTGAAGATTTAATATGTCTATACAAGGGAATAAATCGACCATTTTCATATAGTTGAAAAATTAAATAACTTTTTTTCCTGGGCCTTAGACCATCATTAACCATGAATTCTGGTTAATGATACTCTTATGGTATGGATTTTTTCATAAATTCAGTTCAATCGGTGGTCTCCCATCCTAGTAAATGTAAAGTTGTAAACATTTTTTTTTTGTAGCTTCAAATCAATCACGATAAGAGTACCATTTTGCTGAGCAGATCTCGGAGGGTCATTCACAATCTGCCAGGTTGGCAGCCCATTCTACTGGAAATGGTAGCAACTTGAAAGAAGGGTTGATGGTTAATACCAACCCTTCAAAATCACAATAAGGATATTGAGTTGGAATTGTCAGGGGGCTGGAAACACCCCTACAGTTCGTCATCTGAAGGGAATATCTGGTCAATATTCCTATGTTCGTCATAGGAGGTAACATTTCTATGTGAGACCAAAAACAAAAGGTATTATATGGAAAATCTGGTGGCTCATTTGGGGTTTCATGACTTATGCACTGTTGAGCCAGTAGGGAAGCGTGGAGGACTCGCTCTGATGTGGAAGGACTGAATTCACATGAAGATTCTGTACAAAGATAAGAGGATGATTGATACACAGGTTACTTGGCAGGATAAAACCTTCTCTTAACCTGTGTGTATGGGGATCCAGTAAGAGAAAGAAGATGTTTGGTTTGGGAGAGACTGACTAGGATTGGACTGAGCAGAAATGGGCCATATGGTTTGGACAAAACCTTCTCTTCCACGCAACTACGAAGAATAGAAGAGCACAAAACATAATTCATAGCCTCATCGATGAGGAGGGGAAGGAATGGTTTGCAGAGAGAGATATGGGGAAAATTGCAGAGTCCTACTTTAGGAAGTTATATGGCTCTGAGGACATTGGTATCCAGCTTGAGGAGCTACAGAACATACCACCTATCCTCTCGCAGGAACATGTACATAGATTGCTACTGCTAGTCACAAAGGAGGAGGTCAGAAGAGCTGTATTTGATATGAACATGTCAAAGAGTCTTGGTCCTAATGGTATGAATGGACACTTCTACCAGCAATTTTGGGATGTCATTGGGGACAGAATTACAGGGATGGTCTCTGATTTCTTTAGAACAGGGGAGATGGAGCAAGGAATGAATGCAACCAATATCTGCCTTATACCAAAGAAGTTCAAAGCTAAAAACCTTGCTGATTTCAGA
Source organism: Arabis alpina (assembly GCA_900128785.1). NCBI lineage: Eukaryota > Viridiplantae > Streptophyta > Magnoliopsida > Brassicales > Brassicaceae > Arabis > Arabis alpina. Next base: position 21,276,529 of record LT669791.1, read on the forward strand.
CCGATCAGCCTTAGTAATGTGGCTTACAAAATTATAGCCAAGTTCTTAGCGAACATGATCAAGAGTTGTCTGAGACTCAGACGGCCTTTGTGAAAGGGAGATTGATCTCTGATAACATATTGGTTGCCCACGAGTTGCTCCATACCTTGAATAACAAGAATAAATGCTTTGAGGAATACATAGCAGTGAAAACAGACATCTCCAAAGCCTTTGATCACGTGGAATGGGCATTCTTGGAAACAACGCTGAAAACAATTGGATTCCGAGAGCATTGGATCAAGTTATTGATGAGCTGTGTAAAATCAGTCAGTTACCAGGTGCTTATTAATGGCACTCCCCATGGGAACATTATACCTACTCGTGGTATTAGACATGAAGATCCCCTCTCGCCCTATTTATTCGTAATGTGCATTGAAATGCTTGTACAGCTCATGCAGAGAGCGGAGAAGGAGGGAAGTTATCTGGGCTGAAGATAGCAAGGCATTCACCTTCAGTAAGTCATTTGTTTTTTGTTGATGATAGCATGTTCTATTGTAAGGAGACAGACGAGGAAATAGATCAGCTGAGATCCATCCTGGACAAATACAGCCTTGCTTCAGGCCAAAGAATTAACTTTCAAAAGTCTAGCATTTACTTTGGTAAGCAGATTCCCATGGAGAGAAGAGAACGAATCAAACAGAAGCTAAGAATTGCGCAGGAATGAGGGCATGGTCTCTATTTAGGACTGCCAGAATCCTTTGGAGGCTCAAAAGTCTCAGTGTTACAGTATCTCCAAGATAGGCTGAATGAGAAGGTGACTGGTTGGTAGACAAAATTTCTCTCTGCAGGTGGCAAATAAGTATTACTCAAAGCAGTAGCACTAGCCCTGCCCACCTACACTATGTCATGTTTCCTCCTTCCAAAAACGGTATGCAAGCAAATTGTGTCTATTATGGTTGATTTTTGGTGGAAAAATAGAAAAGAATCGAATGGTATCCATTGGAAATCTTGGGATCAGCTGTGTAAGCCCAAAGGAGAATGTGGCTTAGGCTTTAAAGACCTTGAGGCTTTCAATATGGCATTGCTTGGGAAACAACTATGGAGGATGGCTACCACTGATAATTTGATGACCAGGGTCTTTAAAGGGAGATATTTTGCTAAGACTGATCCTTTAACTACTAAGCTAGGATCTAGACCATCTTATGCTTGGAGGAGCATTTTTGCAGCACAAGATTTGGTCAGACAAGGAGCCAGGAAAACATTAGGTAACAGACTCACCTCTTTGATATGGAAAGATTTGTGGATAGACAGGAAGCCTGCAAGACCTCCTATTGTGGCCACTCACGTCCCAGATCACCTTCATTCCTATCTTAAAGACACTACACTAATCTCATAATTATTGCAGCCTGGCGGTAAAGATTGGAATGAAAATTTGATTAATGAGCTGTTTTCTGTTGATGATAGAGAGATGATCAAGGAGATCAGAACAGGCGGGACTCTGGCTAATGATAGATATACCTGGGAATTCACTAACTCAAGGCAATATAATGTCAAATTAGGGTATTGGGTGGTTACACATGAGATGAGGGAAGATGGAAGACAAGATGAAGTGCTTCAACCAAGCCTTAATCCATTATTCCAACAAGTTTGGAAGCTTGAGGCGAGCCCAAAGATCCATCACTTCTTATGGAAATGCTTGACAAACAGTGTTACCGTTGCAGGGAATTTAGTGCATAGACACTTATCAAGGGAAGCATTATGTGCTAGATGTAATCAAAGTGTAGAATCTGTTAACCACTTGCTTTTTTAGTGCCCCTATGCTAGGTTGGTGTGGGCTCTTTCCTCTGTTCCAGCCCCCTTGAATGGTGATACGCCTGATTCTATATACACCAATCTCCATCGGGTAATGAACGTACCAGCATCATTGGATCCAAATGGCAAAGTTGCTAGGTTAGTACCTTGGTTGATTTGGAGATTGTGGAAACAAATGATTTTATCTTCAGGAGTATGGACTATGACCCTAGGGAGGTGATCAGAAAAGCAGAGGAAGATGCAAGTGAATGGGCGAAAAGTAGAGAGGTACATCATGTACTTAGCGGTGCAAGAACCCATCATGATCAAAATGCAAAGTGGAAACCTCCTCCACAAGATTGGCTCAAATGCAATTGTGATGGAGCTTGGTCAAAAGACAGAAACCGGTGTGGAATAGGCTGGATACTTAGAGGTCATGATGGAAATGTGAAATGGATAGGAGCCCATGCGTTGCCAAAGCTAAGGAAGGTAGTGGAAATAGAGGCGGAAAGCCTCTGATGGGCAGTTCAAATGATCAAAGGGTTTGGATACTCAAAAGTAATATTTGAAATTGACTCCAAGCAACTCGTCGAAGCAATAGAGGAAGCAGAGACTTGGCCCTCTTTATCTTCTTGGACTCAAGACATAACTAGTATGGCAACATGGTTTGATGGTTTTAAGGTGATGTTCACTTATCGAGGAGGAAACGAGGCAGCAGATAGAGTAGCGAAGGAGGCTCTTTCCTTTGAGAATTATGTTCCTAAGTTGTATTCTATCATGCCACATTAGATTGTGCAGAAAGTTAATGCGGATAAGCGAAGAGTGTAAAATTTTGTGTTAATGATAATATTGATGTTGAGAAAAAAAAAAAAAAAAAAAAAAAAAAAAAAAAAGACAAACATTTTGGAAAGAATTGACAAAGACATTGTCATAGAGATTAAGAGAAGATAAAAGACAAGGAAATAAAAAAAGAAAGGGTAAAAAAGAGAAAGTTACCGTTTCAGAGTGAATCTCCTTTACAAGCAAGCAAAAATGCTTTATTGCATGTCCTCCTCCGCATCAGATTCCTCTCATTCGCTTCCTCACTTGTCTCTCTCTCTCTCTCTCTCTAGCCACTGTAGAAGAAGAAGAAGACGTTTTGTTTTGATCCTCTCGCGTAACTCCAACCTCTCTTCCTCTTAGGTATATCATCTTCTCTGATTTTGCTTCTTCTTGGGTTTCTTCTACTGGGTTTCTAGATTCGCTCATCGTTTTCTAGGTCCTAATTTTGGGTTTCTTTTTTCCTTGTGTAAAAACGTCTCCTTTTTGCTCTTTGTGGTCAATTCACGAGCTTCTGATTTTCGATTACTCTTACAAAACTCCTTGATTTGTTCTATTTCTTGTCCTGGAATTCCGATTCGAACAAAAAAGTTGCCTTTTTTTGCTGTGTGTTTTTCATCTATTTGTTTATGCTACTGAAACTTGTGAAAGGTTTACTCAGCGGAACATGTTATTAGGTTAAGGGAATAGGTCAGACTGGCCAGTGCTGTTTATCTATCAGCCAATTTGATCTCTTATTGTAGCTAGGTATCGCCTTTTAGGTTGTTTCCTGATTTGCTATGTAATCTTTTATTTCTTGTGTTTGTGTTGGGTGTTTCATATGCTTGTTCCTTTTTGTTTCTTGGAGACTCTTCTCTGTCTTCATTGCCTTGGATTTTTCTACTCTCTTTGTTTCTGCCTGGGATTTACTTTTTTCTTACCAAATAGACGTATGATAGACTTTTGAGATTTGAGAGAATCATCATGTCTACCTAATAGAAACTGTCCTCCAATGCACTGTTTCATTCTTTCTATTTCTTAAATTTTTTGTCTAGTTTTTCTTGGCTTATTTCCTACATTGATGCTGAGAATATAGACTCACCAAAACTCTTTGTTTCCTAAAAAGAAATATTTCTAGTGCTCCTTCACTTGATAATTTCTTGAGTATTTTATGTTTTATTGAAGCGGTTCTGTGTTTATTTTGCTAGTTTTTGTTAGAGTTAAGGATCGTACATATGAATTAAACCCAGAGCTCTTCTTCATTGAAATCAAAATTACAACAATAGTACAGCAAAATGCAGAACACCTTTCCCTCGATATAACTAAACGGGTCCTCCTTCCTATTTATAAGAATCTCCATAAGCACTCAGTAGAAAAATTCCTAATTGGAACAGTAATTAAAGTTCTGATTAACATATTATCACCCTTATGATCATTCCTCACTGATTTGGAAGTTTACTTTGCTAGATTCGATATTATTTCATAATTTCTGTCCGTTTTATGTTTTTCTTGGTCTAATTTATGTAAGATAGTATTCCTGCAGGTTGTAAATCTAACTCTGTAATTTGTTTTTGGTGTGTCAGCTTGGAGAATGGGTGCATCAACATCTAGAATAGATGAAGATAAAGCCTTACAGTTATGTCGGGAAAGAAAAAAATTCGTTCAACAAGCACTGGATGGAAGATGCTTGTTAGCCGCTGCTCATGTCTCATACGTCCAGTCTCTTAAAAGCACGGGAACCGCCCTCAGGAAATTTGCTGAGACTGAAGCTCCAATTGAATCTTCTTTGTACACATCCACTAGTGCAACACCAGAACAACCACTTGCTTTAATAGAGAAATCAGTTTCTCATTTGTCGTACTCTCCTCCACCTGCTTCACATTCCCACCTTGAAACGAATTCTCCTCCTCGGTCGCCTCCTAGTTCCAGTCCATTCCAGGTCAATCACATGAAATTCAGAGGGTTTTCTTCAAAAAAAGTTGAAGAGAAACCGCCGGTTTCAATTGTTGCCACTGTCACCTCGTCTAATATCCCACAGAGCAGATCTATGGAAAAGATGGAGTCAACCCCACTTGAAGAATCTTCTTCCATGCCACCTGAGACACCTTGGGATTATTTTGGTCTTTCTCATCCAATTGACAACCAGTTTTCTTCTTCTCATGTTGGAAATGGTCATGTGTCGAGATCTGTTAAGGAGGAAGATGAAAGTCCAGAAGTGGAGGAAGATGGTGAGAACTTTTCTTTTCAAGAAAGAGAAGAGTCCAGAGATTCAGATGATGATGAGTTCGATGAGCCCACGAGTGATACACTCGTGAGAAGCTTTGAAAACTTCAACAGAGTGAGTCGTGATCACAGTGCTTTACCTCAAAGGGAGGGAGTGGAAAGCGAGTTCTCAGATGCTGAGAAAAGTAAAACTCCTGAGATATCACCACCAGTGACGCCTTTAGCAGCTACTCCAGTGAACAAAACACCGAACAAGGGTACCGAGAACAAGCTTCCTCCCAGGGACTTCTTGTCAAGCATGAAAGAGATAGAATTGCTTTTTGTTAAAGCTTCAGAGACTGGAAAAGAGGTTCCTAGGATGCTTGAAGCCAATAAATTGCACTTCCGTCCTATAGTTCCATCAAAAGAAAGTAATAATTTTCACCTCTTGAAGGTTTACTTGCATGTATATGCATGCATGCGCTAAGTCCACCTCAGCTAAGATATAGTTTCTATGCTTCTAAGTTGCTTACTGGTTGGGATTCATCTTTGACCAAAAAACACTCGTTTAATTGCATATCTCTGCTTTTTTTTTGCAGGTGGCTCCGGTGCATCATCACTGTTCAAAACCTGTCTCTCTTGTGGGGAAGACCCCAAAGATGTCCCAGAAGGTAATTTTACTTATTTACATTTTGGAATTAAAAACTGTGGTATATCTATGGAGTGGTTACAGTTTGAGCTGTTTGTGCAGAGCCTGCCCAGAACTCGGTGAAATACTTGACCTGGCATAGGACTGAATCTTCACGATCCTCATCTTCTCGGAATCCTCTCGGTGGATTGAATTGTGATGATGTGGAAGAGCTCAATAGCAATCTCTTTGAAAACATTTGCATGATTGCTGGAAGCCATGCTTCAACCCTAGACAGACTGTTTGCATGGGAGCGGAAACTATATGATGAAGTTAAGGTACTAATAGTTCATTTTCCAGATTTAACAAATCAAGAAAATGCATTCAGAATATGTAATGTGATTCTGTTAATTTTTTGGGTTCAGGGGAGTCAAACTGTGCGGAGAGAGTATGACGAAAAGTGCAGAGTTTTGAGAGAACTTGAATCAGAAGGTAAAGGTTCACAAAGAATAGACAAGACACGTTCGGTTGTCAAAGACCTTCACTCCAGAATCAGAGTGGCGATTCATAGGATTGATTCGATATCAAGACGGATTGAAGAACTCCGTGACAAAGAGCTCCAGCCTCAACTTGAGGAACTTATCCAAGGGTGTGTGTTAAGTCACTCTCCAGTAAACTCAATTCTTTTGATTTCAAATGTGACATGAACCTTGATATATATCATTTCTTGGATGTGAATAGGTTGAGTCGAATGTGGGAAGTGATGTTGGAATGCCACAAGGTTCAGTTTCGGTTAATCTCAGCTTGTTACAGAGGCAGAAACATGAAACTCAACATGCAGTCAGAGTTGCACAGACAAGTAACGTCTCACCTTGAAGATGAGCTCAGCGCGTTGGTCTCAAGCTTCACAAAATGGATCACAGGCCAGAAATCTTATATTCAAGCGATAAATGATTGGCTGGTGAAATGTGTCGCCTTACCACAACGATCCTCCAAGCGAAAGAGGCGTCAACCACAACCGTCTTTGAGAAACTTTGGTCCTCCCATTTATGCAACCTGTGGAATCTGGCTAGAAAAGCTTGAAGATTTACCTACCAAAGAGGTTTCAAGCTCCATTAAAGCACTTGCTTCTGATGTCGCCAGGTTCTTGCCACGACAGGAGAAGAATCGCACCAAGAAACATAGATCTGGTGGCGATCTGACAGCTCACATGTTGCAAGATGAGACATTGGAGGATTGTGGTCCGGGATTTGATCGATTTAGGACAAGCTTGGAAGGATTTGTTGGCCAACTCAACCAGTTTGCAGAATCATCAGTGAAAATGTATGAGGAACTTAAGCAGGGAATCCACGAAGCTAAGAACAAGTACGAGCAGTTGAAGGCTTATTCCCAGGGACAGGGTAACTGATTTTTTTCTTACTGGGAAAAGTGCTAGGTTAAAAATTTTGAGTGAAAATTGGGTTTAGCATTTGTAAATGCAAAAGAAATGCTATATAATAAGAAGATTGGTTCAGTCATGAATGTAGAAGATAGTTGCTCTAGAATTTTGTGCCTTTATGTCAAAACATTGGTTCCATCTTGAATGTGGAAGATAGTTGCTATAATAAGAAAGATATAGGGTGTAGTGTAGTAACTGGTAACTGGTAACTGGTAACTGGTAACTGGTAACTGGTAACTGGTAACTGGTAACTGGTAACTGGTAACTGGTAACTGGTAACTGGTAACTGGTAACTGGTAACTGGTAACTGGTAACAACAGGTTAATTGAAAAATTGTTGTGTACTGGGAAGAATTTTTGAAGAAAAATAATATTACACCCGTTGGGTTTGATAAATTGTTGCTGAATGGACGTTGGCTGAAAAAGTAAAATGTTGTTACCAACTATTTTTATTTTTAAGTTTCAAAAAAAAAAAAAAAATTTAGTCACATAGTTAATTAATTAGCTATACGAGTTTAAGAGCATCATTATAAAAGAGAGTTTGTTAATTGAAGAAATATTGTTAATTAACACAATTATTGTACGAAATATTGTTGTGAGAGTTTGTGAATAAAAAGAGAAATGATAATGAAAAGATACAATCGAAAGAACAAATTATAGACAAACATGTTTACCAATATCCGAGTATAATTTTGACCACATAAATAAAGAACAAATTACAACTACATTTTACATGTACTATGCATCTTGTGAATCAAAATGACAAGAACACAAGTAAAGACAAAGACAAATCACATGTGAACTCATTTCGTTTTTCTTCTGCAAATCGACAAGAACACCCACCGCATCACTCATTTCCTTCTGCCCCGACAAGAACACCCACCACATCACTCATTTCCTTTTCACCTGCACCAAAAAACAAACAACAAATACATTAAACCACATTTACAAAAACAAAAAACAAAGATTAAGAACAAAATAGAAGACAAGTAAACTCAAAACAAAATCACACTAATCTTACCTTCTTCATTATACATCTCAGCCATAAGCTTGTTTTCTAGATTGAGTTCCATCTCCGAGAGTGGTTCCACTTTGGCAATGAGACACTCAACTATTCTATGTTTGGACAGTCTTTCTTTACCTACCAACTCCTCCTTCTTTACCTTCCACATCCCTTCAATCACCTTTAGGGTTTGAGAACTCCCATTTGCCTCTTCAATCTGCCCCTTACCTCTCTTCTTCTCTTGCATCTTCGCTGCCTTAACACCCATGGGTCTCTCCTCTGTTTCGTCCTCCACATTAAACACCGTGTTGGAGCTGGAGGAATCACCTAGCTTACTTATTTTGGAGGTTGCTTGAGTCTTATCAGTGACCAAACTACATCATTTCTGCTCAGTTTTGAGGATATTCCAAATGTGTTCCAAGTTGAACTTGAGGCTGTGATCGGAGTAGTACATCTCGTGAGCTGCCTGCATATACTTTTCATCATTCCATCCGCTATGGTATGTACGACTCACATACTCATGACACCCATTAAACTTGCTAACAATCTCACTCATTTTCGTCCACTTCTGTTTACAAACATTGGCAGACCTCTTGGGAAATTTGGCAACAACAGGATTTGCAGCATAACATGCTGCAACCCTTTGCCAAAAGGTACCTCCTTTCTGCTCATTACCCACTATTGGATATTTAGAGGTGTTTAACCAAGCATCTACAAGTGTTATATGTTCTGCCACTTTCCATCTCACATTACTTTGGGGTTTTTTAGCTGAATGTATTTGGTTACAAAGAGAAGGTGTTTGGTTAGAAGGAGAAGGTGTTTGGTCAGAAGGGGACTGTGTTTGGTAATAGGTTTGTTGAGACATCATCTCTGGTGGGGTGTTCAAGAGACCGGTGAAGGTGAATGTGTTTGAAGGTTGTTGTGTTTGAGAGGAGCTGACTGATTTCGTAAAATGCATATTCATTTTACTTCAAATGAAAGAAGGAGAATGTAGAAGAAGCAAATCTTTGAGTTAAGCAAATGGTTTTAGAAGTGTTTGGTTAAATTTTCTTAAGCTATGTAGTTATTATAAACCAACAATCTCAGTAAATGAGCAAGTGGTTGAAGACACTGGTTGAACTGCCTAATGTCTCCATCACCATCAATTTCCATTAATTTTTGTAGTTGAGAATTGTTTAAGTATTTTAGTTAAGTTTTTTAACAAATAAGCAATTACGTCTCTACCTACTACGCATAACAATTAACAAAAGACAAAGATTGTATAACAGTTTTAAGCGACGATTTTGAATTAACCACATTTGCAAGAGAACTATATTGTTTTTAGGGTTATTATACAAAAGAGGCACTTTTTGAAAAGTTATATACAAAAGAGGCACTTTGAAAAGTTGGCACACTTTTCTTCTATCAAATGACTAAAATACCCTAAAATTAATAGCCCAACCATCAAATTATTAACCCAACCCACTACTTTTAGTTAACCATGGTTCACCTTTTTATTTTTTTCCTTCTTTTTCTTTTTCTTTTTCTTCAATCCAAACTTTTATTTTTTGAAAATATTTTTTTCCTACAAGCTATATTCTTGTCATTCAAATTCATAAATTTAATTATCAGTTATATAATTCAATTTTGATTTCTCTTTTCCTCCAAATATCATGTAACTTTGATATTAGTCAAAAAGTCAATCTCTACGACTGTGGTCAGTTTATGGTGGTCAACTTCAGAATAAAGTAAAGACTCAGACAGTTTATGGTGGTCAGTTTATGGTGGTCAGATTAATTAAATTTTTGATTCCAAACAATTCAAAGTTTGAGTTTTTTCTTAATTGGCTAGATACAAAAAGATTTCTTTAGCATTTCATATCTCATGAAGTGATTACTTTTTCTATCATGAAATTGATGTATTTCCTATTAGATTCAGATGTATGATTGATTAGATTTCTTGAGCAAATTTGATGATTTATTGATGCTAAAGAGATTGTGAACATTCTCATGTAAGTTTTGACCACAAACCAATGATGGAGTCGGTAGTGAACCAGAAACCTCTGTTGGACATACATGTGAATGTTGGTGGTCAAGTGAACGTGGTCGAATGATACTACACGTTTATAACAATATAGTAATTGACCACATAGACATGTCCATACAACTAATGTAAAACATTCGATTACGGAAAATGAATGTTCATACTATAATTTTCTAAATCTGAAAAGAGGAGAGAGAATGCTAAAAAGTAATAAAAAGGTACAAAGCTTTTTTGTCATTGACATAATTAACCATGTTGCATGTGCTTGGGTTAGGGATATAAATGGAATAAAATGACCAATTGTTAAAAAAAAGTGCCTCATTTTTTAAAAGTGCCTATTTTTTATAATACTTTGTCAAAAAGTGTCTATAAAGGTAATATTTCCTTGTTTTTATTGGATTAAAACCCTATTCAAACTAAAACAAAAACAAAAACTTCACGAAACATAAACTGGTTTTTTCACACAGATGATTATGAGCTAAGCAGATTTTAAAACAACAATACTCTAATTCAGAGAACAATTATGAACAACCTAAGAACATACAAACACACACATAGTCATCTATAGCACACACACAACCTAACTATAATCATCTAAGAACAGACAAACACATACACAACCTAACTATGACCATTTAAGAACAGACAAACGCACACACAACCTAACTATGATCATCTAAGAACAGACAGACACAAAAACTGACCTGATACATCATGATTGTGGCTTTTCATCAGTGTCGTTTTCCTTGTCAGAAAACCGACTATCGCACTAGCCTACTTTTGTTACCTGAAAATCGAAAGCTTGCGAATAAGAATCTGTTAAATCAGAATCAAAACAAATGGCCTCTACAATTTAACATCGCATCAGTCTCAATCACAAATATGAAACAATAAATCAAAACAGATCCAAGAGAAGACAGATCGAGAGATGTGTTCGAAGATGAAGACTTATCTGTTAGGGTTCTTGTCAGATGACAGATCGAGAGATCTTCGCTATTAAGATGGCGGAGACAGATCCAACCTTCACCGATCTAACCGGATCGATGACTGAAGAAAGATGAATCGACATGCAAGATTTGATTCGTTTGAAGATTTTATTCGGTAGAAAACAAAGAGATTCGATTAGAAGAGAAGCAATCAAAGAGAAGAAGATGATCGGAGAAGATCGAAGATGATCGGAGAAGATCGAAGACGATCAAAGGCGAACGGAATCGCCTTCTCCGTCGTCACAGAGAGAAACATGTTTCGTTTCTCTTTCGTGAAATGAAAAAAAAAAATTACACCGACACACGAAAATGAAACGGCCCAATAACAACAAGACGCGCGTTTCACTGTTCAATTCGGATCAGAAAATTGATTTCTTTTGGGCTAAAGTGAGACCCAACAATTAATTAAAAACTATGTGTGGGCTTGTGATACCCAATTGATTCTCAATTGGATCACCGATATTGATGCTCTAACGATTATAATCAATTCACGTTTGATTTTGGTTTGCATTTTTGTAAGAAATTTGTAAATTCTCAAAGATTATGTTAAATATATCGTTAGATTCAACAATTAATACATAAATATGTTTATTTTGGATAAATTTTTTTGGGGTAATAATTAACAAATGGAAAATTTTCAAGAAATACCCAAACCCAAATGAATTTTTGCAAAAATGGTATATTTTAATATATTTTAAAATATCATTTACTCAAAATATCATTTATATTCGGATTAATTATGTTATGTTAGTGTTTAGTTTTTAGGATTTAAGGTTTGTTAGGTTTATAACCTTTTTAAAAGTTTAGAATTTTAGGGTTTAATGTTTTGACTTTTTTTAGTTTGTGGTACTTTTGAAAACTAATAATTCGTTGTGTATATTTTGCAAAAAGATAATTTAAATGTGATATTTTTGAAATTTCCTCTAACAAATATTGAAATTTCCTCTAACAAATATGGAAGTTCGATAAAAATATTTCAGATATTGAAAATCACATTCAAGTCTTTAAAAATGGATCGCATAATACGATTAGGATATATATTATTCGAATATTAAAAATCAATATCAATTAATCGTATGTCAATTAAAAACATGATGTAATGCATAACAATATTTTGTTATTTAGACATAATGATATTTATATTTTTTTTTAACACTTAATTTTCAATTTTCAATTTCATTATCAATTTTCTATTTTGTCTTATTTTTTATCGTGACTAAACTTTTTTCTTAATTCAATTTCTTTCGGCTATGCATTTTTCTTTTTCTTTTTTATTGACATTTTCTTTTGATTTATTATTACTTTTTAAATTATACTGTAATTTTTACAATTTGATTGAAAAGGTAAATAATATAAATAAATAAATTTTTTACTTGAGACATGTCATAATCTAAACTAACAATGACACATATCCTAGTTTCGGGAGTTATAATTTTGTGCATACTCCTTTATATAATAAGACCTTTTTAGCTTATTTTTTGTTTTTACTATAATTTTTTCTTAATTTTTTTTTTTTCAAACTTTGTTTTTCTTTCTTAGTGACATTTTCTTTTGATTTACTATTAATTTTTAAACTATATTACAAATGATTTAAAAGTAAATAATATACTTAAAGTGTTATTTGGGACGAAAGATTCAATTTCTATTTAGCTTTGGAAGGACCGACATGGTTACATGATCTTATTGTTTAAGAAGAAATGCATTAACATCTCTCGCCCCTTGTGTATGGGCATCTATGTTTTTGGTTTATTTCTTATTTTTGCTTCTTGAACTCTTCTCTTGGCTTTTGCAATAATAATAATATTGATAAGATGGTTAGAAAACAGTAAATAATATAGAAAATGAAACTTTTACTTGACACACGTCAGAATCTATACTAACAATGACACATGTCACAACCTCGTGAGTTATAATTTTGCGCATCCTCTTTTGTATAATAAGATTATGAGAGCTCTTACAAAGATTTACCACAGACAATTCACTCTGACCCTATTAAATCCACGATAGACGGTATTTTATGCTTCATGTTCATGATGAACACCTTCTACTTTTAATCCGTGAAATCACGGCGAACGACTTCAATTGCTTAACGCTTGAGATCTCATGTAAGATTGCCTCTATTAATCTACATATCTAGTAATCAAACTCCATACCTACGATGTAGAAGCATTAGTTAACCGTGGGCCAAATGAACTTCCACATATAATTTAAAATTTACATATTTATATATATATTTCAACAAGTGAATGCATATTTTACTAATAATGAAATGTTTAGATGGTTTTTTGTTAGCTTTGAGTGTGTGGACTAATCTCTGGATAGAAGGCCAACAATGAGAGTGCCTCTGATTAGAAATTATACCATTGACCTCACCTAAGACACTCTGCTTTGATTGATGGGAACTCCAGAGGATGGATGTTACGAAGCTGAATAAATTGTTATATAATTTTATCCACAAAATGTGACATTTATGGCGTAAAGTGGTAGCTCGCAAAAAAATTTTTGCACTTACGAATCTAAACAAGAGTGGTGACTACATAGTCAAATCTGGATATTGGAAAACTGTACTGAAAATAGAGGAGTGAATATAAGAGATGCACAGATTCTTCAATGGAAAGGCCACAAGCTTGATCATCTTTTGGGTTCCAAGTTTCGGAAATAGGATTAGCAGCTTCAAGTATTATTGAATGGAAACTGATTAAAGAACATAAGTGTGATTCAATATGGTAGATTCAATTCATATGTGGATTTGAGTCATCCTTCTTGAAATAAGTGGGTTCTTTGAAAGTGAAAGTATTCTCCTACTATGATTTGCTTGTCCTTGAGATTAGCTCTGTGTTTTTGGCTTATCATGTTTTTATGTTCGAGTTGGCTGTGTAAGCTCTCCTAAACATGATAGGAATTTTTTTGGTGTACATAGAATAAGTTGGTTATTTTATCTGATGAGCTGATTGTATTGATAACCTTTTATCAAATATTATTATAAGGTGAGTTTTACAAAATTGCTTATGTGTCTCATTCTCTTTAAAAGTTAGACAAAATAAAAGTCATATCATATGTGACATGGTTAATTAGAAACATTGACTAAATCATTGACTCATTGACTCATTCTACTTATCCATTAACAAAAAATGTGGCACATTTGATACATTTAAAAAACATGTCCCATTGACAATAATTTCCATTTGTAATTTTTAAACCTAATTAACAATAATATTTTCGTTTGTAACTTACAAAATGTATAAAAATTAATTTTTTTCACCATAAACTTTTGAAACTTTTTTTATTTAATATATTTTCACATAAGCTTATAATAAGACTTACCAAGATTTTACTATGTCAAGTTTAAATATGCACAATTTAATAATTTAGAAAAAGAAATTTCTATTCTGAAAACTCTACAAAACTTAACAAATTAATATTCGATTATAAACAAATACATAAAAAATAGTGATCATTTATTCTATTGATCATCAGAATCTTCATTTATTTATCATTTGATTATTCATGTTTTGTTATCTATGGTATACAAGAAAAAGTATTTTTATAATCCCTTAAATATTTTATTTTGCATGTTTGCATTATTTATCTTAAATATACTTTTTGGTGGTCAAAATTCATTGACTTTTTTTAGATTTAATTAAAACCGATTTACTATACGAGTTAATCCAAAATCTATAACAAAGATTTGAAATTTTAGAAAGAAACTCAACATTACTATATATTCTTAAAACATTCCAATTTGAAAATTGTGAAACAAAAAACGAAAAAAGTAAAACTAAAAGAAAAAGATGAAGAAAATGTAGAAAATTTTGGAGAAAAAAACAAAAAGTAAAAATGTGTATCAAATAATTTGTTCTGAACCCTAATATATAAAGAATGTTATTTATAATGAAGCTTGACACATTAAATATTTAATAAAAGGTAGTAAATACATATTTTAAAAAATTCAGTAAATATCAAAAAATATACGTATACTATTAAATTGTTTCAGTTTGGTATTAAATATTTATCTTTGCGTCGTCACCTAGTTTTAATAATATACAACACAATGACGGATGACAAAAAAAAAATTGTTTTCGTTAACTTATAGTGGCTTGGTGAACTAAATCATGAAGATAAGTTATTAAGTATTGAATCGAGATGTGATGACATGTGGGACTTGAATAATTTTTCATAAAAACTCACTCCGTTATGTCCCACACTGACTATGTTGTGAGACGAAATATGGAACACTAATATATTGAGAAACTATTTAAATCTAAATATAGATCCGCGTTTTTACAATACGTTACTGATGAGCATTAAAACATGATGAATTTTCTCAAATTTACCATTGACTATTGCCGCCTCACTGATTCTATTCACCACGAAGCAATGTGGTAGCCCCTCTTTCAAATGACGACGTTCCGCAATGTGCCGCCTCACTTGTACTATTCGGAGTTTCGGACCGTCCAACATCTAAGCCGGCCTGCACTGTCACCATTTAGAAGGGGTGGTTTTTGTCTTTTCCTTAAGGTCATGTTTAATCTTGACGGTTTTAAACATTTCATTTTAATGTGATGGCAATGATATAAAAGTCTCTTTGACTCTTTCCATGTACATTGTTAAGAAGTTTTCAACGTACATAAAATTGGAAATTATCTCATTTGAATAGTATCTGCCGTCCAATCACAAATTCACAATGTTATAATAATATTTTATCCAAAAAATAGAACGCAAAGTCAAAAGACCCAAAAAAAAAAAGGAAGAAGAAATCAGTAATGGGTCCTACATTACAAACAGAGCTCTGTACTCTTTTTCTTATAGCTTGATCACCAGAGGTCCACGTCGTGGCTGCATTTTCTCGACACAATCCTCGACGGCGCCGTCAGTTTATCCACCGTTACATCGCAGTTAACTTTAACGGTCAACGTCCATGTCTTAACGGAACCGAGTTTGATCTTCACAGGCGCTCTGATCTTGAGTTTAAACGGCAGCGTTTTCTCGTTACGCATCTCCTTTCGCGTAGCGGTGGTGAGCTGGATTGTGGACCCCGTTAACGCCGTCTTAACGACCGTTACGTTATTCGGCGGCTGGTAAAACGCCGGCAAAGCACCGTTACAGAGATCTACGTCATTGTAGAACACGTCCACGGAGCTTCCTTTCTCGTAATAGATCCCGATCTTCCCGTTACCGTTCCGTGACCTAACGGTAACGTTGAATTTGGGGGAAATCGGAGACGACGATGTGAGATTGATCCCTGAGACTGAGAATCCTTCGACGGAGTATCGCGGAGCTTCGGGATGGAAGACGAGATAGAGAACGGCGAGGGAGATCCCGGCGAGGACGAGGACGATGAAAAGCGTGGCGAGGACGGAGCAGATACAGCACCTGCAGCGACTGCGATTGACTTTTTTGCGAGAGAGGTATTGCAAACGGTGTGCGTTTTCCGGCGGAGGAATACGGTAGATCTGGTCTTTAGGGACTTGGATGACGTAAGTCGATGGCGGTGGAGCAGGCTTTCTGGGAAACTCGCCGGAACTGAAATTGCCGGAGAACTGACCGCTCTCCGGAGGTGAATCAGCAGGATACACTCGCTCAGCCATTAGAGAGAGAGAGAGAGAGAGAGAGAGTAACTGCGAAGAAGAATGTGATTGAAATTGAAAACGCACGAACAAGAATGTTTGTTATTTAATACAGAGAAGAAGCGTTTATTAATGAAAACGCCTGCTACAGTTTAATAAGCTGGCCGACACCGCGTTACAAAACGCACGCGTTGCCATGCGGGGCCCACATTAAATCAAATCCAGTATTACATTCTTTTCTTAATTACTGGTATCTCTGTTGTTTTATGGTTGATGTTATTAGATTTTTACACATATTAAAAAAGAAATAAATACTTAATTATAAATATTTTATTTTTTGAATTAAATAATTTTCTATAAATTTTAACCAATAGTTATTTAATAAAATGACTTAATGTGTTTTAGAATCAACAATTCAGCATTATACATTCATTAAAATTACATTACAAAATGTAAATCTTTGCAAAATAATTTTTTTTTTTCTAAAACATCAATTAAAGAAGAATGGATGAAATATGTTTTTTCGTTTCAAAATATAATTATAGCAATATTCACCCCAAAAAATAATATCATTCTAGCAATAAATCAAGACGTGATTACTAGTGTCGGAAAGCCAAAAAAAATTGCACCTCCATTTCTATAAAAAAAACATTAATATTTTCGAAAAACATAATTTTTTATAATGAACAAATGATGAGAATATTCTCTAACTTACTAAATTCTATATGATGCAGTTTTGCAGGCTATTTCACTTTTTCATCTATGTGACTATTAAAATGTATATTATAAAATAGCTGTATTTAAAGTTGAAAATATTATATAAGGGAATGATCAAATGGAAGCAAGAAAACAAATAATTGATTATACTTTGACCTCAAAAAAAAAGATTATACGTAAAATAAATAACGTGCTCACGAGTAAGATAACAAGCGCAAGTTAAAGGAAAGTTTATAATAGTCAAGATTGGTGAGTTACAGCTAAGAGGCAGTAAAGCAAACACGGTTTCTTACCGCGGTGTTACAATTGGTTACAAATACATGTTGGGAGTGATTTTACACTTAGTAATAACGATTAATTTTTATCCTAACTAGGGCTAGGGACAAAGTGCATATCCAGAAAATATACAAAATTTGTATTTGTGATTCTATTTTATTTTTATTAAATGTCTATTTTTTATTACTTTATTTCAAAAAATTACGGATATTTGCACATATCCGTTTTAAACCAAATCAAACATCAAAACACTATATTTTTAAAAACATTTTTTAATATATTTCTAAAATAACTAGTGAATAAATATATTAAATTATTTTAATTTTATTCCATAATATTTTTAAAGATGAAAAGTGAAAGACCAAAATGGTGAAAAATAATGTGTTTTTAATTTATTTTTTAAATCAATGTGAGATTGTGATAGAATTAGAAAACAATTGAATTCAAAGGATTGTGAATGATTTATACAATTCCATCAAAATCTCTACAAAAATTGTGAGAATTGGTTCTTCACAATTTTTCAATAGAATTCTATTAAATTCCTTTGAAATAACAAGACTATAAAAGCTGTAATGAAATTGAATAACACATGAGTTTAATGGAATTAAGAATTCTGTAAATTAAGGAATTGAAAAGAATTTACAAAATAGATAATTCAATAACAGTGGAATTTAATGGAATCTTTAATTTTTTCAAATTCAATTCAATTCTCAAATTGAATACCACCCCTAATATCTATCTTATTATAGTTTTCGTTAAATGTACTTAAAAATCTAAAAAATGCGAATATACGTTATGAATTGTTATATTGTATGTATATGTAAGTGATATAGTGGAAATTTAGATTTTTTTTTTTTTTTTTTGTTGTTGGAAATTTAGATTTTAATAATTGGTATTTGGGATTTGTTACGCTTTAGAATGCAAACGTTCAACACAATTTTTGAACATGACATCAAGCTACATTTATATATATTTTTCAATTAAACTAACTTTTGTATGGATGTTTAATTTTGAGCGTAAGAAAGGAAAACTCGTTCTCAACCTCCCGAAGATTGCCTAACTGTATTATTTATGTAAGTGTAACTATGATCTTTTTCTCCATAATATCTTTCACAGATGGGCTAGTTGAAGATGCATCATTTCTTTGAGGAAAATGAAATTTCTATATGATGTTCTCCAAACTATTTTCTGATGGCACTATAAGACCTAAAAACTAAATTTAACGATCCATTTAAGACGGATTTCAAACCATTTCAAATAATACACATTTAATTGAGGCGCCGAAAATTGACTAAAACTACCAAATACTACTTTATATTAGATGTTATAGAAAAGAAATAAATTTGTTTTATTATCTTTTATTTTTTCAAGTTTCCATACCACTTGTAATATGTAATATCATTTTTAACAATTTATTTTATTAAATGATATATTTAATGTTAAAAAATAGAATTTATGTGAGTCTTTAATATCATATTTTTAGTTTAAAAATATATACTCATTTCGTTTCACTATGTAAGATTTTCTATCTAAAAACGCGGAGTTTAAGAATTAAATTAATTTAATTTTTTTGTTTTGGTTTCATAACATTAAAAGTATTATTTATATCTAATTAAACATATATCAACCAATACAAAAAAATACTGCATAATAGAAATGGTCACATACATTAAATTTTACATAGAAATTTGTAAAACATCTTATAAAATGAAACAAAAAAATAGTGTTTAAACATCTTATATAGTGAAACGGAGGGAATATAATGGAAGTAAAAAATGATTGTATTGTGTGTTTTTTCATTAATATGCATTCGATTAAATTCAAACCAACATAAAACACAATAATGATACTAATATAAATCAGAACATATGTTTTGATTTAATATAATATATGGTTTTTCTTTTTAATTTATATATTCTATAAATTTTGAACTAGGATAGTGTTGATACAAATTATTATATTATATGCTGTGATTAGAAATAATTTACCAATGAAAATGTTTTTCAAATTATTATGACATGTTCATTTATCTATTTCTATGTACAAAAATATGAGTGAGCTTTATTACTAGAGCTCTCAAAAACTTTAGATATATCACATTGGTTACTTATAATCTAAATTTCCTTTGTTTCATTAATAAGTCAAAATTTCCAAAATTATCAAATATTTAATATAAACCACTATAAATTTTATAAATTTTTATGAAATGGTCACCTATTGTTGTAATGTTATAATGGAGTAATTACAAAATGGAGTCAGATTTTTTTTCTAATCCATTACTCTATTTTTTACCTTAAACATGTACTTCAAGTATATTACATTTTCACTTAACTATAAAGTTTTAACAATACTTTCATTAAATTTATTAACAAAAGTGAAGTATAAAAATAAATATTATTTAAAAGTGTAAAATAGAAATATATTACATTTAAAAGATATAAAAAAAATTCAAACTCCAAATACTGTTTTAAGGTTTCAATTTTTTTTATCCTAATGACATAGTTTTTACTAAGAGAACATATATAGTTTTTTTTTACGAAATTATTAGATTTATGTGTAATATGTTAGAATATTTTTAACTCTGTTCTCAATTTTACTCATAAATTTAATTTAAGTTACTAAGGGTGTGACCGGTAACGAATGACAAGAAAAGAAAAATATTTCTTCTGGATTAAAAGGGGAAAAATTAGAGTAATTATTTCTCCTACAATTTATGAGTGAAAACTTTTCTTCCAACAAAAAAATGTAAACGTTTGATTAAAAAAAATATTTCCTCCAACATGGTGGACCCTAAGAAGAAATGAGAAAAAATTTATTTTCTCCATAAGTTTACCAGTCACACCCTAACATGAGAACAACATAGTTTCCAATTTCATTTCATTTCATTTCCAACTAAAAATTAGTACTCCACAAATCTACTATTTTATTTTGACGGCAAAAAAGAAGAAGTAATGATTGTATGCGGACATCACGCAGGTTGTGCCATTGTGGAGCGCACGTTAGGCTATATGCCTATATCACATAAACAGTTTTATTATATTGTTTATTTCAGATGGATTTTCTTTATTTTAGCCTCAGCTAAACAAAACCAATACCTTTATGATAGTCATCGATGTATACTTTTTTAAGAATTTAAAAATAGAAATAACTTAATTCATAAAGATTTTTTTCTTTTCCTTTAGTTGAATAATTTACACATTTGGTCTTAAAAGCTTTTTTTGAGAAAAAAAACGTCATTCTTTCAGGAACTAGTACATTGATTTAAGGGTTATTTGGTTTAATAACCCAAAGAAAAACAATATAATCCATAATCTAACCAATTTTCCCTTTTTTGATCAAATGTTACGTTGATTGAAAAATGAATGTTTATGTACAAGTCTTAGCAAGTTTGAGACAATAGTAAATGGAAAAGATCAAAACTATTTAAATTATATATCTTATATAATATTTTAAGGTTCCATTAAGTCAAAGTTTTGACAAGTTGCATGTGTCATTTTTGATATTAGCAATTAATGTCCATTTTCATATTTAAAATCTAATTTTTATTTAATTATGACATTTACCTTTCTAGAATCTAGAATTTTTGTATTTTTTTGTTAAATGTGATATCAAATTTTAATTTAAAGTAAACATTTAATATCAAATTATCTTTATGAATTAATTGAAAATATGTAAAGCCATATTTTATTAGGATATTCTTTTTTTTAACAATATCTCTTTACAAATAAGTTAAAAAAAAATTATTCTATAATAAAATAATAATTTTTTTATAAGATGTTCTAATATGTTTCTATTCACGATATGTGCCATAATATCACTATATAATTTTTTTAATCATGTTTCATATATATCAATATTTTAATACTATGATAGATTTTTATATATTTTATAATAATTCACATAAAATAGATTAAAATATATTTCAAATATTTAGTCTCTGAAC
This sequence comes from Arabis alpina, assembly GCA_900128785.1. Taxonomy (NCBI): domain Eukaryota; kingdom Viridiplantae; phylum Streptophyta; class Magnoliopsida; order Brassicales; family Brassicaceae; genus Arabis; species Arabis alpina. The sequence goes on from LT669791.1 coordinate 21,297,878, forward strand.
TTATATAATTATTTACTATAAACTTTAAATTTCTGTAATATTAAATATCTATGGCAGTACTAGAGAGGATAAAACGTCGTGGTGTCATATGCTCTACTATATGCTTGAGATGTGGCTTAGAGGAAGAAACAATTAATCATGCTTTATTTGAGTGCCCATTAGCCCAAGATATTTGGGCACGGTTTTTGGCGCCGAGTGGAAGAGCAATTCTACCATATTCCTCGGTTTATGCAAATATGGACTATCTTTTTTGGAGGATCACGAGTGAAAATACTAATAACGTGGATTGTAATCTATACCCATGGTTATTGTGGTATATTTGGAAATCAAGAAATAAAAGAGTGTTTACAGGGATAGAGGCAGAAACACAAGTTGCTTTCAAAACGGCGGAGAGTGAATTCCATGGGTGGATGGGTGCACAAGCAATGGAGAGTGATGTAGAGAATAATATAGATGAGGTAACACATACGATGTCTGTGGATGCACATCGATTACGATGTCAAGTGGATGGTTCGTGGAAGGACACAGAGAACAATTCTGGTTTGGGATGGGTATGTCTTCATGGAGATACTACTCTACTTCTAGGTGCACAAGGTGTAACTCATCGACGGTCTTCCTTACATGCGGAGATGGAATCATTAATATGGGCAATGACCTGTATTTTGGAAAGAGATATGGCGTGTCCAGAGTTTGAAACAGATTGTTTAGACTTGGTGGACATCGTCAACCACCCAGAGGAGTGGCCGGCGTTTTCGATTCTCTCAGTCAAGCTCAGGAGCTTACAAGATCGTCTACCCAACTTCTCATTATCACACATTCCACGTTCTATTAATCTGAAGGCGGACTGTCTGGCCCGTTCTGCAAGATCACGAGCTTTTAATTTTTCTTATGTAAGCAACATTGCACCCACTTGGATTTCCAACTCGGGTGGGGCTTTCTGATTAATAGTTAGGTTGAAAAAAAAAAAATATCAAAATTGTCAATAACTTAACAATTATTGTATATTATACCATGTTAAGTTTTAAATCCACGCAACGCATGGACATACCCTATTTATATATATATATTTTGGTTATTAACTAAATTAACCTTTGATTTAATTTGAAGATATACAGTAGATTTAAATGAATATCAAGCAAAACTTGAGCATGTAATTCTTATGTCAATCATAAATCAAGGGTCAATAGAGAATGGCAAGACTATGCAGAAATGGTCAATACAGCTTTTCTTTGGATAAAAAAAAAATCAACCTAATTGTAAGAAAGTAATGGCACTAAGAAGACTAATTGAAACATTAAAAACAGAATGTTACTTTATTATCAGAATAAGATGATACAAAAATGAAAAACACACACAAAGAGAAAATACAGAATAAGATGATATTATACTACAAACATCGTCATGAATCATGATGAGATGGTAGTACATACAATTTTAATCTAATTTACGAATAACCATAGAATTTATCACTCCTGATTAAGTACCATGTGTGTTGTTCTAATTTTAATTTCTTATCATCATCCATATAACAAAGAAGAACGCAAAATGTGGATAAAAATAAGGAGAGAATTTCAGTTATTTACCATGACATGTAAAATTAAGAAAATGAGCATAAGAAATAGCACATACCTTGAAAAGACAATAAATAAAAGGGGCTATGAAGATTGTCTTCCTTGCTTTTTCTTTCTTTCTCACAAGGATTCTTAGGCCTTGCAGAGAAAAAATGGAACGAGACAAGAAATGCCACCTTTGACTCTTCGTTCCTAATATTCAATAGATATGCACGTAATTTTCTATTAACTAAATTACTAAAATATTAAAATAGAGAGTTCATGCTTTACCATTTAAGCAGATTGGCAAGTGCATTGAGCCATTGACCAATTCGTAAACATTATTAATAAATAAAAATAAAGTGCTCACATTGTATATTAATTAAAGAGGGCCATGAGATACATATACCAAATGTTGCCATATCAATGGCCTGTGATAAATAAAGTGCTCACATTGCAAGTGCTCACATTGCAACTCCTTATAAATTTTGATTCATTTCAAATTTCAATATGAATAATAAAAAAATTCACCACATTAAATCAACTAGAATATAACAAAAAAGTACGAATAGAAACTATATTAGGATTAGGGAATTTTTTTTTTCAAATTTAGATATATATAAATTGAGATTTAAAATATGAAATAGTATTAAATTGAATGAACAGAAAAAAAATATCATAACATACACAAACACAAACACAAACACAGTTTTTTTCTTTACTAATTAAAACGTTTTTTATTGACAAGCCACGGAAATTGCACCTATCAAAGCAACTAAAAGAATTATTGAAATTAGTTCAAATGAAAGAAAAAAATCTGTTGATAAATGAATTCCTATTTGTTGAATATTACTTATTAAATCTTGCTCTAAAATCTGGTTTAATCTTGTAGTCCAGATAACCCCGTACCATGATGTATCGAGAATAAGTAATCGTCAATTACTGACATTGGTAAACGAATAGAGTTCGTTCAACTGAATTGTTGTTATATTATAGAATAACAAAACCTTAATATTCATTATTAAGAAAAAAATAAAGGCAAAAAAAAAGGGTCTAAAAAAGTATAAAAAGATTTGAGATTACCCTGCCGGATTTAGTTTTCATTCATTGTATGAACTAACAAGGGCAAGGAGTTAAGCCTTTTTATTTATTTTGTTCTATTCTTTTCCCTATATGAAAAATTCACCGTCATATTGACAATAGTGTATCGACCAAATATGACAATAGTGTATCGACCAAATATAATTCTCTCATAGATAAATAGATTTATTTCTCCCTGATGCACACATTACTGGACTTTTTTCTTTATTCTCGTTGTATCTACATATTTGCAGTACTTTATTTGTTTGTTTTTTGGAGTTGCTAACTCAACGGTAGAGTACTCGAATTTTAAGTGCGACTAGCATCTTTTACACATTTGTATGAAGAAAATGATTCGTCCAGATCTGCGGTAGAGTTTGTAAGACCACGACTGATCCTGAAAGGAATGAATGGAAAAAATAGCATGTCGTATGAAGGAAGAATTTAGATAACATTTTTTTGCTTTCCTGATTGGTACAACCTTGTTTCGGTGTCGAAAAAAAAAAAAAGAATTCCACTTTTGGTCAAGTGAATAAAGTCATAAAGAGTTAGGTTATAACTAATAAGTATTTGGGATATTGAATGTATCTTTAGAAAATTGGGTCGGGATAATGGATGTAATGAATAAGAATATTTCGGATAATTAAAATTACCACACAAACATAAATCACTACTGGAACGGATAATTTTGAATAATATTGAAAAACGTTAGATAACTTTGGAAAATATTTAGAAATTTTTGATAATTTTTAAAAATTTGAACTAATTTTGTGAAATATACGGTAATTTTAAAATTAGCAAGAATACCATTTTTTGAAAATGCATTTTCAAAAATATCATAAAAGAAAATATATTTATGAAAATAGCATAAGCCAATATGAGATTACACTTTTTCCCCCTCATTTATCTATCACTCTCTTTTTCACCTCATCTCTAATGTCTCTCTTCCTCACTCACACAAACACGAGATCTCCATGACTCTTCATCCCTCTCTCTTCAGTCCCTCACACACACAAGAGATCTTCATTTCATCTCCCACACACATCTCTCTCACATTTTTTTCATCCTCTCTGATATGCTTATACATTAGCATTTTTTATGTATATACTTGCATCCTTTTATCTTTCATTCTATTTCGTATCCCATCATTTCTCTCTTATTTAATTTAGTTTAACTTAGAATTGCATTTTAGGATCCAAATTTGAAGTTTGTACATATTTCTATTGGTTTACTCAATTTCAAGTTGTATCTCAGCTAAACAGAGTCTATTTGGTTATCAAGAACTTGGAGGATGCTGAGGAAAAGAAAAGGGGAGCTAATGAGCTAAAGCAAGAGTGCAGAGGAGCAAATATCGGTCATCGTATATCGTCGATGACCGATATACCGAGTCTGGAAGCACGCCACGATAAAAGTCTCAACAAACCCACTGAAGGTCGTATTAGGGGTTGAGACCAGTATATCGATTGACATCGATAGTGAACAACATATCTTAAGATTTCTTCTTGTTACGATAGAGCATCAAGACTTTCGTACCGCGTTACGAGAGTGTATATTTGTTGAGGCCAATACTGAAAACAACCGATATCTCAAAATATCAGTACACACCAATACACGAGCCCGATATAGCGTGCCTGCCTGCACACTGACCGCCACTGCCATGCAGGACCTACAACGAATATCGACCACCATCCCGATATGGAGTGACTAATATGTATCTCATTTGTTGACTTTTACCAGTTTACGCTGAATTTGATCGGGTTGACCCGAAGTTGACTAGAATTGACCCGAATTGAATAGAGTTCACAAAGGTTATATATATATATTTAGCCTTTGTAAATTCAAGCTATTTTTTTTATGCAATTGTTAGTTTTACCCTCTTAAGTACTTCATATTTTGGTTTGATTAATCTTTCCTTTTAAGTTTTAAGGTTTTCCAATCTTTCTTTAATGCTTTATTTCCTTATGCGTAGCTTAGATTTAATTAGGTCTTTGCATGAAGTTATGAGTAGGTAGTTTTATCATTGAGCTATGCACTAGTAGATTAAGAGCATTTAAGATGTGATTAATGGTGTTATGGCTTAAATATCTAGTGTTTTCAGTTTGGGTTATACTTAATGCTAGATTTGAGATGGATCACTTGAATCTTAATTATAAGTTATTTCACGCCCGAAAAGTGTTTGTGGAAACAAAATAAGAATTTGCATCAAAACAAAAAAACCTTTGAGTGAATCAAGGGGAAAAACAAAATAAAATGAAGGATCGACATACAAAGTACCATGGTCGTGTCTAGCGAAAGATTAGCTTGAACAAGTGGGAAAAACCCCTCGTCTAAACGAGGAAAGCGAATAGGTGCAAAAGATAAGAATCCCCGCAAGAAAAGAAATTTGGTTGAGTAAAAAGAAAAGATTCAAGAGGAATCTCATAATGAGAAATGTCAGAGGACATAAGTGAAAAAGGTCTAGATGAACCCGATACAGAGAAATGTCCTCAAGACATTGAGAATTCTGAAAATTTTGAGATATCCATCATGTATGTCCAAAGTGAAAATTTATGGTGTAGAAATGAAATCGAAGATATTGATGGGATACTCTCTTTCTCTATATAAAAAAAATTGATTATGAGGATGATCTATATCCAAAATCCGGAAAAGAGTACCAAGAAATATATGATTGGGAGAAATGGCTAGATGCCATGAGAAATGAATTAATCTCCTTTAAGAAAAAGATGTATTTGGACCCGTTGTCATTACACCGGAAGATGTAATGCCACTCAGATATAGTTGGATCTTTGTAAGAAAAAGAAATGAGAAAAATGAAGTCACGAGGTATAAGGCACAATTCGTGGCACAATGATTTTCTCAAAGACCGGGAGTTGGCTATGAAGAGACATATTCCCCGGTACCGTATACAATCGCGTTCATGTACTTGATGAGCCTAACAACATCAAATAATTTAGAAATTTACATGATGGATGTTGTGACTGCATACCTATATGGATCGCTTGATAGCGACATCTATATATATATGAAAAATCCAGAAGGATTAAAGATCTCGAAAGGATCTAAAAGTTTAGAAATGCAAGAGGCATTGTCTAAAGAGATTTGTTCGGTCAAATTACATTGATCACTTTATGGATTAAAACAATCCAAACACATGTGGTATAATCTCCTAAGTGAACACTTGGTGATGAGAGGATATATCAACGATGCAATATGCTCTTGTGAAATGATAAAGAAATCCTTATTAGGATTCGTGATCATTATTGTTTATGTTGATGACTTGAACATAATTGAAACTTAAAAGAATATTGATGATGCAAGAACTATATGAAAGAGGAGTTTGAAATGAAAGATCTTGGAAAGTGAAAGTTTTATCTCGGGCTCCAGATAGAGCATTTCCTAGGTGGTATAATTGTGCATCAATCAAATTATACCAAAAGTGTGTTAAAATGCTTTAATATGGGTAAAGAGAATCCTTTGAGCATTTCAATGGTTAATAGATCACTTCAAGTTGAAACTTTAAAGTGATCCGTTTAGACCTTGTGAAGTTAAGGAAGAAATAGTAGATCATGAAGTACCTTATATGAGCGTTATTATAGGTGATTTAATGTATCTTGCAAATTATATTAGACCAAATATAGATTTTACTACTAACTTACTTGCATGGTATAATTCAGCTCTTACGCATAGACATTGAAATGTAGAAAAACATATCTTTTGTTATGTACAAGGTACGATTGACTTGGGATAATATTGTGCAAGAAACTCAAAACTTGGTCTAGTTGGTTTTGCAGATGTTGGTTATTTATCTGATCCACATAAATCTCGATCGCATACCGGATATTTTTTTTACAATGGGAGGAACCACAATCTCATGGCGTTCACAAAAGCATAGTTTAGTCTCTACTTCATCAAATTATGTAGAGATCATTGCACTCCATAAAACATGTAGAGAATGTGTGTGGTTGAGGTGGATGACTCAACACATACAATGTGCAAGTGAGATAATCACTACTAAAGAACCAAGAATTCTATATGAAGATAATGTTGATTGTGTTGCACAAATCAAAGAAGAATATATCAAGTGCAACAGGACGAAACATATTCCTTCAAGATTTTTCTCATATACTCAAAAGCTTGAGGAGAACAAGAAGATTGATATGCAATACATCCGCTCAAGCGACAATGCATCAAATTTAATTACAAAGGCGCAAGCTACAACTATATTCAAGAAACACGTTCAAAGCATCGAAATGCCTCATCTAAGGATATAAATACAGTAAATTAAATGGGTTATTTCCAGGGGAAGACTGCACTTTTTTCCCTTTATCATGGTTTTTTCCCTACTAAATTTTACAATAACTAGGTGAGGACCCTCGCTACGCGAGTTTTTTTTGCATTATATTATATTCTAACCGATTACATTATGGTATGTGTATTATCAATGTATGTGTGTCTATTCGATTTTTGTTTGTTTTTGTGTTATTCCTGATTTTGATTATATTTGTTTTATATTTCCTCTACAATTTGGTTTTAATTTGACAAGTAGTCAAAATTGCAAACGACGCCTATATTATTGTACTTATTTATTATTTTATCATAACACAGTAATTGTTGTAATTACTTTAACTTGATTTGTAAATAGAAATTTAAATTTTTTATGACTCTTTAGGATTTGTACCAATTTTAAAACACATGCATTGATTACATGTGCATTGTCTATTTTTTTATTTTTAATATATATTTCCTCGTTTTGGTATCTATATATATATATATATATAAAGATGAAACAAGCAAAATCTTTGAGTTGACGATCAAACTTAATCGAATTAAGATGATATATAGTCTATGTGGATCCAAGAGTTTAGTGTCAACTTCTTGTAGAAGTGAAACCAGTTTTCGTTTGAAGGATTTGACGTTCACATATTTTTCATTTTTCATTTCTTGGTTTTATCTTTGTCTCTGATCTGCAATGTTCAACATACTCACCAAACTATTTTGTTGTACATGGACTTGATTGTAAGGTGTAAAATATTGATTCAAAGATTGAAATATTAACTAATTATAAGGAAGAGAAAACATTCCTTTGTACTTTACAGTTATAAACTTATACTCTTCCAAAGCCAACTGCTTGGCATTAATTAGTTCCTTACTAATATCAAATAATACCCACAATCCATATATATAACCAACTTCATGGCATAAGTTTATGCCTTTAGTAGTGTATCAATTAGCAAGGATAGACACCATAACATCACTTTTACCAGTTGATACTCATCACCAATTACGCAAGACAATTAACCAAAGAGCATAAGTTACCTATTAAAAAATTTCAAGGAGCTACATCATCAAGGAGTCTAAGCTTCAAGCATGTCAATCTCTTGGTGTAAACTCATATAATGGTAGAAATTGAATAGAGAAGCATGCATAAGGACTCACATGAAGCAATTTGAACATTTTCGCCAGCTCTGTTTCCAACTCCCATATGAGAAAGTTCAATTTTCAAGGGTACGTTCAACTTTCTGGTTTCCAAGGGTACTCATTACACATGAAGTCACCATTTACATGAATGAACACATAAAAACCAAACATATGCCGAAAGATACCAATATGAAATCAAACCCCCAGAAACAAGTATGAGATTTTTATTCATCAACTTCTTAAATAGGAATGATAGAAACACTTACAATTCATAACACATACAACTCATGATAATGGATCCGAGCAGAAGCCAATCATTCCAACATGACCACAAAGATGGAATGCTTTGTTGTGCGGTGACACAGCTTGCGCTGTCAATTATTGTTCCTGCAAATAATATGAGACAGTTTTTGAAGTCATTTCAATAATCTCAAGACACCAAAAAACAAGCATCAAAAGAAATGATCCAACGTAAAGAACAAGACTACCTCTTGATTCTTCCCATATCTCACTCACTCATTAAAAACATGGTATACACAAAGGTGGAAGGAGGAGTGAAATATGTAAGAATATCAAAAGCGAAATGTATACAACTTATACATTTCGTAATCCATAAATCCATTTGTGACCTAGCATTTAGTTATTATTGATAATTACAATAAGTTGAGTTAGAGTTATGTTATTTTTGAAAAGAAAACAACTACATCATTACCTTGTACTTGATTAGAGAAATATGTTGTGTTCGAGTGAATTTTATCATACACTCTAGTTATTCCCCTTCTGATGATAGTCACTAAAAAAAGAAGATAGTGAACTTAGAGGACAAAATAATGACACAAAATGACTACAATTTGAAAAGAAAAAGTAATTGTGGAGGCCTCACATGACTACATGAGCAACTAAATTCTAAAGTAGTCTAAAAAAATGTAGAATGAAAATTGACAATCGATAGAACTATCATCAGAGATCAATGGACATTCATGTCAGTATACAATTAACATCATGTCAGAGTGTTGGGTCTGATTCACTTTGAGCGGCTGGAAATTGGAACCAGCCACATAAAACATATTTGGCTAGGCTTTACTCATCACCAATCAGAGAAACCATAAATATTATACAGCTATTGATTCAAATATAAAATAGTTTATGGCAAATTAGGAAACTGGCTTTCACAACGTGAGACAAGTTGGAATTGGCAAAACTGTAATCATGATGAAAAATGGAACGTAGTAGTTGATGAACTATATACCTGTAGCTGCAACTTCTTCTGGGGTCTCTCTTGGATTTTGTTTCCACTAAACATCGTTGTCGTCTTCAATCTAAAAACACAGACCAAAAGTATAATTATCTTTCTAACATTTGTGGGACAAAAAGCATAGCTATCAGTAAAGAAATATAGCCAAGAAGAGGTTTTAACAGTTGAGATATCGATTGCAAAAAACAGAACCTTGTACTCTGTGATGCTTCTTTATTTGTCACACAAATATTCACCCTCAGTGCATGAATAATTTATTCTTGATCTTAGCTCATGTATGTGAAATATGCGTCAACATATATATATATATATATATTCTTCCAGCAGCAGCCATTATTAGGGGCGCTGCATCCACTACTTGGTATATTCTTCCCCTTGAAAAGCATCAGCAGCTGTCTTCAAAAATTTTCATCTAAAAAATAACACAACACAAAGTTGAAACATCCTTTCAGATGCAAAAGTAATTAAAAATCGAGAAGTATGTAAGCAAAAGCTATGATTGTTTCGATTGCTAAATTAAGGGTTTGAGTTTATACATGAAAAACAAACCTTGTTTAAAAAAAACAGAACATTTTAATATAGAAAGAGCTAAATGCAAATAAATATTCTTTCCTTTGCTTTTGGTCGTTCTCTTTAGTGTTTATAATTCCAGGAACGCACCCATTGAATATGATACACAATTAAGCCTTGGAATACTTCTCAGAAGCATGGTTTCGACAAATAAGTCGGAGTATACGTTAAAACCAAATGATTTGGGAGAGAAAGAGAGTTTCTTGACATTTCCACAGGAAGGTGGTGATTAATCTCATGAATTAGGGTTCATCCTAGCCGATCCATGATTTGGAAGAAATTAATGGGAAACCCGAATGAGCTTTCTCATTATGATTTGAAGCAAATTCATGAGATTATTGGGAAAAACAAATGATCCTATTAAAAATAATGTGAAGTAATGAAAGAGTGGTGGGAGAAGTGACATTTTGCGAACCATGTTGTTGTAATTAGGTTCGAATCGAGTATGTATTAAAGATGAGGTCGAATTATCTCGTTATATAATGGAAATTCATATTACAAAGGATGTTTCGATCGGGTCGAATTACACAATGGCTTGAACCAGGATTAGGATATCCGGGTCGAGGTCGAGTTTAAGCAGAGATAAACAATTAACTAAAGTGTAAATGCTTTGCCCAATGGTCCAAAAGTGTGCTTCTAGTGTCTCTTCATCTCCTTTGGAGACTAATCATGGTTACTTTTTATCCATATTTTTCCCTCTTTTTGGGCCTTGCCATGGACTTTCTTTTCCTATTTTAGGCCTTAGCTCTTCCTTAGGACATTTGAGTTGGCCCAAATGTACACGCAACACGTGTGTGTGCCTTTCCATCTCTTGTCTTTTGAATCGATCAATTGAAAGAGAGACAAGTAGAGGACGGCATGAAATTCCGGCGTTGGATGGATGCGGTTTCCGACAAAAACCCTAACTGGAGAAAGGAGAAGGCGAAAACTGTGTTTTTTCCTTTCTCTCCTTCTGTGGAGATGTAGACGTAACATTTTCCCTTTATTATTCTTCTTATCAATGTAGTAATTATTGTTAGGTATTAACCTAAGCAATGGAAGATGAAGAGAATGCAGAGGAGTTGAGAGTTTGGAAGACGAAGAGAATGCACTGAAACGATTGAGAAATTTTTGTTAATTATTTTTGGAAATACATGTGGCGTTTTTGTTAGAATCTTGAGAGCTGATGTGGCAGGAGGATGGAGAGTGCCATCCTCCTTTCATATAGTAATTAAGATTTTTAACGAACCAGTTTAAGATCAAACATATCAAAGATGATGAATACTCAAAGAGAAGTGTTAAGAAATTAGGTGATTATTCATCATCCTTTAACACTAAGTTTATCTAGCTTATGGACAAATTTCTATCTGCTACGCTTGCCACAAATTAGACATTAATCAAGTATTATCTATGTCCAAATGTCATTTGTTTATGTAATATCTTCTCCTATATATATATGTGAAGGAGAACCATAAGAGATGTAGACATGAAACATAAGTTGAATAAGAGAACTCCATATCTTTCATAAAATCTTCTCTCTTTGTTTACTTTAAAATTAAATGCTTATATATACATATATTGTATCAAGATTCAAATAAGAAAAATAGATATACCTCTATTACGTATATAGATTAGTTTAGTGTAATTCATATACTCCCTCCGTTTCATAATATAAGTTATTTTGGCTAACAACACAAAGTTTAAGAAAAAACTTTTTATTTTTGTTAAAAATATAATAAAAACAACTCAACCAATTAAAAATAAGACTGCATAATATTATTGGTCACACAATATCCAGTAAAGGTAAAAAATGCATAGAAATATGAAAACAACTTATATTATGAAACAAAACTAAATCTCTAAAACAACTTATATTATAAAACTCACATATATATAATTTACTCTGCCTCGGCTAATGCAAAAGCCGTAATTGATCTATGTGTGGGAGAGGATAGCTGTCCTTGGGACAAGCTTTGTTTAGGTCGGTGAAGTCCACGCGGACTCTCCAGCTCCCGTTCTTCTTCTTGACAACGACTGGGTTTGCCAACCACTCCGGGTAATGCACCTCAGTTATAAAAAGAGAAATTAAGAAGTGGCCCATTATAAAAGTAGCTAGAGAGAGCCAACCATAAATAAGAAGAAGGTAAAGGAGGAGAGGACTACGAAAAGACACTCAGAAGAAGATAGAGGTTTTGAACAATGGCAGATCAAGTTCTTCAATCTCCAAAAAAGCCACATTTCTTTCAATCTCTTCTTCCCGGCTTCCATTCCCACCTCGTACGTAATCTCCTCTTCCTTCTCTGAAGATGCAGCTGTTTGAAGTAGGTTCCTGAAGCTGTACGAAATACTTCAGGATATGATGAAAAACAGAGGAATTGAGTCTTAAGGTACATGGGCTTAAGGAGATGGGTTGGGCTAGGCGTTTCAAACAAACTGAGACGAGCCCAAGACGACGTAGCTGAGCTGGAAGAGATCTTTTGTGAGGATCAAGGATGGCTTGAAGACTTGCCTTATCACTTGAGAAAATAAGGAAATAAAGCAAGAGAGAATATCTCCAAAAATATATGAAGATCTTTGAGGAGTAGAGAGAAAGGCTAGGTTAAGCCGTTTCCCTATTTTGTATAAATAGAGGTGTTCGTGCATTTGTGCTAGGTTGAACACTTAGGGAGATAAATTCTTAGTAAAGGAATTAAGGTTGACAAGCAATCTGACTCAGGGCTAAGGGTAGAGAGTGGTTTTCAGATCGTGTGTAGATCTTGGAAACAAGTGAGGCTAGGATCAACGTGGTGAGTGAAAATTGTAAGTTTATTCAACAATTGATCTAGTAATTTTTCTGGAAAGAAATTTTCGTGTGTTGTGTGTTCCCACTATTCATTCACATCTGAATTAGTAATGTTCATATCCTGCAGTAGTTTTAGAATATATATGAAGCAGTACATTTTCATTTGGTATCAGAGCGGGCGCTTGCTCGTGTTATTGTAGGTGAGATCTTGTGGAGAAAATGGAAAGCTACCAAGAGCTTGTTACCAACTCGAAGCTGATATTAGATGCATGAAACTACGGGTTTTGGAAGTCATGAATGAAGGTGGTAATTGGGAGTATTGATGTGCTGGCCTGGAAAGCTATTCTGATTCAGTGGAAAGCTTCTGTGAATGTTAGTGCAGAAGGTGTCAGGACGCCGAAACCAGAGGAGACATGAACTGAAGAGGAGTTAAAGAAAGCCAAGTACAACTCACGTGCTTTGTCAGCAATTCATTACAGTGTGTCCATGAAAACCTTTGAGTTAATTCAAGGATGTGAAACTGCAAAGGAAGCATGTCATCTGCTTCAAACTCATTTTGAGGGAACATTGAAAGTGCATAATTCAAGGAGAGACATGATAGCCTCAAGATTCGAGAATCTAAGGATGGAAGAACATGAGTCGATTGCAGGCTTCAGCTCGAAGCTCAAGTCACTTGCACAAGAAGCTTCAACATTGGGAAATAAGTACAAGGATCAGAAATTGGTAAAGAAATTCCTAAGATGTCTCCCAAGCAAGTTCATGATGTACAAATCAGCACTTCATGTGTCTTAAAACACTGAAGAGCTCAACTTTGGAGAAGTTGTAGGAATGCTTCGGGCTCACAAAATGGAACTGGATGATGCTGTCTCTTAATTCAAAAGATCTAAGAACATGGCATTGGTGTAAGTGCTATGAAGGAACATGGGTCTAGTAGTGAAGACCCCATGAGCCTCTTGGTCAGTAAATTCGATCGGGCATTGAGAAGAGTTGAGAGAGGACAAACCAAGGGGAGATTTGAGCCAGCCAAGAGACCTGAAGCAGACAGAAACTCCCAAAAATCTGAAATCCAATGCTATGAATGTAAAGGCTATGGGCATGTCAGAACTGACTGTCCTACATCCAAAAGGAATGACATTAAGTGTCTTGAGTGCAAGGGGATATGACACACTCATCAAGAGTGTGTGAATGATCAAAAGAAGAGAGGAGGAAGAGCTATGCTTGCTGAAGAAGATTCAGAGGAAGAAAGTGAAGATGAAGAAGTCTTGAATAATTTTGTTGCCTTTCTTGGAATCATTGAAGAAGAAGAAGATAACGATTCTGGATCTGAGTCGGATGGAGATTGTGAAGCTAAGCTTGCTGAAAGTTACAAGGAAGTTCGTGAAGCTCTATTCAAGTTAAGACTAGAAAATGTAGCCTTAATTAAGGAGAAGCAACGACTTAAAGCAGTGATTGATGATTAGAAAATCGAGATAAGCACTGAAAAGAAGCTTAGTCAAGAAAGTGTCAAGCTCATATAGGAGAAATTGGTTCTTTCAAGTAAGGCAGTCATTATAGAGGAGGAGCTTCATGAAGAAAAAGAAACCTCAAAACAACTTCGGTCACAGCTTAAACTACAATACAAGAAGGTTCACCTGTTTGTTGGTGCCAAGAAGTTGGATGAAATCTTGTCCTATGGGCGGACGAAAAACACCATCTTGGAACCACTAGGTGCTGGACGATATGTGGCAAAGACAAGGGAAGTTAAGACCAGTTCAAGAGATCAATATCAGTCTAATCGGTATGAGAATAACATGGTGCGAAAGAAGGAGTGCTACTACTGCAGAAAGGTAGGTCACATAAAGGTAAACTGCTACAAGTTCTGGGATAAGGTTGAGAGACTCAGACATCGTGGAAGCTATCAATGGAATGGTAAACACAATCAGATCTGGATGTAGAAGGAAGATCTACAATCTCGTGGTCCACGAAACGTCATAAGAGGGTTTGTCGGGAGAACATCAGCAAACAGGTTCAGGTGTAACATGGCAATCTTGTCTGAGGATCAAGAGGACACCGCACCATGGTACTTTGATAGTGGATGCTCACGACATATGACTGGAACCATGAGCAACTTGGAGTCTATCCAGCCACTCAACAAAAGAAAAGTCACCTTTGGTGATGGAAAAAGTGGAGCAATTAAAGGTAAAGGAAAAACTCGTAAATTTGGATTACCTCAACTAATGGATGTTCACTTAGTGCATGGATTAACAGCTAATCTTATTAGTATTCATAAACTCTATGATGAGGGATTCATGGTAAGCTTTACTAGCCAAGAATGCAAAGCCATTGATGCACATGGTGTAACCATCTTGAGAGGAATTTTGGTCAGGTGACAAATGCTATGTATGGAAGGACTCGCTAAATGATACTGGTATGATGGAGGTATCAGGATGCTCAATGATTGCGGGAAGAGACTCATCTGTGGTAAAGAAGATTCGAAGCAATGGCTGGTCATATGGGAACCCTTATTCAGGTGACAGACTGGGTTCAGAACAATGTCTCAGGAAAGAAAGGAATTTCAAGGATGCAGAAGAGGGAACAAACAATCAACGTTTGAGTGTTTTCCATCTTAGATCTGGAAAATCATCACCAAGATCTTGGTGATGAGATGTGGCTCCAAGCCATGAAGGCGGAATTGAAACAAATTGTCAAAGATGATGAATGGAAACTTGTTTCCATACCAGAAGAAGAAGAGATGTTGATAGCTAAAAGGATGAGCAAAACGAGGGTTAGTGAAAATGGATCCACCATTCAGAGCAAGGCACGGTGTGTAGTTCAGGATAAGTCACATGTTAACAAAGCTGAAATTATGAGTATTTACTCGAATATGGCTGAACTTGAATCTACACGGTTTTTCCTTGGAATTGCCTCAGTCCTAAGGATACAAGTTTATCAGATGAAGGCTAGGGGAAGTATGCTAGATGCTCTCATACTTGAGGAAAATCAGCTAGGCCTGAAGCAAGTGTCAGGGTTGCTTCATAAAAAGTTGATTGATTTCTTGATTGAACGGGGCTATTCAAGAGGAAGTGAAGACAAGAATCTGTTTGTCCGACATATAGAAGGTGAAGTGTCCATAATAAAGGTGTTTGTCGACAATCTCATTATTGGCGGAACATCTTGGATACGTGTGGAACAAGATGTAAGAAGGTTGGTTGAGGAGTTTGATGTAAGCTTGGAAGGTGAACTGAAGCACATTCTGGGGTTGGAAATCTCTCAATCAGAAGACACGATATTCATAGACCAAACTGCGTATGCCGAGAATCTTCTCACACTATTTGGTATGAGTCAATGCGAAATTGTTGAGACACCCATGGATACAACTGAAAAGTTATGGGCTGACAACGAAGGGGAGAGTGCAGATTCTGAGTTGTATCAATGCATGATTGAAATGTTGAATCATCTCACTAAAAGCAGACCCGACCTTTGTGCCAGTTTAGCGATGTGTGCAAGATACAAAGCCAATCTAAAACAGTCACATCTCAAGGCAGTTAGAAGGATCTTCAGGTATGTTCAAAGAACGGTGAATCTGGGACTTTGGTATTCAAAGGGATCAAACCGGAAGTTTGAAAGCTACTGTGGAGCTAATTGGTCATGGACATTGGAGGATCGTAACAGTTCAATTGGGTGTTGTTTCCTCCTCGGTGACAGACTAGTCTCATGGATGAGTAAGCAAGACATTATGCCACGTGATTCAGTAAGTGAACAGAATGTGTAGCACTGACAAAGTGTCGTCAACAATGTGTGAGGATGGATCAAATATCCAAGGATTATGGGATGGATTCAGGGGTGATAAAATTGGAGGAAACCTTAGTAGTAGAATGGTTTCTCTCCATGATAGATTTGGAGGAAACCTTAGAAGTGAAATAGTTTCTCTCATTTTATTCATTAGCCAAGAGGCTTATTTATACAAGATAATAACTTGATTAACAAGTTCTTTACATATTTGATAATAGGAAATCTACCTATTTAGAATATACACAAATATTTACTTTCCTTTCAACTCGATCTCGTATAATCTCTGAGATCTCCCAACAGAAGTATACCAGCTGCTCTCGCATGATGATCGAATGTTGAAAACTAATCAAGAGCAAGATAAAGATATGATAGTGTGAAAGCTAGCCACTGGAGTCAATGATGGCCAAGTGTTGTGAATCTGGAAGAGCTGAATGTATACTATGAAGTACATCCTGGGTTAGTTTGTGCTGCATCGCAATCAATGAAAAAGGTATCTTAAAAGTATGTTTAAAAGTATTTTCAAAAAGCCAATTGTCAAGGAGGTTCATATGTGAAATCATTGCATGTTAAAATTCCCATTATGTTATGAAATCCAATGTGGTGTGTTGTCTTTGATCTGAGGTTAACTGATTATGTGTGATGAATAAAGTGTTGCACTGTTCTACATGAATCTGAATTTATCTCTAAGTATCAGAAGAGGAAGAGGGAACGAGCTGAGAAACAAAAGAAGAAAATGAGCCTATTTTGCAATTTTTGGTCCTAGCCCAACAAGGAAATTAGGTATAAAAAGAGATCTAAAGAGAGAGGGAAAGAGTAATGTGCCTCTCAAAGTCTTTCTCTCTCAAAACCCTACTTCAATCAAAGGCAACTACTTCAATGGCGATAACTCACCATGGGTCTCAAACTCCTCGCCGCCGGTAAAGACCGCATGCAACCACAAGTTCGTCTGCTCTTCGGATAATCAACGACCACAACGAAGACGGCGGACCAGATCCGGTTCCAATCAGAACGGCTTTAGATCTAGAACGATTGGCTCGGGCCAAGCACCTCACGGTCGAGTCAAGCGACCAAGAATTTGTTGATGAAGATAGTGAGGATGATATGAGCATCTGCTAAACCCCGGAGAGGAAGAGTCCAACGAAGAGCAAGTAAGTTCAATTCCTTCCAAATCGATGTCGGGAAAGGATAAAGGCAAGGGAATTGTTGTGGAAAACTCTCAATCGGAAGCTGAATCAGTTTCGGAAGGTGAAGCAGATTCAGAAACTGAAACAGATAATAGTTTTGATGGGAATTTGTTGGTCAAGAAGCTTTGTGTCTCTTATCCAACGGACATGTTCATGTCTAGAGCAGCAAAATCCAGGTATGATGAGTTTTAAACTCGTGGTGTATTAGCTGAGCGCCTAGTGGATCTTGAACAACAAATGCCTTTTGTGTATCCATCTATGATCCACAATTCTGGATTTAACTCAACGGTTGAACCAAAGTGTCTATCTGTACAATCACTTCTTTCTGAGTTCTATGCAAATTTGGGAGATGTAGCTCCAATTAAGATGTTTGGAACCACCAAGGAAAGAGTTACTATGTTGGTACGAGGACATGACTTTGATCTATCTCCTAGACTTATTAACAAGTTTATGGGTCTGCCTGAACTGAACAAGGCTGAGAGGAATTCTGAAAATAAGGCTGATTCAATTACCAAAGAGGAAGTCTCTGAATTTCTGCTACGATGAACAAATCACACCAGGTTGCTGGCCGTCAACTTGCCCACATAATTATCATGTTTGCTTCATCTTGTGGGTTACAATTGGTACCCAACTACGAATCGGTGTCATATAGCTGAACCGAGGAGTAGAGAGCAAGGCTAGGTTTAGCTGTTTCCCTATTTTGTATAAATAGAGGTGTTCGTGCATTTGTGCTAGGTTGAACACTTAGAGAGATAAATTCTTAGTAAAGGAATTAAGGTTGACTAGCAATCTGATTCAGGGCTAAGGGTACAGAGTGGTTTCCAGATCGTGTGTAGATCATGGAAACAAGTGAGGGTAGGATCAATGTGGTGAGTAAAACTTGTAAGTTTATTTTACAATTGATCTAGTAATATTTTCTGGAAAGAGAATTTCGTGTGTTGTGTGTTCCCACTATTCATTCACATCTGATTTATTAGTGTTCATATCCTGCAGTAGTTTTAGAATATATCTGAAGCAGTAGCTGTTACATTTTCATTCTCCATATATATATATATCTATATATCAGTATCTTCTTCTTTACAGTGTGTGTTTGTTCCAAAGCATTCCATTGACGTTCTTCTCCAAACACATAAAAGGAAGAAACGAGAAATATATGGTGAAGCTAACGTCGGATGTGTGTGAGAAAACTTGGAAAGTTAAGATGGAAGGTCAGAGACTCACCGCAGGCTGGAAGGACTTCGTAGACGCTCATGGTTTCCGAGTTGGAGACATCATAATTTTTAGACATAACGGAGATTTCTTGCTCCTCATCACTGGTCTTGGACTTAATTGCTGTGAGATTCAATATGTCAGTCTAGGGACTATGAGGAGGAGGAGAACATCAGTAAGTTGTGTTTTGTTTTCTTCCCATGACATTTAATTACTTTTAGGTTTTGAAGATCAGAACGTTCATTTACACGTTGTGAATGAGGAAATCTTAAAGAAGAACCAGAGTCTCCACGAGATGATGATGATAAAGACAACATGCGTTAGTCAATGTATAGATGAGTCTAGATTTGTTGTTTTTTCAAAAAAATCTTCAAGGTCTAATATGTCGTACTTTAACAAAATAGCAATGCTACGGAAAAAGAAACAAATGAAGAAGAGGACTCATAAACAAGAAGCAAAGTCTTTTGGGTCAAAGTGTGTATTCACAAAACATAGCAGCAAAGAGAAAAAGAGAAAAACCGGTGAGAGTAGTCAAAGTAGAGTGGCATCTACACTACGTGAACACCGATTTGTGATACTAACTGTCACACCATATAGTCTCTAAGTTTCTAGACTTGTAAGTTAAATGAACTCTCTCGAAGGATTTTTATTCCCTTGTTTTTTGGTTATTGATGCTTTGTCAAGTTCACATGGTATAAGCTTATTGTCTTTTTCTTATGCAGTATCTTCCGATGAACTTCACGAGGCTTAACAAGATGGAAAAGGCAGGAGGGAAGGAGATAATTATGTTGGACAAGCATGGAGTAGAGTGGCCAGTGTCTCTATCCATAGAAAAGAAAAATTCAAAGTTGCGTTTAGGTTTAGGGTTGAAAGAGTTCTTTAAGGCTATTGGCATTAAGGCGAACGAATCTTTTGTGATGGAGTTGGTTTGGGAAGACAAAACAAATCCTCCTTTTCTCAAGTTCTGCTCCAAGATCAAGACCGGATTCTAGTTAGCACTCTCAAGTTGTTACCAAGTATGACCTGCTTTAGTAAACTCACAGCCTATGCAGTATGGAACCAATGTATTTTATTTAGGTCAACAATGTACCCTCTTCTTCTACGAAAGAAGTTACATGTTGTAGTTTGAAAGTTGCTTAAAGCACAAGGCAAAACAATAAATCTAAATCTTTTGCTTATATTATGACTTGAAGCCACCTCACTATCATCTCTTCCTCCTCATCGCTTGGCGAGTGTGGGTGAAGCGAGTATAGTCGGAGAAGGACCTCCTTATGGATAATCTTCGCAAGAGCCAGGGGTGTATTTGAGGCTCTCTAATGCCTCATTCCATTCCTTTCCCTCCAAATCCATTACAACGCGGTTTGGAAGACCATACGAGTAAGTACTATCTCTTCTTAGAGAGGTTGCTTCTTTTGAGACTAGTGATCGTACGTGTCCAGTCTGGGTGGAGCCTGGATCCCATGATAGATGACAAAAGCAAGTGCCAAATCATGAACGAAGCTGGACACGCGAAGAAAAGGTGATTCTTTGTTTCATTTTGATATCCGCACATGAGACATGGATGGATGTCTCCCCATGCTCTAGAACGATCACCCGTTGAGAGCCTATTTCTCAATGCTAACCAAGTAATGAATGCATGCCTAGGCACGGCTTGAGGAAACCACACGAGGTCATGCCAAACAACTTGAGCTCTTCCTTCTCTTACGAGTTCCAAGTCTTATAAGCAGAGATTTTTGGCCCAAAATCACCTTGTTTTTGCAACCAAAGAACTCTGTCCGCACCTGCAGTGGTCATAGGAGGCGTTGCATCCCATATATTTCTCTCAATCATCTGAAATATTGGTCCCCTATATCGCCGGATAGTCCAACCTGCCTGTGAAGCCGCGTCAGCAACTTTTGTTGTTCTTTGGATCCCCAACATACGTGTTCCCAAGTCACTAACAACATCAGTTAATGTCCCCTTGTCAAGCCAATTATCTTACCAGAAGAAGGTGGTAGTCCCATCTCTTATCTATGCTTTGAGAAAAGCTGAAGCTAATGGACGGATCTTGAGCAGCTTCTTCCACATCCAACTGCCCCGAGTTGTCTTGTCCGAGATCTCCCAAAAGGATGAGTTCTGAAGTAGGTACTTGTGAACCCAATCAACCCATAACGTATCAGTCTGCACAAAGAGTCTCCAAATGAGCTTTAGTGAGAACACTATGGAACTATCCTTTAGTTTTCTAATCCCTAGTCCTCCTTCCTTCTTAGTTCCACACACATCCTCCCATGAGACTTTAGCCTGAGTCGTTTTGTGAGGTGATCCAGACCAAAGAAATGCTGCAGCCATACTTTCAATCGTTTATAGACATTTGGTAGGAAGCCAAAAAGCAGAGCACCAAAAATTAGTGGTACTCACTATTACCGATTGTATGAGTTGGAGATGGCCAGCGTATGAGAGTGTTTTTGAAGCCCAAGAGAGAAAACGGTTTCTGATCTTGTCGATGAGAGGCTCATAATCTGTTCTGGTCATACTCTTAGTAGTCAAGGGAAGTCCTAGATATCGGATTGGAAGTTGATCAATAAGTATACCAAGGCTTGTAGCTGATTCCTGAAGCTCGTGTCTAGTTTTCCCCGCCATATACAATGCAGATTTGGCCATGTTGATGGCTAGACCAGACTCCTTCTCAAATTCTTTCAATACCCCTGCAACTCCTTGGAGGGAAGATGATGTCCCATCCATAAAGATGACCATGTCATCTGCAAAACTCAAGTGAGTGAGCGCCACTTCCTTACATTTTGGGTGATACATAAACCACCTTTCCTTTACAGCCTTGTCTAACCTGAGAGAAAGCACATTAATCGCTATAACAAATAGCAGAGGAGACAAAGAGCATCCTTGTCTCAACCCTCTTGTGCTTGAAAAGAACCCCTCTAGCTCTCCATTGATACACACAGAGAAAGCGGCAGTGGTTATGCAGCCCTTGATCTATTTGATGAAAATCTCAGGAATTCCCATAGCTTTCAAGCTCTTCAAAAGAAAAGACCATTTCACCGTGTCAAAAGCTTCAGTAATATCAATCTTTAAGGCGCAACGAGCTGAGATAGAGTCTTTATGGTAATCTTTTACTAGTTCAGTAGCTAGCAAAACATTTTTTAGGAGGAGACGGCCTTTGATGAATGCGCTCTGATTGGTTTGAATGGCTTCTGGCAGCAACAACTTCAGACGGTTAGCTAGAATTTTTTATATGACCTTGTACATGGTGTTACAACATGCAATAGGTCGGTAATCTTTCATGGTTTCAGCATCAGCTTTCTTAGGAATGAGTGCCAAGACCGTTGCATTCACTCCACTTGGCATATGACCATTAAGAAAATAAGACTGGATAACCGTCACAAAGTCCTTACCAACTATATTCCAGGCTGCGATAAAGAACTCCTTGGTATAACCGTCTGGTCCATGAGTTTTTCCAGAAGGCATACTCTTGAGAGCCTGCTTGATTTCTTCCTCTAGTACCGGCCTAGTCATAATCTCTCCACGAGGTTCAGAGCATCGAAAGGTAATCAACTGATCAATGTCGTCCCCTGCCTCCATACAGCTTTCTGAAGCCTTGAGAAAATTTTCATAGTAGTCCACAACTTCTTTTTTGATATCTTGTATATCTGTCAGTACCTCACCTTCACCATTGGTTAGTTTTCTTATAGTGTTAGTGGCTCTCCTTGCTTGAGCAGTTCTGTGGAAGAAAGTCGTATTGTGATCACCTAACTTGAGCCAAGTAACCCGAGACTTTTGGCTAAAAAATTTCTCCTCAATCTCTGCATAATGATTCCAGTGTGTGGCTGCCTCAGCTTCTTCTTGAAATGTTTCCTAACATGGGTTCTCAAGGGCTTGTTTTTTTCTTACACAAAGCACGTCAAGCGCAATTTTTGTTCTCCTCGTGATATCTCCGTAACGATCCTTGTTCAATGCTCTTAGTAGAGGCTTGAGCTGCTTTAGCTTCTTGTGAAATCGAAACATGGCCGCTTTCGAATGAAAGATCTCCTCCATTCCTTGCCAATAGTGGGAGACTATATCCAGAAACAGAGGATGGTCCGCTAGATAATTGAAAAATTGAAAGTGTCTCCTCTTACGAATTGGTGCTTCACTTATCTTAATGGTACTCCTCACATGGTCTGAAATACCATTGGTTTTGTATGAGACAAAAGCCTCTGGGAAGGCAGCGGCCCAGTGACTGTTTATCAAAACTCTATCCAGCTTCTTACCGATTGGTCCTTCTTCTTGGTGATTCCACCATGTGAATTTGGGTCCAATAGCTCCTAGGTCCGAAATCTACCAGGTACCAGGTTTTGGAAGTCCCTCATACCAGATTGATCCCCTAGTCCATACTGCACCCTAGAGTGCTCGTCTGAAGAGAATACTACATTAAAATTGCCCATTAGGATCCAAGGGATATTAGTGTGACCATAGTTAGCGTGTATATGGCGTATCTCCTCCCAAAGAGTGGTTCGTTCATTCTGGAAGTTTGACGCATAAATGCAGGAACATAGGAACACCTCACCTATGCTTGTTTCTATTCCCACGGTTATCATTTATGCACTTTTGCAAATCACTGTGATTGAGGCCTTACTTGACCACACTAGCTAAATTTGACCAAGTCTATGATGCTCAAAGTTTATTTCACATTCCCAACCCGGGAAAACTCAAGAAATTATATTAGAACTATTCTCCTCCTTCACTTTAGTTTCAAGAAGACAACCAAATGTAGGATTTGAAGCATTAATCCAAGTCTTGACATTATCATGTTTGCGCATTTTGTTGAAACCACGAGTATTCCACGCAAAGAAAGATGTCATGATGATTAGTTCCTCTGTGAGGAGGATCTTCTTCCATTTGTGTTGGTTGCCAGATTTTGATCTCTTTGATTAGTGTTTTGACTATTAAGGTTCCTTCCCCTCCTCTGGTTTTTCCCCTGCATTTGCTGCCTCTGAGCAGGAAGTGATTCCTCCTCCGATGAGGAAACGTACGCCTCATTTATGTTTTTGTTTCTTGTATCAATCTCTCCCTCCTCCTTAGCATCCTCACCCTCTTCCTCCGTTATTTTTGAAAGGATAGTGAACCGTGAAGGTGAAGTCACTTCCTGATCCTATACATTAGTGATGCCTTCCTGATTCTTAGCTAGACTGACTCCACCTTGTTTTCTAGGAGAGGTTTTGTTCCCTTTCTTCACTTGTTGCCAAGCCTGCTCCTTGTCCCCCTGCATCTCAGGGTGAATCCTCCGCTCCTCAACTGTGACCCCGAGTGGGATATCTCTTACATTTTTGGTATTGCTTTGTATCTCCCCAGACTCCTGCACCCCCTGCGTCAGTGACTGAGCCTTTGTAGAATAGTAATCGAACTACTGCCCCTCATCTCTCCAAGTCCATTACTCTGTTTCTCTGCTCCTTGTTTCTTCTCACCCTCCTTTTCCTTCTTCCTCTTTCCACACTCATTTGCCTTATGTCCCCATACATTACACTCCAAACAACGGTCTGGTAGCCATGGGTAAGTCACCTTTATCATGGTTTCCTCTTCATCATTGAGAGAAATTAGAATGAGTAGAGGCTTTTCCAGATTTACTACCACTAGAACTCGTGCAACGTCCAATCGAACACATCGGCTTGTATTGGGGTGCAATTTTTGGGCCTTGCCAACAATGTCACCCAAGAACCTTAACCCTATTTCAGAAAAAAGCTTATCAGGAACCCCTGAGAAATCGACCCAAATTGGCATCGCAGAGAGGTTCGGTTTGAGATTAGTCGCTTTTGGGTTCCATTCCTCCATCACCAATGTACTTTCCCCAATGTGCCAGAAGTGTTTCTTGAGAACTCTAGTTTTCATATCCGCGTCTTCAATATGGAACAACGCCGATTTAGGGTTTATAAACTTTGCATCAATCTTCACCCCCCCTGTTTCCAGAGGTCCATATCCTATTGACTGTAGCATGAACCATACCAATGTGCGGGGCATCACCAATGAAGAATCCGACTATATAGTTGGACCACAAAGGCTGTGAACGCAGCACTTCCTCTGGAATCTTAGCCTTTGCCATATCATTAAATATCTCAACTTCTGTAGCATAACTTGCAGGGATGGGTTCTTTCTCCAGGAGCAAAGAGGTCCAAGGCCCCTTCGACGCCTGGCTAAGCGGAGAACTTTGCTTACTCACTGAGTCCTGGTTGTCCGTAGGTCCCAGATCTACCGGGGAAGAAGCCGCCATGGCCAAGTTAGACCGGACGGCGCTTGCGTGACTTGTACGAAAAAGGAAACCCTAAAAATCGCCTTAAAAATCGCTTTTTAAACTTTTGATCGTTCTCTCTCTACTTTAGGGCTATGAGAATTATTGGACTAAGTTTATATATGGTTTGGTTTCAATGTGATTTACTCACTCAATGTATTTTAATTTGATTTTGTTATTTAGATGGATGTAATGTTGGAGAGTACGAAACACTTTTATTGTCAAAATAAGCAGTTAAAATTAGTAAATTACCAAAACTATAATTTAAACACTGTTGAAGGATACAACGATTTCTCCAGAATATGTTGGTGTTATTTAAATACTTTCAAGTTGCAGAGCACTTTTAGTTATTTTGATTTGCTTAAAACAGAGCAAAATATAAATATATATATTAGTGGCTTATATTATTTTATTATTTCTGTGGTTTTTCACCTATTTAATGATTGAAAGTTATATACAAAAATGTGTAATACAACTAAAAAGTCAAGTGAAGCTCTCATGAATAAGAGGAGGTGGTTGAATCGATGTTTAGTTATCATTCGGACGAACGGTTGAATTGAGCGGTTGGAATAAACGATTGTAACTGTGGTTATTTGATAAAAATTGGCGGTTGTAACGAGAATCTCAAACGGTAATAATACATAGTGTTTTCATATAAAATGGGAGGTTGTAACTAATTATTTTTGTTATTAATTTCAAAATTATATGTTAATGTAAATATATAGGGTGTTTACATATTGAGAAAATATATTTAGTTTGTTATAATAAAAAATTTTGTAAATAAATTGTCTTAAACCATTGGATCACTTATCAAAACATGCATGGAGATAATTTTTTATTTTAAAAATAAATTAACGACTAACAAGTTGCATGCCATATTGCTGAATTTTTTTTATACCTATCAAAACTAGTTGATGATGATGAAGAAACACATAGAGAACATTGAACTACTGAAGACAACAACATTGAACGGCTGATGGAAGGCTACAATTCATAACCAAATTGCAAATATGTTATGGTGTAATCATATATAATTATTTTAATTTATGTCGTAGTTAGAAGGATAGATGGTTAGTATTATACAATTACTTTTTTGAAGATGAATAATTGTAATATATATTTACTAATAATTTTTGTTATTAATTTTAAATTATTTTTGAATGAAAATATATATATTATATATATATATTTATATTTAAAATATATAACAAACATTTTTTATTATATAATTTTATTTAATTATAGTATTGAACCGCTACACTGTTACCAATCAAACTTATATTATAACCGCTTTCTGTTACCGAACGTTTTCTCTAACCACTGTGTTTAGCCGCCTCGTTTCAAATGACATTCAATATAACCGCTCAACAAGATTTCACCGCTCGGTTCGAAGGAAGTCACCAATCTGACCTAAAATATCAGAAAGAGGTAGATGATTACGAATCAAAAAATAAGTTTTCCCATAAACATAAAGGGTTTAGTGATTTCTTAAGTTTGAGAATCACATCTACGACTTCTCCATCAAGGTAGTTTGTGAAGTTTTCCGTTTGCGCTCAAACATTCATAAGATTTTCCATCTTACTAGGCAAATGTGAGCTTTGGGACTTCGTAGCTCAAGGAGCTTATGCTAGTGGCCAAGCAAGGATAATAAAATTTTGGAATTTTGCGATTCACTATGTGATGCGTTTATTGGCCACCATTGTTTTCACTAGAAAGAAGGTGGATATAGAGGGAGTGGTCACGCATCTTTCTAGCATTTAGAGGTGGATATTTGAGAATTAAGATTTATGGGCATCCAACAAAAATCGATTGGCAATTAATGGAGAGCCCCAATCCCCTTATATATAGTACTATAGACCCTTTCATTTTTCCGATGTGAAATCTCTTAACACGTCTATTACATATAATGTTTCTTCTACTATTCTTGAATCGTATCTCACTCTAAGACCGGTAGTAAACTATATTTGGGTCACCCTACTTGGATTAATAAATTGGGATAACAAACCTGCTCTAATACCATATTAAGATTCATGGACATCAAACTCAAAATCAATTGGCAATTAGTGGAAACACTTAATCCCCTTGTATATTACTATATATTCCTTCACCAGAAAAGATGTAGGATATCTTAACACTCTGAATTCAAAGCAAATGTCTCTTGTCTAAATCTAGACATATGGTCTATTTAATCAATACCAAGTTCTCACAATACTTTGTTGGAGAAGACAAACTTACTTACAACTTATTCAAAAAGGACGGAGCCTCCTGGATATGGAGCCTCTTGGAGTTGCAACCTCCCCATGCATGAATTGGTGTAACCCATGACAATATCCAGTGTCAAGTTCATCGTATAAAGTGTAGAGTAATTCATGCCACCACCTAGGTCGAAGAACACGTTGTTGGTAAACTCCCATTGAGTAATTCATGTTGACTCATCTATGCAAGAGATATGGCTAACATAATGTCTAATACATGGTATGTGTTTACTCCTGCAGGAGGTCCTATTTGTTGGCGATTGGTGCTGCAAGATGTTGTGGCAATGTCTACCACAAAAACTGAGTATATGGCGATGGGAGAGGCAACTAAGGAAGTGTTATGGGTTCAAGGACTTGTAGTTGAATTTAGTGTTGAATAAGGTGGATTTCTACTACACTGTGATAGTTAGAGTACAATTTATCTGGCTAAGAATTAAGTGTTTCGTGTTACGATAAAGCACATTCAGGTAAGGTATCACAAAATCATGGAAGTTGTAGCTTAACAAAATATTCTTTAGGAGAAGGTGCACACGTCAAAAAATACAAGTGATATTTTAACCAAGCCAATCACTGTAGAGAAGTCTAAGCATTGCTTGGATTTGCTCTAGGTCATCTAGTGCTAAAGGAAGAACAAAAACTCTCTCATTGAAGTGATCAAAGGGTCTGAAAGTGATGGTACATGAGAATTTTTTGTCAAGGTAGATTTTTTATTCTAAAGTGACTTAAAATCTAAGTGTACTATTAAGTGGACCAGTGATGTAGTTTTTAGTGCAATAACAATCACTCAAATGAATCCTAAGTACACCAACAAACAAACATAATTCGGTCGTAGTATAGTTGATATCCGTCATATTTTACCCATTTTTACTAACTATTTCGTTTATATTTGTTAATAATAATACAAGTTTTAGAAATAAAAGTGCTCTTTTAGTATTTTTGGTGGATTTTAAACTCATTTAGGAAAAAGTGGCAAAATGGGTTTAAAATGGAGAAAACAAGTCCTTTTGGAGAAAACAGATTTTGTTCATCAAATATTGCGGCCCATATAGAGATGATCTTAGATGGATGGAGCCCAGATTTTAAAAGAAGATAGAAGAGGACCTAATCTTCAAAACGAATATCCATTCGACCAAATCCAATGGTTAGATCTTGAGATAATCACAAAAGATTGAAATCTGTTCGAGTATATCTTCAAAAAAAGTCGGTTCCGCGATATACACCGGTGAGCGATCGATCACAGGAGGTGATCACCATTTCTCTGGAAACCGAGAAGGAATGCATCTACACGATGACCAATCGATCACATGAAGTGACCGATCGATCATCAAATCCCTGGAATCCAAGAAGGAATGCGCTTACATAGTGATATACTCATATATTCACCGCTTTTCTGTGTATTTTAGCATCTCTTTATCATCTTTTATGCAGATTGTATCATCATTTAGAGTGCATTTAGTATAGATTAGCTTAGATTCGCATCTTAGGGCCTTAGAATATGTTTTGTACATGTTTTGTTCTCTTTGACCCCTTTTTCAGGTGGTATCTATGCATAATTGGTGATATTTGGCTAGCTAGAGCCTGGAGGAGTGCAGAGGATGTGAATATGGGTGCAAAGGAACGGAGAAGCTTAAAGAATAAAGCAAATGAGCAGTTATTGGGCGCTCAAATATCGGTTGAGACTGATAGACCGCAGAACTGACCGCCGTACGAAGGACATGAGAAGATTTACTGACCGCGGTACGATGGCTAGTGTATCGGTGAAGGTCAATTGATAAGACACTCGATACCCCGTGGTATCGGTGAAGACCGATGATCAAGACCGATAGACCGCTCCAACAAGAACACGTACTAGCTACTGACCGCCTGGACTGAAGACAGACTGCGCAGCTTATCGGTCACACACCATGTCGCTTATGACCAATATCTTATGTTTTTTATTGACTTTTTCGGACCACTTTATTTTGTTGACCCGTGTTGACTAGGGTTGACCCGACTACTGTTCACAAAACAGTATAAATACTACCTTATGGCCTTGTGAAGAGCATGCATATTTTCTTAGTTTTAGCTTCTCCTTTAGTTTTCTTTGAGAATTTTAGCTTTCTTAGTGCATTTTGTAAAACATTGAATGTGCTAAGTACTTCCCGTTTTAACATTAAATCAAGTTTAAATTTTCCATTTTTGCATCTTCTTTAATAGCACTTTATGATTTCAAGCTCTATGTTTTCTTCGAGCTCAATCATGGTTTTCCCGTAGCCATGAGTGAATAGTCTGCTTGTTGAGCTCAAGGGTAGTAGATTAGGACTCATAAAGCTTGTTTAAGATTGCACGAGGTTCAACGCAGTAGATCATTGAGCTTAGGTGAGCTCAATGCTTGATCCGAGACTGATCACTCAGATCTTGATCTCAAGCACCTTCCCGCCCGACAGATGTTTGTGGAAATGCTTGACCGACCTTTTGCTTGACGTAGTGTCCTCGACCACGACAGTGATGTAGTTACGCTGCGTGAACTCGACTGGTCCTTGTTCTACAAAGCTTGGAGAGTCACGCCACGACAGTGAAGCAGGAACAAAGACTCGACAAAGGAGTATTGCGCCACGACAGTGGGTGTGCTTATCTCCGTGGTCCATGCGTTAGGTGGTGCCTAAAGAAGGAACTTTTAGCTCCTTTAACCTCGCCTTAAGAGTCTAAATCATTTGCTACCCCGAAAGCTCAACTATTTTAATCATATTTGCATCGTGAAATCGCATTCTCAACTTATAAAGTCATGCCTTTCTTTAGTTTATAACTTTGTGACTTGAAACAAAACCCCTTTTATGATTGCTTTAGCTTATTTTGAATGTTCCATGGCCTAGTATTCTGTAACCATGCTTCCTTGTGTTCGATCCCATCTCAGCTACAATTGAGTCGTTAGTTAGTTGTTAGCATTTTATAGGTTTATTTGTGACATTGATTTTTGCTTGTTCTTGCATGCATAACGTGAAAATGACTCATCACAAAGTGACCGATCGATCACAGGAGGCGACCGATCGATCACCAACTCTGTGGAAAAAGAAGAACCGCCGCCTCAACACGGTGAGTGATCGATCACATGAGGTGACCGTTCGATCACCCCCTCGTGAAAAAGGAAACATTATGATTTTCAGCATATTCTCCTAAATTTTTTGGAGATCCTAGCTGACTTTATACACTATAAAAGTAGCAAACATACCACCTTCATCAAGACACAACTTTTACACAGCCTCTCAAAGCCGGTTACAAAGCTCCACAAAGATTTCTAAATGCATAAACACTTTTACTTTTCTAAACACTTGTTCTTTAGCTTATTGGTTTGTAAAGGACAAGAAGATCTCACCTCTTGTTATCCACTAGAGAAGCTTTTCTAAATCGTAATCTTTACATCTGTTGTATAAGACTGATTTGTTTCATGTATGCTTGACTAGTCCTTTTGTTGGGTTTTGAGGGACTCAATTCAAAGGGTTTACATGGTTCAATAGATATGATTGCACGCTTGAATGATTCCTTGAACTTGCCTTGGATTACTTTTCACTTAGATCTTACTTATTGCATATTTTAGGAGTAATTAACCTAGAACTGATCCTAGGTATTCACAATTGTGCTAACCGTTATGTTGTGATATATCGCGAATAAATGTTTAGTGGGTCTAATGTTTACTAGCCGTTTCATTAGATGAACAATTGAACTTGATAGTTCATGCATGTCGCTTGAGTCAAGGATTACGAAAGCTGGCTTGATACTTGTTTCATAGGGTTATAGTTACGATAGTACGAATAACCATCGCTAAGTTCATGTTTAAAAGAATATATATGTTTTAGTTTGTCCTGGATAATTTGAACCAATATCCCTGCGAATCCCTGAACGCCCAACGTTTTAATCATATTTATTTACAACTTCAATATTTGCACCGATTTCCCAAACAAAACCCCCATATTTGATTTAGCGTATTTCAAGATCTATAACTCTATTTGATTTTTTATTTCTGTGGACTCGATCGCTAAGTACTACAATTGATTGATTGTATACATGCAATCTTATTGATTTTATTAGAGTAAAACTTTACACCCCATAAATTGTATAGGGGTCGAACACTAGGAAGTAAGGCATTCAAAGTACTAAGCCATGAAAATTCACATTTAATTAAAACAATAGAAATTGGTTGGTTAACATAGTCTAAAAATGCAAAATTTAAAGAAAGTAATTAAGTAAAGCAAACAATATGTGAAAAGTAGATGGTTTGAATTTAAGATGGAGATATTGGATCTTGGGCCTAGCCGTGGTGCTGCAATGCTTCTAATTAAAGCACGTAGAATATGGATCACTAATACAAACTAGTCATTTCTAAACTATGTGATTACCCGCGCATACGCGCTAGTTTTTGTTTTATATTTTGTTTTGATAAAATGTAAATATCTTAAATGAATTGGTTTAGATATTATAAAGAGCATTACCTTATGGTGTAACCTTGGTAAAAAAACTAAAACAAGTTAGTGTTGTATTTCTACGCAGCATTTTTGTTAATGCAATTTATTCGTTTCCATATTAGTTTACTGCATTGTATGACTGGTATATTTATTTTCAAATAAATGTGATTTACGTAATTGAAGTTAGGTATATGTTCTTAAAAGAACGAAGCTTAAGAGGAGATGGGGAGCTATTAAAATTGTTGTTAAATCTTATCCCGCTCATAGCCGATTTGGCATTCGAGTACATATGATGGCTCTTCCCCTAAATGTGCTACCTCCAATTGTTACATTCCCCAATTGTAGTACATGTTGTGAATTGTGCCCTAAATCCAACAAAGGATGACTTAAGAAGAATGTTAACTTGTTGAGGACTCTTACTCTGACGATGGTTAATGGGGATCTCCTATCCTTTCTCTTCTTGAACATGGAGCTTCTGTTAAATACAGGACATTTAATGAAAGTCCATTTAGAAACTGTAGTTTCAGCAGCCACATCTCTTTTCACAGTCAAGATAAACAAGGGTTAAATATGATCAATTTCTAAGATTGACCATGGTAAAGTCATTCAAGAGTGGGATGATTAGAATCCACGGTTTCCTTTCCATTTCCATTTCCAGATGCATGTAAGAGGAAAGGAAAATAGTTTTCATCAATCACTTGAGATGGAAGGAAAAAATGATTACTAATTTTAAGATTGATAAAACATAATTATAGTAGTAATGTTCCATGGACTAAATCTATGAAATTTACAATGAATTCAAATTTCAGAACTGGAATCTTATATAATATTTTAAGGTTCCACTAAGTTAAAGCTTTGACAAGTTGTCATGTGTCACTTTTAGTATTGGCAGTTAATATCTCTTTTTATTTTTAGAACCTATTTTTACTTAATTA
This sequence comes from Arabis alpina, assembly GCA_900128785.1. NCBI lineage: Eukaryota > Viridiplantae > Streptophyta > Magnoliopsida > Brassicales > Brassicaceae > Arabis > Arabis alpina. The sequence goes on from LT669791.1 coordinate 21,330,558, forward strand.
TGATATTTGTCTTTCTAGAATTTAGAATTTAGAGTTTTAGAATTGATTTTTTTTTAAATTTGATATTAATTTTAATTTAAAGTAAACGTTTAATATCAAATTATTTTCATGAATTAATTGAAAATATGTAAAACCATATTCTAATAGATATTCTTTTTTTACAATATCTCTTTACAAATAAGTTAAATTTTTCTTACTATTCTATAATAAAATTTCTATATGATATTTTAATATGTTTTTATTCACGATATATGTCATAATATCACTATATAATTTTTTTATCATATTTAATATTTTAATAATATAAGAGATTTTTATATATTTTTAAAATAATTCACATCAAACAAGTAATGAAAGTCCATTTAGAAACTGTAGTTTCAGCAGCCACATCTCTTTTCACAGTCAAGATAAACAAGGGTTAAATATGATCAATTTCTAAGATTGACCATGGTAAAGTCATTCAAGTGGGATGATTAGAATCCACGGTTTCCATTTTCATTTCCATTTCCATTTCCATTTCCATTTCCAGATGCATGTAAGAGGAAAGGAAAATAGTTTTCATCAATCACTTGAGATGGAAGGAAAAAATGATTACTAATTTTAAGATTGATAAAACATAATTATAGTAGTAATGTTCCATGAACTAAATCTATGAAATTTACAGTGAATTCAAATTTCAGAACTGGAATCTTATATAATATTTTAAGGTTCCGCTAAATTAAACCTTTGATAAGTTACCATGTATCACTTTTAGTATTGGCAATTAATATCTATTTTCATTTTTAGAACCTAATTTTTACTTAATTATGATATTTGTCTTTCTAGAATTTAGAATTTAGAATTTTAGAATTGATTTTTTTTTAAATTTGATATCAATTTTAATTTAAAGTAAACGTTTACTATCTAATTATCTTCATGAATTAATTGAAAATATGTAAAACCATATTCTAATAGATATTTTTTTTTTACAATATCTCTTTACAAATAAGTTAATTTTTTCTTACTATTCTATAACAAAATTTCTATAAGATATTTTAATATGTTTTTATTGACGATATATATCATAATATCACTATATAATTTTTTTTTCATATTTAATATATCAATATTTTAATAACATAAGAGATTTTTATACTCCTTCTGTATTTAAAAGATTGATGTTTTGAGTTTTACACGCATATTAAGACACAATAACTATTGTGCTTATTAATTATTTATACTTTTACCTTTACTTACTTTCTGATTTTCCAATTACTATATTAACATCATGCACACCATTTTCTCTTTTTAATTAACTAAAAAGCTGCCATTAATTTACTTGGTAAGACAAAAAACATTAATTGAAAGGTAGAAAATCAATCTTTCAATAACAAAGAAAAAATCTAAAACATCAATCTTTTAAATACAGAGGGAGTATATTTTTAAAATAATTCACATAAAATAGTTTAAAATTATTGTTTACTTTTTAATCTTAGCTTCACTAAAATTATAAATTGTGTGCATAAATCTTAAATGCGACACGTGCAATCATTCGAATTACCCCGAGTGCGATGTCAAGTGGATGGATCTTGGAAGGGTAATGCGACTACTTCAGGATTAGGATGGGTATGCCTCCATGGCGATACGATTCTAAGTCTAGGGGCCAAAGGTGTAAGCCAACGGAAGAACCCCTTGCATGCGGAGATGGAGGCCCTTATATGGGCTATGACCTGTATCTTGGAAAGACATATGGAGTGCCAGACGTTTGAAACAGATTGTTCCGAACTAGTAGATGTCGTTAATCACCCAGAGGAGTGGCCGGCGTTTTCGATTTTTTCAGTCAAGCTCAGGAGCTTACAAGATCGTCTCCCTCACTTCTGCTTATCCCACATCCCTCGCACTATTAATCTGAAGGCGGACTGCCTTGCACGTTCAGCCAGGACACGAGATTTTAATTTTTCTTATGTAAGCAACACTATTCTGATCTGGATTCCAAGATTGGATGGTTTTGTCTGATTAATAGTTAGGTTGACAAAAAAAAAAAAAATCTTAAACATCACTTAATTAGCTATATTATCGTTTATGAACAATGTTCCATACTTTTTAATAGATACTTTGTCATAATATATTTCAACAATGTTCCATCTTAATTTGTTTTCTACAAATAGCATTGTACATATCCAATAATTTGCTAAAAATATTTAGTCTCTAGACCTATATAATTATTTACTATAAACACCAAATTTCTGTAATATTAAATATATTTATTCAATAAGTTAACAATTATTGTATATAATACCATGTTAAGTTTTAAATCCACGCAATGCGTGGACATACCCTAGTTAATAAGTACGACAGAGTTTTAGCCTCGTAGGTCTAGGTCTCACCAAGCAAGGATTTCATTTTCAATGACTATACATTCTTCTTGGTTCCAACCAGATAGACCAATTTGGTGAACACCGAAAATCAAAGCATCTAGTGGATCATTCAATGAGGCTAAATTTCTTGATTCCACATCGTCTACCAGTTGAACAGCTCCTCCCATAGTATCAAGAGCATTCAGGAATGATATATCATGGTTTTTACCCGTTTTCGACCATGATATAAGTCTTTTTATCGAGTCTTTTCATTGCTTTTCGAGTCTTTTTAGTGTCTTAACAGGTTATTGCACGTGGGAAGCTAAATGGATGATTACGGTGCATTTTGGAGCGTAAACGAGATTGAAGTCGGATTTGCAAGTGGGGAAGTTGAAATGAAGTAACCTGTCGATCGACACGCATGGTGGTTGTCGATCGACAGCAACGTTATACACCTGTCGTTTGACACACCATGCGGTTGTCGATCGAAGGTACTTTGCAGAAGCCGACATAATACGTTTTAAAGAAGGAAAAATCATTTGTTTCGGCCCAGAAGTTACCAACAAACTGTCATAAAAGCCCACCACGAGTTTTACCTCTATAAATAGTTTATTTTAGATTTCTAGATCATTACTTCAGATTTTATTGAACAAAGTTTAGAGAGAGCTTTTGAGAGATTTTAGGGAGACAAGTTTACTTCATACTTTGAGATTCTTCGAACCCTATTGTAATTCTTCTTATTCTCTTTCTATATGCAGTATTATTCAACTATGATTTGCTTTACTTCCATGTCTGAGTAGTTTGCTAGTTAGGTTTAGGGTGATTCGTATGGAATGATGATGAATTGTTAGGTTAAACTCACTTGTTAGGATTATCTGTTAGGTTCTTCACCTAGATTGCTTTAACTCTGGTTTAGGATTCGCGATCCTGAATTTGGATATCTGAGGTTGATAGGTTGACACGAAAGTGTAATTGATTAGCCAGAACTAGATCTTAGGTGGGCAAAATTACTTATTCGCAAAGAAATTTGGTTTAGGAATTTTGTGAACAAATTGGACTTGAATTTAAAGCTTGTTTAAATTGATTGAATTCGCAAAAAAATTTGGTTTTCTAGGGTTTAAGCATAGTTAGTTTTCGCAACGACAGTTGGTTAATTATATCTTAGTGTTCCAAGTTCTAGAACGGTTCTTAATTAAATCCTGACTTTGTTAAAACTACAATTCTGATTTATCCTGAGAATTACCCAAAAGCCTAGCTCTTTGTTTAATTGAATTTTAAATCAACAATCTTGCGTGTTACCAATTGCTTTTGTCTTTTATTTTACATTATTTTACTTAGCTCAATTCGAAGTCAATATTCCTATCGTTTGATTTGACTCCCAGTAATTCGACCCTTACTACAATTGATCTCTTAATTTGAGAGAGTAGCTCAGGGTAAATTTGAGCATATCAAGGAATGTACTCAAATCATAGACAAGTTATGAGGCAGAGAAATAAAACTGGAGATATATAACTTCCAACATAAATTTTGCACGAAAAAGCGATCACAACCTGCATAACCGATTAGTAGAAAGGAAAAGGTAGTCCTCAACGCCAATCTCACTAAGCCGACGCTAAATAAAGGAGGAGCAGATATAAATAAATGGCTGCATAATAATGGTGAATAGTCTAAGAAAGCTCACCTTTTGGCACATTGCAACTGCAGCATCAGCATCATTTCTGAAGCCATTTATAAGTTCCATTATAATGGCAACTCTTTGAGAAGCCAGAAAATGCATGGTTTTTATCAATTAGGAAACATTGGTTGATTCTCCTGATGTATGAAAACGCTATAAAATATGTAGAATTTCAGAGCCAATCTCATGAAGAGACTACAATAACAACTTCGCAAGGATAACTTGCACAATTTATTAAAATGATGTATTGTAAAATGTCACAAAATTGCGGTTACTAGACTTCTCTCTTCTCTCCTCAAAATCTTTGAGAGAGAGAGAGTCGAAATTTTGTCTCCGATTTCGATCGGATCTACGCTTCTGTTTATCGGATAATAAATTTCCGGCATTCCGGTTAAGTTCGGATTTTGTTTCTTTTCGTTTTTTAAACCTTCCTCTCTGTAGATTTAGGGTCAAAATCAAGAGTTTGTTGAGAGAATCTCTTCACCATCGTTGCTCGGTTCTCTTTCTTAATGAGAGTAAATTTTTCGTACTCGTAGAACAGGCCTATGAATTAGGTATAGGTGAAGTTTCTCAGTCCGATTGAGAATTATGGAGTTGGAATCTCGGATAGGTTTAAAACAAAATCAGTAGAGGCTGTGATATGCCAAAGGTCTTGTTCTCAAAATTTTGAAGGATTCTCAGTGTAATAATTTCGGTGGTCAAAAGGGATTCGATCAATCAGTTGTCGTGTGCTAAAAGAGGAGGGAATATACAAATGGTGTGGAGTCTTGGCGGAATCAATGAAATCTCGCGACGAAGCCTGTTTCTCAGCAAAAAACGCCTCTGATGGCTGACGCGGTGGTCTGGTGGCGGAGATCCGGTGGTGCTACGGCGGTGAAGCTAGAAGAAGACGAGTCATCAGCAATTTCATTTAAGCTTAACACGTGGATACATGTGTTTGTTTAGTGTACAACCTAATATTTAGATTAGATTTAGTGTTGGGCTTGGGTTAAATTAAATTGTTGTATCGAAATTGGGCTCCAGAAAATCATTTGTAGACTCAATCCCAGTTTAATGGGTTTTAATAGAAATGCCGACCAAAAAAAAGTAACGTGTCACAAACATTTATCTTTTTATGGCTTCTCTAATACACATCTTTTTTAGGATATATTTTCTTTCTTTTTCTTAGAAAGAAGTATGCAACCAAGAATGGGGTGGTCATTGATTTGAATTGCACCTATATGCTTAATAGAATGTATGAACAAGAACGAATAACAAAAAATGATTAATTCATTTCTTTTTGTTAATTACAATTAATGTTTTTCTTCGCCTTATATACACAACGGTTAACACAATAGTGAACCACAAAACAATCTAATACCGGTTTAGCAAAAGGAAACTAAACCAGTGACTATACATCCTAATATCCCCCCTCAAGATGGAGGTAGAAAGAGATTACTAACTCCCATCTTGCCTATCAAACTATTGAAGACAACCGGATAGAGAGCCTTAGTCAATATATCAGCCAATTGATTCTGTGTAGGAACATGCATTGTCTTGAGTAATCCATCATCAATGTTTTCACGAATTGTATAACAATCCCTGTCAACATGCTTTGTTCGTTCGTGATAGACCGAGTTATTAGCAATCTTCATTGCAGAAGTGTTGTCACAATATAACAAAACTGGAAGAGGAAAAGGGAGTAACAAATCAGCCATCAGGTTGTTTAGGGACACAACTTCACAAGCTACTAAAGCCATAGCCCTGAATTCAGCCTCTGTAGTACTCCTAGAAACTGATCGTTGCTTCTGAGACTTCCAAGACACAAGAGAATCACCATGAAACATCATATAACCAGAAACACACCGTCTAGTATCCTCACAAGATCCCCAATCTGAATCTGTAAAAGCTGACAGATGCAAAGAACCTTGTGCCGAATAAAAGAGACCTTGACCAGCAGTGCCTTTGAGGTATCTTAGAACTTTGTGAACTGCCGGGAGGTGAGTATCACGAGGAGCAGAAGAAAACTGACCAAGGGATGTAAGAGCAAAAAACAAGTCTGGCCTAGTAATAGCTAGATATTAGAGTTTACCGACCAACTTCCTATACTCCTTAGGATTTTCCAATAATGTACCACTATCCTTTGAAAGCTTAATAGAAGGATCCAAGGGAATAGAAGAAGGTTTGCAATCCAGAAAACCAGTTTCATAAAGAAGCTCCAAAGTGTATTTGCGTTGGCAAATAGAAATACCATGTGCAGATCGAGCTACTTCCAAGCCAAGGAAATACTTCAGTTGGCCAATGTCACGAAGTTTAAAATGTGAAGCTAACTCATCCTTGAACTGCTTGACAGCTTCATCATTGTTGCTGACAATCATAATGTCATCTACATATATCAATATTGCCATATATAAACCATCTCCAGATTTGATAAACAATGTATGATCACTAGTAGATTTTTGAAAACCCATAGTCTTCAAAGTGGAGGATAACTTCAAGTACCATTGCCTACTAGCCTTCTTAAGTCCATAAATGGACTTGTGCAACTTACAAACAGAACCAGGAGGAGGTGTTTCACAAGTAATGGTAGAGTATACAAGAGGAAGCTTCATAAAGATCTTCTCATCCAAATCTCCATTTAAAATGGCATTAGAAATGTGAAGTTGAGAGATAGACCAATTCTTCTTAGCTGCAATATCAATCAGAATACGCATTGTAGCAAGTCTAGCTACTGGTGAAAACGTATCAGTATAGTCAACTCCCTCTTCTTGTGTAAAGACTTGTGCTACTAATCTAGCTTTATACCTCTCTACATCTCCATCAGCAAGATATTTCACCGTAAATACCCATTTGCATCCAATAGCCACTTTATCAGGTGGTAAAGGAACAATACTCCAAGTCTGAGTCCTTACCATAGAACCAATCTCCAATCCCATAGCATCACACAAAAGCTTATCCAACAAAGCTTCCAAATATTTAGTAGGTTCTTTGATTTTGGTAATGGCATTAATGAAAGCACGAAAAGGCTCAGATAAATTTTGAATAAGAAATAAAATTAGCCATAGGATAAGGAGTAGTATGAGAAGTAAGAGTAGTAGTATAGCAATGAAAGTCCTGCAAGTGTGTGGGGGGTTTTCTTGGGTCTGCGTGGCTGCACAACAGAAGGTTCTGGAGCCACAGATGATGATACATCAGTGTGTGGATGTATATCAGAAGATGGTTGTCCAAGAGGAACAACATCAGGAATAGCAGGTGAAAGAGAATGAGGAAAGAAAGTCTGAACATCATCCTTGTTAGTGGATGATGAAAAGGGAAAAATATCCTCATAAAAAATAACATGTCTGGAAATAGAAATTGAATGTGTCTCTATATCTAATAACTTGTAACCCTTAACACCAACCGGATAGCCTAAGAAAACACAAGCCTTGGCTCTAGGATCAAATTTTGTTCTAGCCTGAGACAATGTAGACTTATAACACAAACAACCAAAGGTCTTAAGAGAACTATAATCCGGAGGCTTACTAAAGAGTTTTTCAAAAGGAGAAATATTGTCTAAGATAGGGGATGGTAGTCTATTGATAAGGAAGACAGCTGCTAAGACACAGTCACCCCAACAAGATAAAGGAACATTTGACTCAAACAATAAGGACCTAGCAACATTCAGTATATGCTGATGCTTTCTCTCTACAACGGAATTTGTTTAGGAGTTTCAGGACAAGTGTAATAAGCAATAATACCTTTAGACAGATAATACTTAGTAAAACATAACTCAGGTGCATTATCAGACCTAACAGCTTTAACTTTAGTGTCAAATTAAGTTTCAACCATCTTTATAAAATCAGGAAAAACATGAGAGACATCAGATTTATAAGTCATCAAGTATATCCAAGTTGCTCTACTGTAATCATCAACTATAGTGAGAAAATACCTATAACCATCAACAGTTGGAGTAGGAAAAGGACCCCATGTGTCTATGTGAAGTAAATCAAAAGGTTTGGCACACATGTTTTTACCAGATTTGAAAGGAAGATGTTTTAGTTTTGCTAATTGACAAATGTGACAATGAGACGAATGATCTTTATTCATAAGTTTCTTTGGTAACTTCAATACATCAGATAACATATCAAGTTCAGCAAAAGAAGGATGACCTAAACGTCTATGCCAAGTGACATTATCAGCCAAAACAGAAGAACAAACAACATTACCTTGAAAAGAAAGAGGTTTAACAGTATTATTGACATCCAAGACATACAAATTCCCCACTTGACTACCTTGACCAATCATCAATTCTCGAGTAATTTCCTGAATAAAGCAAGCATCAGAAGTAAAACAAACTTCATCATTCAAAGATTTTGTCAAAACACTCACACTTAGCAAATTAAATTTGAATTCAGGAATGTAAAGAACATCATGTAGAGAGAGAGTATCAATTAACTGAATGAAACCTACACCTAAAATAGTAATAGTATAATTGTATGGTAATGTAACAAAGGTGTTTTCTAAAGGTGTAAAGTGGCTAAATAAACTCATATTGTGACTAACATGATGAGTAGCACCAGAGTCTATGATCCAAACCCTAAGTGACACATCAATTTCAGGAGATATAGAAGAACAAGCATATCATAATAAGAATGATTGAAAAGGGTGATAAAAGTACCAGGAAGGCTGCCTGTTATCTATGAAACAACATGAGCAGAAGAAGAAGCGGAAACATTTGTCTTATCAGCCAGAGGAGTAATACTAGAAGACTGGAGTTGGTTGCTTAGGTAAGAGATAACCGACTTGATTTGGTCCTTTGTCATAGAATCCTTGAGTCCATCACTGTGAGAAACAGATGACATGTGTGGAGAAAAAGATGGTGTCACAGCAAGATTTGTGGTTCCAATGGCAGTAGGCTTCCTGCCTCTGTTATATCCAGGTGGAAAACCATGCTTCTTGTAACACTTATCCACAGTATGGCCAATCTTTGAACAATATGAGCAAGTAGGTTTGTGAAACTGACGTTGAGCTAGCAGTATAGGATTCTGATCAGGAGAAACTTCATGCTGAATCTGGAAAGCCGAATGAGAAGGAACTAAAGCTGAAGTAGAACCAAGGGCTCTCTAACTCTCATCTTGATCCAACATGTTGTAGATTTCAGCAAGACTAGGACGAGGCTTCATATTAAGGATTTGGCTCCTGATATTAGCAAAGTTCTCATTCAAACCCATTAAGAATTGAATTCCCTGCTAGTCTCAGCTTCCTCCAAAAGTTCTCTCACTTGACCACAATCACACTTCTTAGCAGTTTTGATCCTAGCATTAGACAATTGCTCCCATAGAGTCTTCTTCTTAGTATAGTAAGTAGATAAGTCTAATAAACCTTGTTTCAAGTTAGTAATAGACTGTTCCAACTGATACTTCCTAGGAAGATTGCTAACACGGAATCGAGTAAACAAATCAGTCCACATATCAACTGCATCATCATAGTACAAAATACTATCCGCAATTTCTCGATTCACAACATTCATAATCCAAGCTTTCACCAAGCTATTACATCTACTCCAGACCTTGAAAAACGAATCACTCTCATCTGGTCGAAGTAAAGTACCATCAACAAATCCAATCTTATTCTTAGCATCCAAGCTAACACGCATCGCAATCAACCAATTGTTGTAATTCAATCCATCAAGTGTTATGTTAACAATACTAAGTCTAGGATGATCAGATGAGTGTAGGTAAAATGGACTATGAATACTATCAAAAGATTCCATAGCAGAAAACATAGATCCATGATTACCTTTCACCGACACCATCGAAGGACGAGTAACACCAATATCTGATTCAATCGGAACCGATGAACCAGAACGCTCTTTACGAGCATAAATTTCAAAGTCTTCCACAAGATTCTTCTGTTTCCGGCCAAGTTTCCCCATCGATACACAAAAACTAGCTGAATCGGAGTTAGATTACGTCGGAAAATCTTCTGATAGCAGAAATCGTCCAATCGAATCCGATCAAAACACAGATCCAATATCAAAAGTGTAAAGGAACGGTAGAAAAAGCTTCAGATCCAAGAAAAAACGAAGAAAAACTGAAGACATCAGAGAAAAACGAGCTGGATTCTCAGTGATACCATAATAGAATGTATGAACAAGAATGAATAACAGAAAATGATTAATTCATTTCTTCTTGTTAATTACAATTAATGTTTCTCTTCACCTTATATACACAACGGTTAACACAATAGTGAACTAGAAAACAATCTAATACCGGTTTAGCAAAAGGAAATTAAACCAGTGACTATACATCCTAATAATGCTAACTAATAATTGTACACTAACATTGTTGTGCCTAGGGCATGTGGCATACCACTCCAGACGATTATGTGAGAAAACCCAATCATATCGCATACTTTTTCTAGGAAAAACGATATTGACAATTCATGACCGAGTTACAAGAAAAAGAAAAGTAAGAACGAATCCTTTAACATTAAAATAACAAATAGAGAGCAGATAAACCTCAAAATATTTTTCCTAGAATCAAGTTGGTTGGTGGGGATACAACAAGATACTCAAGCTATTGAGTTATAAAGTACGTGGGATAATTATATAACACGTAGATAAGATGAAAGAAGTGTCACATACCTCAAACTAAGCGACACAAATGTTGATCTATAGGATGGTCCTTCCGTGAAGCAGCGTGTCTACCCACTGAAAAACAAAAAGATTAAGGGTTTGATTGGTTTACCCGCTACCACCCGCAAACGCAGCGTTTGTGGGCGGTTGCGGTTGGTAGCGTTTCACACCAATCATTCGTACCATTTTGTACCGCTTCGTATCACTCCATATCGTCCAAAATCAAAAGCTACTTTCCGCAAGCGTTTGCGGTTGCGGGTGGTTGCGGGTGGTTTAAAAAAAAAAAAAATATATATATATATACATTATATACCTATTTACCTTACAAAAATTAAAACCCTACATACCTTAAAAAAAAACAAAAGCCCTAGTAACGAATCCTATATATTTCACGTTAAACTTTTATCCCTAAATTTTGTGTTTTTCCATTGCAGCCATGGCAAACAAAGAAAATCAAGATGCAAACGTAAGTGATCATTTGTTTTGTTATTGTTGGAACGTTTATATTGATTTTTCTATTGCTAACACAAAAGTAAGTGAATTTAAGGTTTATGATCCGTTCATGATTTCTTGAATTTATGATTTTTCTCTTTTATTAGTTTTGAATCTAGGGTTTATCAGTTCATAATTTTTTGAGTTTATGATTTTTTGAGTTTGTTAGTTTTGAATCTAGGGTTCGTGCTTCATATATATTTGTTTTTGTAATTGGATGTATGCTTCTACTGATTTCGATTAGAAAATCACATGGACCGACGAGATGACCCGTTTGTTATTAGAATTAATAACACTCGAAAAACAAGATGGGAATTGCAAAGGTAAAAGTTTGAGTGAGTAGGAAAAACAGAATGTTCTCAAAGATTTTAAAAAGAAATTTCCCAAGTTGATCTTAACTTGGAGCAAGATCAAGAACAGACTAGACACTTTAAAGAAGCAGTATGAAACCTATCGTAAAATTACGTTTGGGTCGGCTGGTGTTAATATTTTTAATCATATTAATATAATTTTTTTGGTGTTAATATTTTATTTTATATTTATTTTGATAATTATTTTTAACCGCCAGCGTTTTTGCTACCAGTCATAAACATCCCGTAAACGCATCCATTTTCAACCGTTGTGCCAGTCGTGTAAATCGCTGTGTAACGCTTGAAACCGCAACCGCCCGCTTCCGCAAACTCCCACAACCGCAACCGCAACCGCTGCGGCTGAACCAGTCATGCCCTAAAAAAGAAGCATTTAACATTGTAAACGCGGGGAAACTATTGTTACAAGCATAAATATTTACTTGATACCATGTAACATAGGCATTTCTTCTTTCGAAGACAACTTCACCAGTGCGTGTGTTTATGTGACAATAGAAATTGAGCTCAGCATCCTCCTTTTTCATTGAAGTTAATATACGAATCCCAAATCAAGAAGCAAAACCCAAGTAATAAATTTAAAGTTGTCTTGTTTTTACTGCATGTTCTTTACTAATAGCAAGAAGTGTAAGGAAAGAGAAATGAAGGAGCTTTACTGCTCAAAATGATCTTTACTTGACTAATTTACAAAGAAGATTTACAATGGCTCTTTATAGCCTTAAGGGAAAGCCCTAGAAACAACCTAGAAATAAAAAAGTAGTCAATCCTTATCTCTTTAGTCTCCAACTGAATTATGTGAGTCATCAGATAAGAGGAAAAGAGAACCAAATTTGTTTTGGTGGTGAAAACTCTCATTCTCTGTACTAAGCTTTCCCTGGTTCGTCGTTTTCTTCATATCTTTAGTGGGTTTGAGCAATGGGCTTGACTTCTGTTGATGGACCATTTTCTCAACTCCACCTTTTGGGCTTGATGGACCGTTATCTTCTATACTCCACCTCAAACACATTGTGGGTGACTCGGACACACTAAGTTTGACTCGCAGATAACCGAACGACCTTCTTGGCATAGGCTTTGTGAAGACGTCGGCTATTTGAAGGGTAGCCGAGATGTGATGTGTCTCACTGCATCCAAGCGTAACTCTCTCTCTAATGTAATGGAAATCTTTGTCAAAAAATTTCGAACGATTGTGAAGTGCCGGATTAATGGAGAAAAAGACTGCAGCTAGATTATCACTGAAAACTTTCGTAGCTTGAAGTTGCAGAATGTGAAGGTCACACAGCAGACCTGTCAACCAAGTAATTTCTCGACCAGTGTCGGTGAGAGCTCTATATTCAGATTCAATTGAGGAGTGAGAGATGGTGGGTTGCCTTTTGGCAGACCATGATATCAGATTCCGACCAAACAACACAGAGAAACCGGTAGTTGAGCGCGTGTTTATTTGCATCATGCATAGTCACTGTCATAGAAGGCCGAAAGAGTGAGATTGTTATCTCGTTTGATTGGAAGACTCATCGTGATTGTGCCTTTGAGATACCAAATAATCCGTTTAAGAAGGGTGAAGTTAGCGATGGTTGGGGAGTGCATTCGCTAACAAAAAAAGTTCACGGCATATTGAATGTCCGGTCTTGTAATGGTGAGGTATTGAAGTTTTCCGTCGAAACTACGAAAATAAGTAGGCTCCGGAAATAGACCAGACATGAGATTATCCAGATTATGCGGAAGAAGAGTGGGCATGGGATTGCAATCAGTCATCCCTGCTTGATGGAGAATGTCTGAGGCATATGCTGCTTGATGAAGGAAGAGACCATCACTGTTGAAGGTAATTTCGATTCCAAGAAAGTACCGAGGTGGTCAAGATCCTTCATAGAAGCGATTGTTCAGAGCTTGTAAAGTCTAGTCCAAGAGAGCTGAGTCACTCCTTGTGAGAAGCATGTCATCGACATAAAGCAACAATATCAATATTTATCATTATGATGATAGGTAAACAGAGAGGGTTCCGATGTGATGCAACCAAAACCAAACTCTAGAAGGTATTGGCTAAAAGTATCAAACCAATTTTAGATCGTATAGAGCCTTTGTGAGCTGACACACATGATGAGGCTTCACTGGATCTACAAAGCCCGCAAGTTGATACATAAATATTGATTCTTTTAACTCACCTTGGAGGAATGCATTAGAGACATCTAGCTGCTTAATAGGCCAGTCTTTGGCAGTTACAATGTTGAGGACTAGACGGATAGTGGCTGTTCTGACAACAGGGCTAAATGTCTCTAAGTAATCCACACCTTCTTCTTGATCAAAACCCTTGGAAACAAGCCGAGCCTTTGAGTTTGTCTAACTCACCATCTGGGTGAAGTTTAGTTCTGAAAATCCATTTAGAATCTAGGATATTCATATCTTCTGTCATAGGAACGAGAGACCAAGTATTCAACATATGAATCCTTTCCATTTCTTCCATAACTGCTCCATTCCAACCTGGGTGTTTTCAGCCTCGGCTTAGACATTGTGCATATGGTGCAAATGCACACATACCCACACTTTTCAGCAAAATTCTTTACTATTTTTGTTGTTTTCAGATTTTTTTTTGGGAAAAATAGTTATAGTCTAAAAACTTAAGGTATTTAAAAAAAAAATTGCACCGGGTCCCACTTTGATTTGAACAAGGGATGGGTGTTTTATAGCACACACAATGGTTTTTGGTTCATCAATAGTGAATTTTGAGGCAAAGAGAGCATACCTCTTGTTTGGTTTGAATATCCCATGCTTTGATCTTGTGGCCATTGCATGAGTGTCTATAGGTATTGAGCTTTGCTCTGGTTCCTCTTCATTAGCAAGTTGTTCAGTGTGAGTGGACTCTTATGAATCAAACTCAATTAAAGGACCCGGTGAAGGAGCAATCAGACTGTCTGGTGGTGTTGGAGGCACATGTTCTGTGATAACAGGTTCTGGCCTGGAAAGAAGTTGTGGAGAGGAGATATCAGGAGGCAATGGGCTTCCAGTATCGGAGGATTGCTAAGCCTTGAGCAGAGGAGTCTGATAGGAAGGAATAAGGGCTTTATATTTATGTTTGAAAGGACATTGACATTCATCAAAGATGACATGTCTAGATATGTAGACCTTGCCTGTTGAAGGATAAAGGCACCTGTATTCTTTATATTGGCTGTGATATCCAAGAAAGACACACTGTAGAGACCGTGTATCAAACTTGTGGAGACAAGGATAACAGGCGGCACCAAACACATGAAGAAAGGACTAGTCTGGCTTGTGATGGAGAAGAACTTCATGTGGACTGATGTTACCCAAGGTTGAAGTTGGTAGAAGATTGATGATATAGTTAGCAGTGAAGAAAGCTTCGACCATAAGTTTAGAGGAACCTGACCATTAAACAACATTGACAAGCTAAGCTCCACTAAATGGCGATGCTTTCGTTTCGCAGTGCCATTTTGCTGCAGTGTATAAGGATATGAGATTCGATGATGTATCCCTTGGTCTTTGAAATGTAATCGAAGCTTGTTACTTATAAATTCGCCACCCCCATTACTTTGAAACTCTTTTATCTTTGTATTAAGTTGATTTTCCACCATTTTTTGAAACTCAATAAAGACTATTGCAAAATCACTAATCAGACTTAGCTCGAAGCATATAAAACCATGAGATACGAGTAAAATACTCAACAAAAACCGCATAATAATTGAATCCTTGATTCGATATAAAAGGAGCAAGACCCCAACGATCACAATGAACATAACCAAGGGGTTCTAAAGCACTAGAATCAGAAGAAAAAATTGTAATCTACTACTCTTCCCCATCTGGCAAGGCTCACAAACAAGGGTTGTTCTATTCTAATGTATCTCCTTTCTGACTTGAAGGTGTTGAAGAATCCTCGAGTTTGGGTGTCCAAGTCTATGATGCCACGTCTCTTCACTCGCGACACATTGACGATTGGATTATAAAGGTACAATCTCTGGATTCTTCCATATGTAAAGACCATCACTTCATGGCCCTTGGCCACCACTTTTGGAGTGGGAAAACAATAATGCAAACTCGATGAGCATCAAAATACACACCACAAGGATAATATCATCACACAATTTTGATACATAAAGTAAGGACTTCTGAATTCTAGGAAAAACAAGAACTTCGTTTAGTGGAATCATACCTTTTAAAGAGGGTATGGTGGTGGAGGCAACATGTGTTATCGGATGATAGGCACCATCACCAACCAACACCGTGTCATTGCCAGTATACGCTGCAGCGGTTTGCAAAGTTGTACGCGATGTAGTAATATGAGCTGAAGCACCAGAATCCGGATACCAGTCCGTGCCTGAGTTATCCGCAACTTGAAGTGTAGTGAAGACTTGAGCTTGAGCATTGACCGAATCCTCTTGGGGTCTCTCAAAGCAATAATAGCAGGTAAGAGCTGTATGACCATAGCATCCACAAATCTGACAGACTGGTCGCTGATTATTGGATTGGTGTTGAGGGAAACCTCTGCCACGAGAGCTATAGCCTCCACAACCTCTGTTTTGACTGGAACGTCCATGTCCTCTCTGATTGGGATTGTATTGAGAAGAAGAGGAGTTGGATCTTTCAGTGTTGAAGGCTAGATAAGGAGTCATAGAGGTGCCTTCGTCATAGGATTTAATCTTGCTGTCAAAGCTTTGAACTTCAGATACCACATCGTTGAATGTAGATGGAGAAATCTTACTCAGTGAGCTTTGAAAAGGACCGTTGTTGTCGGATCATATTCGCGGCCAATGAGTTAAAATTCCTTTAAACTCGCGACAATAGGTGGAGAGCGACTTGCCTTTCTTGGAGAGGAATGAAAGGCTACGACGAAGAGAGAACTCTTAAGCGACGCTGCTCTTTTTAAAATTCTCAGCTAGAGATTCCCATATTTGACGAGAGGTAGAAAAACTGTGAACATGACCAAGCACTTTCTCAGACAAACTGCCAAACAACCAAGACGGGACGAGTTGGTCTGTGCAGAACTAGGACTTATACTGAGGATTGGAGACCTCGTTGGTGACTTCATCAGTGACGAGTGACGACAAGACGGGTCTGGGGAGGCATAGTGAGGGCACTGTTGACAAAACCTATGAGCTTTTGGCTCGAGAAGAGAGACTCAAACCGTATCTTCTAGAGAAGATAGTTAGTGTCATTGAGCTTGAGCGTGACGGAGCTCGAGACATGAACACTATCAGGAAACGGGTAAGTGGTCGCTATTAGAGCACATGTTAAGGTTGAATGGCTCTGATTACCATGTAAGAAAAGAGAAATGAAGGAGATTTACTGCTCAAAATGATATTTACTTGACTAGTTTACAAAGAAGATTACAATGGCTCTTTATAGCCTTAAGGGAAAGCCCTAGGAACAATCTAGAAATAAAAAAGTAGTCAATTCTTATCTCTTTAGTCTCCAATTGAATTAGGTGAGTCATCAGATAAGAGGAGAAGATAATCAAATTTGTTTTAGGGGTGAAAGCTCTTCTTCTCCGTACTAAGCTTTCTCTGGTTCGACTTTGTTGTCGTTTTCTTCATATCTTTAGTGGGTTTGAGCAATGGTCTTGACTTCTGTTGATGGGCCATTTTCTCAACTTGATATGCTCAAATTTGCCCTGAGCTACTCTCTCAAATTAAGAGATCAATTGTAGTAGGGGTCGAATCACTGGGAGTCAAATCAAACAATAGAATATATGACTTCGAATTGAGCTAAGCGAATAATATAAAGTAAAAGCAAAAACAATTCGAAATAGAGAAAGGTTGTTGATTTCTTAAAATTGAATTAAACAAAAAGCTAGGTTTTCAGGTAATTCGTAGCATGAATCAGAATTGCAGATTATACAAAATCATGATTTAATTACGAACCGTTCTTGAACTTGGAACACTAAGATATAATTAACCAACTTTCGTTGCGAAAACTAACTATGCATAAACTCTAGAAAGCCAAATTTCTTTGCGAATTCAATCAATTTAAACAAGCTTTAAATTCAAGTCCAATTTGTTCACAAAATTCCTAAACCAAATTTCTTTGCGAATAAATAATTTTGCTCACTTAAGATCTAGTTCAGGCTAATAAATTACACTTTCATGCCAATCTATCAACCTAAGATATCCAATTTCAGGGTCGCGAATCCTAAATCAAAATTAAAGCAATCTAGGTGAAGAACCAAAGAGATAATCCTAACAAGTGAATTTAATCTAACAATTCATCTTCAATCCTTTCGAATTACCCTAAACCTAACAAGAGAACTACTCATACATGGAAGCAAATCAAATCATAACTGAATAATACTATATAAAGAAAAAGAATAAGGAAGAGATACAAAGGGTTCGAAGAATCCCAAGAACGAAGTAGACTTGTCTCCCGAAACTCTCAAAAACTCTCTCTCAATTTGTTTAATAAAATCTAAGGTAATGATCTAAAAACCTAAAGCAAAGTATATATAGTGTTTCGAAACCGTGGTGGGCTTTTCTGATAACTTCTGGAAACTTCTGGACCAAAAAGAGCAATTCTCCATTCTTTTAAAAACAATTCGTCGGCTTCTGAAAAGTGTGTGTCGATCGACAGGTGCTTTTTTTCTTGCAACTTCAACTTCTATCTCATTTATGCTCCAAAATGCACCATAACCATCAAATAAGCTTCCCACGTACAATAACCTGTTAAGATACTAAAAAGACTAGAAAAAAATAAAAAGACTCGATAAAAGGACTTATATCATGGTCGAAAACCGGCGAAAACCATGATATATCACAACTCCATATTTTGGGCTTGATGGACCGTTATCTTATATAAGAAGCTCCTCTCGCTCTTTCCATGTGTATGGGACAAGTCCTACACAGCGATGAGCTTGAGTTAGCAAAGGATCTCGGATCAGTAAAAGCAATTGAAGAGAAAGACTTTCATTCATGCACGATGTGATGGAAAAGCAATCAGTTACCTTAATTCTAGAAAGAGAGGGAGTGGGAAGCAGAAGACTTGAAGCTTAATCTCAGGGAGGTGAAATAAGTTATCAATTAGGCACTTGAGATTCCAAATCAACTACAAGCCAATGGGGAAAAGGTGGCCGTAAAGTGTGAAAAAAAACAACTCTAGATCACCATACCGGAGTCCCGCTATGCAACATTGAATCGAAACTCTCTTTACTCCGGGAAGACAAATCAGGATAGCTTACATAATCGTTTTTTGATATTTTAAATTGTTCACCTGCAAATTCTTCCTTTATAAGTGATGCATCCTCTCAACTAATAGTGTGTGTCTTATATATTGTGATATTATAAGAGTGTATCAACGGAAATTCATGTGAGACAATTGACTAATCTCGTAAATCAAATGGGTGAAAAAAGATTTATTGGTACTTCTCGCACGTCATCCTTCTTATTTGGCTTCTCGGTAGTAGATTACTACAAGTAAATTGTTAACTTAGAACCAAAACTGATGGGTATATGCAAAATTTCAAGGCATGCTTTTTGATCCGGAGACTCGTTTCCAATTTCTTCTTAAGAAGAAAAATGAGTTGGTTTGCGAGGAACACAAAAAGTCAGAGAAAATGAAGTGTGCACTGTAACAAACACATTGAGGGCAAAACCAAATGAAGGGAAGACAAACAATTATGAGTGTAAAATCTATATACAAAAGAACCGGCCAAATTAACTCATGAAACCTACGTGATAGTACAAGAAACCCGTCAAGTTTCTTAGACGCCTATGTTGTACCACCGACCCGGCATCGAGAGTCATAAACACAAAGTATACAATCAACAGTGTAGAGAAATAAGAGTTGGCAGGAATCTCTTAGTCTGAAGATTTTTAAATTGCCACGTGTCATTTTCTCATTTTTGTTTTGTTTTGCTGACGTGTCGCATAGATGGAGAAGGTTAGTTCTAGATTCATATATATGATTAGACATTCTTCAAGTATTATTGTATAAGTCCATTAAGTTTCACAATTCACCTTAACCCTCAACTTTCGTTGGCTAAGGAAGAAAAACATATAAAGTGGTTTAAGCATTTCTAATACTAGCATTAAACATAACCCACATTGAGTCATCTAGATCAGTAATCATCCTTTAAATGCCCGTAATCTACTAGGAAAGAAAAAATTGAATATTAGCTAAGGATAATGTAAATAAGTACTAAGAAAAGATTATCAAAGATTTAAAACATAAAAATAGATTAAGCAATACTAAAATGTAAGAGACTTAGAAAAATCAAAGTATTAATGCTCTAAGAGCCAATAACTTAAAATGCATAAAAAAATCTTAGGTTTACAAAGGTTAAAAACATATTTATAACCCTTGTGAACAATACATGGGTCAACCCGGTCAAAGTCAATAAATTATAGAAAAAGCCAAAAGTACTAAATATCGGTCGCCCATCATACCAGGATGGTGATCGATATTTGAAGCATGTTCTTGTTTGGCAGTAGGAATCAGTATGCAGGGACCTTGGCATATCATGGTCTTCTCATCGATGAGGACCGATATCTTGGGATATCAGTCGCCTTCTCATCGATGCGAACCAATATGTCATCCTTCAACCCACGGTTCTGGACTCTTTGATGTTGCATTGTACCACAAGAATATTTATAATATCGGGTTGTCTTATTGGTGGCTACCTTTATTATGGTCTCGACCCATGTTACAACTCTTTGTTGATCAATTCACGTCCCTCGTTGTCCTGCTGTTGTGGCTCGATTTATTGGCAATCACCGATATGTGATGACCAATATCTGCTCCCTTGACTCTTCTTTTCTCCCCTTAACTCTCCTATTTGGCCTCCTTTGCACCTCATATCATTCTCCGATATTGATGCATAAAAGATTAGGAATCCAATGTTCTATCCATTAATTCCTTGTTGCAGTCTCTCATTTTCTTCTTTCTCCTCACGTCCTTAAGTAACCATTAACCTTTTGTAATTTTTCACTTTAAACCATATTCTTTCCTTTGAAGTTTTTTTATATGAACTAGCTCTTTAAAACTTTATTTTTCTAGCTTACCATCTCTTAACACATACTTTTAATTGGTTATTTTTGAATTATTAAAAGTATTGATAGCAAAATAAAAAGAAGATGATGATTTTTTTGTAATGAAATGAAATGAGGAGAAATATTTTTGATTATACGTTAGTGATACTAAGAGCATGATTATTGGTGATACTGTTTTGAGTATCACTAATATTATTTAGTATTAATTCTGTTAGTTGAGACTCAATATGATACTTCTGTTTTTTTTAGTGTTTATTGGTGATACTTAAGGTTCAGAAGAAAAAAAACCAATTTATGTTTACAAAAAAAAAAAAAATCAAAGAATAATAAAATTACTGTGGATAAATATAATAGATTTTATAAAAACACAAATTTATTATGGTTTATAACCTCACAAACGTAAATTACAAATCGTAAAAACAATTAGTAGAAAGCTCATGAAATCGTAAATTACAAATCATAAAAACAATTAGTAGAAATGTGGTTTGGTTAGTTCTAATTGGGTTTGTAAATGTCTACTTCTCTAAAGGCGTTGCTATATATATACATAGTAGAAAGCTCCATGAAAATTTTCAATGGTAAATATTTATGTACATTGTTTCACATATCGAAGCTAAGATTAGAAGCAAACACTAGTTCAAGATGTGTTGAAAAAGATCTGTCGACTATGCAAAATAAGGTATCTATTGATATTCTAATCAATGTTGTGGAAGCCAGGAAATAGTGAAGTTATGAATCCAAAAACAATCATCTGAATCTCCTTCACTATTCCCCACCATTGGTTCCCTGC
The DNA here is from genome assembly GCA_900128785.1 of Arabis alpina. NCBI lineage: Eukaryota > Viridiplantae > Streptophyta > Magnoliopsida > Brassicales > Brassicaceae > Arabis > Arabis alpina. The sequence continues at coordinate 21,351,795 of LT669791.1, forward strand.
TTCAGGACCAACCACGTTCTCATTCTCGTTTGCATTAGCTCGGTTCTCTGCTTCGTTTTCTTCCCTACCCTGTCCTTCTGCAAATCATATAGAGAAGAGAATGTTATCATATAGCAATGGCTTCTGAAAAGTATCAACACCAAGAGAGTCGGGGAGAGATATATCATAACTAGTGACTAAGACCCGACTTAATTATGCATACCAGGAACAAACCATTACGAAAAGAAAAAAACCATTACGCTAATATCGAAATTCAAACCAGTCAAATTATTCTTCATTCAATCCGCCAAATAACTACACATAGAGAAACTTTGATAAACAAGAGAATTTCCGAACTCTTGACCCAATGCTGAACCAAAAACCCTATCCAAGTCTAGCATGCCCAACACATTCAGCCAAACTCCCTTTTAACCTGTTAGCTCATATGTAACCAACTCATAGGCAAATTATTATGATCTCACTAGTCTAACACAATTAACTTTTTCCAAAATCTTATTTTCCTATAAACATTTGAGTATTAAGCATACTCATCCGAAACCAAATGACTCGTAGATTGACTACTCTGAAACCAAAATACTCGTATCGATAACTAAAATGACTAACTTGTTGTTCTACAACATGACACTGAGCTAATTTTTATGCCTTTCATCCATATACAACAAAACAATTTAACTTCCTTTAGCTAAGATTCAATGGAAACAATGTCCAATTGATACAAAATGCTCACAGTTGAAGAAAGCAGAAGCATTTTTGAGCTATATGAGAAGGGATTTCACAAGACCAGCGACATGTCCTGCAGGTTATGCATAACTTGATTCACTGTGTTCATATATTGTTGTAGGTCAAAGTTAGGGAGACTTCCTCCTTCATGAGAACCGGTTGGAACAAATTTCTGAAGCTGCTAAACTAAGTGGTTAAATGCAGGATCTTTAGCTGTTTGCTCAGCCAATTCCATGATGTTTGGATCCTTAAAGAAACAACCAAACAACACGTTGACTTATGCTACTCGAGAGAGGCTCAGTAACACAATCAAACAGACCCAACACAAACAAAAAAAAGACAAAGGAGACTTACATTGAGAATACCGGCCATGTCTGAAAAATCGAAAGCATTGAAGCAGGACCGGCCCAAAGTTTTTGTGGGCCCAGGGCAAAAAAACAATTTTGGGTCTTTAAACTTAGTTTTTAAAGATTTTTTGTTATCTAAAATTTTTTTAATACATATGTTCGTAAAAAAACGGAAAATATATTTTAGAAAAAAATATTATAGGCCTTTTTATTTATTTTTTATTTAAAATTTTGTTAATTTTTTTTTTTTTTTAAATCAAAAACTGTGGGCTCCTAAAAATGAGGGGAGGAAGTGGGGCCCAGGGGCAGTGCACCACTTGACCTCCCCTCTAAGCCGGCACTGCATTGAAGTCAAACCCAAAATCAGCCGATCACGGTGATGGAGAATCCCTGAGCTTGGTTCATGTCTAGTACTTTTACTCTCCTCCATGGATTCATTTTTCTCATCTACGGAAACATAAAATGCTTGTAACAACAAAACAACCACAAAATCTGACTACAACGCTTAAAATCGGGGTAAACAAATGTTGTAACTAAGATCGAGTCGAATGTATTTTTGAGAAGAGGTCGAATTATCTCGTTTATATAATAGAAAATCATATTACAGAGATGTATCAATTGGGTCGAATTACACAGTGGCTCGAACCGAGATTAAGATATCTGGGTCGAGCTCGAGCTTAAGCAGAAAATAATTAATTAACCAAGATGTAAATCCTTTGTCCAATGGTCCAAAGATGTGTTTCTAGTGTCTCTTCACCTCCTTTTATAGCCTTCTAACAAGGGTTTAGGGAATTAATCATGATTACTTTTTATCCAAATTTTTTCTTCTTCTTGGGCCTTAATATGGGCTTTCTTCAGTTACTATGGGCCTTAGCTTCTCTTTAGGATATTTGGGCTTAAGCCAAATATACACCCAACAGTACGCCCCCCTCCTAGTCGGCGAAGAAGACCGGGTCGAATTCGTCGTCGTTTCTTCAGGTCGAGTCGATTGCGAGACTTTCTCTTATAAGTGCTAAGGTCCTATCCGGTTCGTATCGATCATGATTGTTGGCGTCGAGCTAGAGACCCTAGGGCCACGTAGGGTTAGGGGACTCGAGGTTTTCCCTGGCCTCGTGCTCCTTCCGCTGGATTCATTATGTGGGCTCGATCTCTAAAAGCCCAGAGCCTCAGTCCATGGGCTTGCTTATGGGCTTTGGGCTTGGTTTTAAGGCCCGCTGCTTCTGATTGGTGGAGAGGTGCGGCGCTGGCGGTGTCGGTTCGTCTTCCGACCTCGGCCTATAAATATCGAACACCCTCCTTCGATTTCGCCACTTTTCGCCTTTTGAGATCGAGCAAACAGCAAGAAAATGTACTTTTCTCTCTTAAGAATCTCTCACGTTCGTGCTCGAAGCTGTTTTGTGTTACTCTCGAATCGTTCTTCGACTACGTCTGCCATGTCTTCAGAATCAAGCGTCTCCGTGAAGCTGGACAGAAAACGGGTCCGCCGCGACCCTGATGTTACACTCGCCCATGCATCTGACCATCGACTCGATGCGTCCATTCCAGTTGGTGTTCCTCTGACTGGGCCTTCGGATCGACGGTCATCAAACGCGTTGTCGCCCGAGGTCGAGCTTCCTGAACATCGACCTGAGACTGTTCCACCTCAGGAGACCGGACCATCCGTTTCTCGGTCGGCGCTCAAGGACTCGATGGAAGATGGGTCCTCATACGTTCGTCCTGAAACGGATTTGAGGGGATCTGACCCTTCAGATCGAGTCGAGACCGATAAGGGTATTTCCGGTGGTGACAATGGAAGTCTCGTCAACTTCCGAACCACGACGCAAAAATCTCCAGGTCCTGGCCTCGGTCACAGAATCATGTTGAGCGACTGCAACGACGTCGCATCGTCCATGAGCTCGAGTATGGTCTACTCTCTTAGTCCAACCGATGGATGGGAGGGTATCGTGATTCGCTACCCTGAGACCTATGATCGACCCTGGAGCCCTCCATCAGGGTATATGTGTGTGTACGAGTGCTTCATCAAGAATGGGGGGCTCTGCTTTCCGATACCGAGGTTGTTGCTTAAATACTGCCATCGACGTCGGATAGCCATTTCGCAACTGACGCACGGCTCGATCCGTGCGATGATGGCTGTGGTAGTGCTGGATGCTGAACGTGGGGGAGTAGTGAACCTCGACGAATTCGAGGAGATCTCCTCGTTCAGCCCGATTGGCAATACCGGCCGCTTCTACATCTCCCCACGGGGCGGTTACCAGCTCGTGTCGGGGCACAGTAGTCAGGTTAATCGGCATCGATGGTCGAGATACTTCTTCGTGAAGATTAGTCGGAGAACGATCGGAGAATTTAGCAAACCGGTTCGAGTCGGATGGAACTTTTGTCCTGGTAAGACCAAAAATCGATCCCTTTAAATTTCTGAACTAATTTTAATTTTTTCTCCTTCGTGCAGTTGAGCCTGTGAAGAGGAAGACTCCAAAGGACTCGGTCATCACACTCCTGCGGAAGGATAAAAGCCATAACCGTCACTGGCTCGACTTTCTCTCGTTTCGAATCCACCGAAGTTATCCTCAATTTTCATCAGGTAAACGGCTCGATCGTCCTTTCCCTCTTTCCTTTAAAAGGTTTAGATCGTTTTTAACCCCCTCGTTTTGCTTGTAGGCGACGTCTACACTCCGCTAGAGGACAATTCTCCTGAACCTCCTTCGGGCTCGAACAAGAAGAAAGACACGAGCCGAAAGAAGAAAAGCTCGACTCCAGCCAAGAAAAAAGCCGAACCTGCGCGAACCCAACTTCGAAAGGCCCCCATGGTCAAGCTAAATATCGACGTGGTCGATTTTGATGAGGAGCTCAAGCTCTCCAAGGCGGCTCCTGTAGCTGAAAGAGAGGGTCTTTGACCCGAGAAAGCCCCGATTGCCCATGGTCGGGGTAAATGAATGATGGGGGAGGTTTACTTACCGACAGTCACCGAGCCGAGGAGACTCGTTTTGAGAGGGAGAAGAAGAAGGAGGCGTCGCGGCGGAAGCAGAAGGAATAGGAGAAGAAGAAGAAAGAGGAGGAGGCTGAGGCGAGGAAGAGGAAACGAGCCGAGGAGGAAGGGGAGAAGGCCAAGTCTGCTCCTGAGAAGAAGAGGTCTGCCCAGGAGGCCCTGGGTTCTGGTGATCGAGCCGAGAAGGTGGTTCGATTTAATACGAACGGCCTTCCGGTCGAGCTTGACCATCTGTATGCTGGTGCAGTGGTTCGAGCCGGAGATGTTGAGGGGTCGGGCTCGTCCCCTCACGACTTTGTCTTCGACTTCAGAGGTGGAGGAAAGCATATCTCTCAAGTCCCCCTTGCTTGTCTCTAGTTCGTCTGATGCGTGCGAGGCGGACCCGACTTCCTATCCCCGCTTCGGGATGATTGTCGGGGCGTGAACCTGCACAGTTAAATTTGTCAAGGGTTGTAGAAGAGGCGGAGATCTCTAGTAAGCGGAGTCACATAGAACACAACAAATTGTAAAGAAAGTTCCCCGAAAACACTTAGCACAAGATATATATACAAAAAGAGTTCTCTTTATTGCTGTTATGGCTTAAGCGTTATTACAATAAAGTTTCTCTCATAAAAGTTGTGATCCCCTTTCTGGGTGAATACAATGAACTATATATAGTCTCCCTAAATAACCTAGGCCAACCAATAGAATGGGCCAGACCCATTAAACAATATATCAAATTTAGGCCCACTTCTTATTAACCCCTTTTTACATATGAGTTTAATGTCATTTTGGGCCTAGATTTCAACTAGGCCTTCGTAGGCTCGCTCTGATTTTATCGTTTTGAAGTTGAATTGATCTTGTCGTTATATCGATCTCATATGGGTGAAATCCGACCCCTACAGTTAGCCCTCCAGCTTGGTAGTATCGAGTGATGATGATGCCAAGGTAGTCGTTGCTGAAGACTGAGATCGATATGATGGACTGCGCGTTTGCCAGGAGTGAACGTTTTGTCACCAAACTCGGGAAGTTTCAGTTATTCCATGTTGAGCTAATGTCACCGCGTTTTCCTGGACTTGTGTGTGTGTTATTGTTTTCTGTTTCTTTTCACTTAGTGGACTATGGCTCTCTTTGGTTAATAGGCTTGAGGCCTGCTAAGAAGGTTTTTGGAACTTTTCCTAAACACCTGTTTAGTTTTTTGGAACTTTTCCTAAACACCTGTTTGATTTTAAGAAATCCTTCGGGTATAAATAAACTGCTTCCTTCCCATTGATTTTCACCAATTCACATGTCTTTCCGAAAGCAAAAGGTAAAAATATTCTGCTCTCTCTTTTCTCTGTCCAACATTTTTTTTTTTTTTTTCTGCTTTGCTTTGCTTTTTTTTTTTTTGCTTTACCCTTTTTTTTTCTCTTCTTCACCGATCAACCACCATCCGCCGTCGTTGCTCCGATTCCGTCGCTCCTCTCGATCGATCGTCGCCTCCTCCTTCTCCGTTCGGCCAGCCGTCGTCCAACTCCAATCAACACCGTCGTCTCCTCCATCTCCGATCAATCAATCGCTCTCCTCCTCCACCGTTCGCCGTTTCTGTTCGTGCGAAGCTACCAGAGAAGAGGGATCAGGAACGGACGGCAAACGGGAAGAACGGAGCTAATCGGAAACGTCGGAGCTCGGATCGAGAAGAAACGAGTTGAACCGAGTCAACTCGGTCAACTCGGTCAACCGAGTTGGACCGTGTCAACTCGGTCAACTCGGATCTGACCGGTTCAGCTCGGTTTACCCGGTTTGACTTGGTCCGATCCGGTTTGGCTGGTCTGATCCGGTTTGTCTGGTTTGATCTGGTTTGACTGGTCTGATCTGGTTTAACTGGTCTGGTCTGGTTTGACTGGTCTGACCGGATTTGACTGGTTTGACCAGGTTTGACTAGCAGAGTTGACTGGGACTGAATTTGACCACGAGTTTGACTAAGTCTTGAATTCTCATCGCAGCGGAGAAAGTGAATCGAAGAGGATGTCTCCTAACTCCACGGATTCGTGGCCCGGTCGCAAGCAAGGCGATGATGGTTCATAAACTGTTTCGGACTTAGACGATTCCGGAGATATGTCTGCAGGCCCTTTTCTTTTCGGCAGGCGAATGGTTATTTCTTCAGAGTCTGACACTAGCAGTTCGATTAGATCAGCGCCTTGCAGTGCTCTAGATGTAACCAACGAAGCCGAGGTTGTGGTCCCACAGGCGGTTAAGAAGAAGAGACCGTTGCCAAAGAAACCTGATCCGCCAGGATCTACTCTCTCAGATCGCAAATCTTTAGATGGTCTCATCGCTCAATTGAATTCTCATCGCAGCGGAGAAAGTGAATCGAAGAGGATGTCTCCTAACTCCACGGATTCGTGGCCAGGTCGCAAGCAAGGCGATGATGGTTCATAAACTGTTTCGGACTTAGACGATTCCGGAGATATGTCTGCAGGCCCTTTTCTTTTCGGCAGGCGAATGGTTATTTCTTCAGAGTCTGATACTAGCAGTTCGATTAGATCAGCGCCTTGCAGTGCTCTAGATGTAACCAACGAAGCCGAGGTTGTGGTCCCACAGGCGGTTAAGAAGAAGAGACCGTTGCCAAAGAAACCTGATCCGCCAGGATCTACTCTCTCAGATCACAAATCTTTAGATGGTCTCATCGCTCAATTTAATGTTCCTGAAGGAGTAAAATTTATCGTTCCTACTCCGAACCAGCGCGCAGACCATCATCCGGAAGGGTTCTTCACGTTATACGAAGCTTATCTCAGGAGAAGTTTTCTCTGGTTCCCAATTCCTTTAGTGATTCTCGAGTTTTTATGGAGAAGTCACACTGCTATTGCTCAAATTACCCCTCTCGGAATGCGTCATCTACTTGGGATTATGGTGCACGGTTATGAGTGCGGTCGTGAGATCGGAGTAGACCATTTGTTGAACTATTTAAAGATTACGAGGACTGATGGCAATGCTTCTACTATTTGAGTGGCATGCCGAAATTCCAGATAATCAAGGATTTGCCTGGAAATGATAGATCTTGGCAGGATAAATTCTTTTTCCTGAGGATCAATGAGGATTCTGTAGGGCTTCGTTATCTTCAAAAGATTCAGACGGAATGGGGATTTTGTGGTAGTTAGCTTAGTCGTGCTACTATTTTAGAATTACCTGCTTTGACTTGTGCAACTTTGCTCGTTTTGTTTTCAGGCTTTAGAAATTCTAACTCTTTGTAATGTTCATATTTTGCAGCTCTGAACCGAACTGAGAAATTGCCGCAAGAATTGTTTGATCTTTGTGCTGAACTTGCCGCCAAGAAGTGTAGCTGGAAGAACGATTTTTCTCTACCCAGAGTCAGAGAAGCAGTCGCTCGTTGCCCCGGAAATACTCCATCAGATTCGTTACCGAAAATGTCGAACAAAGGAAGAGAATTATCCGCTCATGAAAGAGAGCTGCTGAGGCTAAGGCAGGGTCCAATGTCGGCCCCTGAAGTTGGTGCTACTGCTGCTCCAAGTCGCGTCGTCCGGATCTAGAGCAAAACGTCGTTGTTGCTACTGATAATCAGCCCAAACCATTGCAGAAGCGTCATGACGAGACTCAGAAAAAGACGATGGCGTGGAGAAAGGCCGCAAATGTTCTCGAGAAGGTGCGGAGGGAAACGTCATTGCTGGAGACGACACGGTCAGACCAAGGCATCCTAAATCTCCTCGGCGTGATGGTACAGCGATACCTTCAACCACTAACCTCAATTCGAAGGACTCTTTTAGTGATGCTAAGTTGGCGGCGTCGCGTCTGCCCCAAATTGTCTCTACGAACGTTCACTTCCCTTTGCCAGAGCAAATGGCATAGAAGGATGCTTATTATGATATGGTTCTTCGATGTATGACGGTATGGCTTTTCTACGACTTCTTTCTTATAATCATCTATATCGCTTTTTCTTTGGTCTTCTAAACTTTTCCCCGTAATTTTTGTTTTGCAGTTCCTTTCGTCGCTTAACCAACTTGCTAGAGGTTACGAGTTAGATGGCTGCTCGCAGACTCGTAAACTTGCCGCTGCTGAGAAGTCTCGCGATGATTACATGGGGCAGAAAAAAGACTTGGAGAAACAGGTTGCCACTCTTCAGGAGGTTGTGAAGACGACCAACGACAAACATTGCAAGATAGACGAGACGTTTGCGAAATCTTAGTCTGAGAAGAAGTGCTTGCAGCAGGAAGTTGCCGACCTTAAGAATAGCCTAGGTCTTCGGGATGCGGGTGTGCAACGAGCCGTCGAGAAGGCGAAACGTGATATAGCGATAAAATACGAAGATAGTATTGGCCGGGCTAACAGGAAGATCAAACTGATTAACGGCACACTGAGGGTTAACATAGTTCTCCTTGCTGAAGTCCGGAGTAATATCGAGCTCGTCGGTTTGCTTAAGAAGGGAGAGGTGCCTGATCTTGACGCCAAGCTTGTTGCCCTCAAGAAGCAAGAGGCAGGCTTGTTGTCCGCGACTGATGAGTTCGCCTTTCACATGGGCAAGCTCGAAGATATTCTTAAGGACTTGTCAGGGGGTGGAACCGAAAGTCAGGTTGCTGAAGCTGATGCGGTGCCTGCTTCGAGCTCTTCCGGTCAATCGGGCGATGAGGATTCAGATTCTACGACTGGAAGTCCACCTTAGTGAGTCGCTGAGGTTAATGAGGATGTTGAGGAGATCGCGTCTTAGTTTGTTGTTTTCTTTTGGTTTTCTTCTAGATGTTTCACCTTTTGGTTGCTCCTTTGATTTTCTTTTTCGCATTTGATTCAACTTGGATGGTGTTTTATCCTGTTGTTTAGACTTGTCATTTTTTTCCTTGCATTGCCGCAAGATAGATTTTATGAATGGAGCTTTTAAGATCTTTGTCTTCGTCTTTCAAACAAACTGCTTTAGTTTTGATTCTTTAACTTTATCGATGTTCGGATGAATTTTCACATTTGCCGATGAGTCGGGTGGCTTGTTTGCGTTTACAAAGTTTTGACACGTTTGCAGCTTTCAGGCGAGCCTCTGGTGGGAGCACTTGCTTCAACTGCAAAATTGCTCATAAACTTTCAAAGTTGCTAAGTCTGAATGTTAATTGATCCGGTTCGCGGGTAGGCCATCTTTGACCAGTCCGCTTCCTAAGATCAAGTACATTATCTTTGCCATCAGTGTTGAGTTAACTGGGTTTTCTGATGATCCCCTTGGCCCAGAGGCGAGTCCGTGTTGCCAAGAGTGAACATATCAAGTTGTGTGAGACCAGTGTTGAGTTAACTGGGTTTTCTGATGATCATCTTGGTTTACGGATAAGTCTTTATCGACATGCCCGCTCTAATAATGATCACGTTATCGCATAATGACCAACGATTAAGTGTAGTTGGGTTTTGTTTTTAGTGAACATTTCTGTCTACGGCTTTGTATTCAATAATGCAGCTGCTCCTATAACGAACACTTTGCGATGGTACCTGTGTTGTGGTTAACTGGGTTTAGAATGATCATTTTGGATGACGAAGGCATTACTCCTTGAACAGCTCCGCTCGACAATGATAATCCTTTTATTTGTATAGCGCGCTGTTTACCAGAGTGGGTGTAATAGTCAGATTTGATTTCGTCACTGTGGCCAGCAGTGACGTCAAGTCTTTTTGGTTTAAGTTTTTTGACTTGACTAATCCGTGAAGAATGTAAGAGAAATGTGATCAAATATTTGATCTTAATTAGTCGTAGAGTTTGTTACATAAAATGGGAGTATATGAGTATACATACCCATTCCCCCCCCTTTTTACGGAGGGGGGGGGGGGGCAACTGAACTCATTCGTTGAAGCATCTGACTCCCCCGTGTTTAGGAGGGGGGGGCAACTGAATCCGTCTGAAGACGAGCGCCTACGTACCCTTTGCTGGGATCAAGTCGCCTCGTAGTTCGTTGAAGCATCTGACTCCCCCGTGTTTATGAGGGGGGGGGGGGGGGGGCAACTGAATCCGTCTGAAGACGAGCGCCTACGTACCCTTTGCTGGGATCAAGTCACCTCGTAGTTCGTTGCGAGGGCCTTGTTGGCACTTAGTGATAGTACTTCTTAAGGTGTCGTGCGTTCCATGATCGTTTTATCGGGACACCTTCCATGTTGGCGATTTTGTAGACGCCTGGACGGACGACTCTAGTAATTTTGTAAGGTCCTTCCCAATGCACTCCGAGTTTGCCAGCTTTCAGCTCTGCTGTGTTTTGAAAAACTTCACGGAGAACTAAGTCTCCTTCGTGGAATCGCCGTATTCGAACTTTAGAGTTGTAGTATCTGTCTGCAGCTTGCTGGTAGTTGGTTATGCAGACCAAGGCCTGATCGCGCCGTTCGTTGACAAGGTCGAGCTCGTCTATCAGCATGATGTCGTTGAGTTCTTTATATTCTGGTAGAAGCTGACGACGAATTCCTGGAAAGTGCACTTCAGGCGGAATGATGCACTCCGTATCGTAAACCAAGGCAAATGGTGTCTCGCCAGTTGCTCTTCGCGGGGTAGTGCGGTGAGACCATAACACACCATCGAGCTCGTCTGCCCATCTGCCTTTTTTTGCGTCTAGTCGCCTTTTAAGGCCGGCGAGGATTGTTTTGTTTGTGGATTCTGCCAGGCCGTTCCCTTGTGGACATCGTGGAGTTGACGTGTTAAGTCTGATTTTCCATTTTTCGCAAAAGGTTTCAAATTTGTGCGAGATAAATTGTGAGCCGTTGTCAGCGATGATTCTGTACGGGACTCCGTGTCTCCAGATAATGTTGCGCCATACAAATTATTCGACTTGGGCGTCCTTGATGCTGGCATAAACTTCTGCCTCGACCCACTTAGAGAAGTAATCTGTTAAGACGAGTAGGAAGCGTTTCTGTTTTGACGGATGCAATGGGCCAACGATGTCCATCCCCCACCGCATGAATGGATAGGGCGATGTCACGGAAGAGAGTAGCTCGGTGGGTTGATGGATTTTTGTAGCGTGACGTTGACATTTCTCGCACCTAGCCAAAAACTTCTCGCAGTCTTTGATCATTGTTGGCCAAAAATATCCATGTCTTTTGATTCGAATGGCTAATGCTCTTCCGTCAGCATGATCCACTGTGTACTTCTTTCATGATTGATCTGGCGGTTGTTCCTTCGACGCAGTTTAAGAGAGGTCCAAAAAGTAGCCATTTAAAGATTTTTCCATCCAACATCGTTTAGCGGGCGGCTAGAGCTTTGAGTTTCCGAGCTTCGCATTTATCGAGCGAAATATCACCGTTGCTAATGTAGTTTCGAATGGCGTCTATCCATTGCTCGTCACAACCATACTCTGTTTCTGGGGGGTCTTTCTCCGTGTTGGTCCCGTCACCCTCGTTTCGAAGATTTGTTGGCGCTTGAGAGATTGGGACGTCTTGTTCTGGTGTGGTAAGATGATAAACGTCAGGTTGCGTTGCTTCTCCTCTGGCGCTGGGGGGGGTCCGGTTGTTCAGCGTGTGGGTTGATAGACAAATCTTGCGTTTCAGTATCTTCTTCATCACCCGTTGCTGGTGTAGCCTATTCCCTTGTTCTTTTAGCCTCTCTAGATCGAGTAACCATATTTACCTTTGCAAGTGGCGCGATGCTAGGATACTTAATAAATTCCACTTTGATGGTTCGCATGAAGTTAGGATCCGAAGAAAATGCAGATGCAATGCTAGCCAGTGCGTCGGCGTCAGTGTTTTCACCTCGAGGGATGCGTGTTAGCGAGAATTCCTTGAATTGAGTAACTAAGTCTTTAGCCAATCTTAAGTATGCTTCCATTCGATCGCCTTTGGTTGTATATTCTCCGCTGAATTGGATGACCACAAGTTGGGAGTCGCAGAAAGTTTGGACTCGTTCAATATTAAGCGCCCGGGTGAGTTTTATGCCAGCGATGAGGGCTTCGTATTCTGCCTCACTGTTGGATGCTCGAAAGGCCAAGCGAAAAGATTGTTCGAGTACTTCGCCTGTTACTGATGTTAAGCGCACGTCGATCCCCGACCCGTTTTTGGAGGACGACCCATCCACGTGGAGTGCCCAGATAGCCTCGGGGTTTGTCTCTACGGCGGTGTCTTCCGGTAGCTCGATTAGAAAATCTTCGAGTACCTGAGACTTAGCACAAGTGCGTCCCCGATATTCGATGTCATATTCTCTTAATTCAATAGCCCACTTTGCTAGTCTGCCCGATTGACTTGGACTGTGTAGGACGGAACGTAGTGGGAAGGTACTTAGCACGATGAAGGAGTGCGATTGGAAGTAAGGCCTTAGCTTTTGGGAAGACATGATTACAGACAACGCCAACTTCTCCATTTGAGGATACCTTGATTCTGCATCGGTAAGAGTCTTGCTGACGTAAAAGATTGGTTTATGATCCCCTCGTTCTTCTCGAATTAGCACGCCTCTTACGGCCGTAGTAGAGACTGCTATGTATAGGAATAACGGTTCTCCCTCGACCGGTTTAGCGTGTATTGGGGGAGTAGCGAGGTATTGCTTCAATTGTTGGAAGGCTACTTCACTTGTCTCTGTCCACTCAAATTTTTGTTGCCACGCAAGACGTCATAGAAAGGAAAACATTTGTCGGTAGATCGTGAGATGAATCTGTTAAGAGCGGCGACTCGTCCTGTTAATCGTTGGACTTCCCGCTTATTTTTTGGTGATGCCATCTGGATTAGAGCATCAATCTGTTTAGGGTTTGCTTCAATGCCGCGGTGGGTAACGAGATAACCAAGAAACTCGCCGGAGGTAACACCGAAGCGACACTTAGTAGGATTGAGTTTCATGTTATGAATATTAAGCTGTTCGAAACATTCCTCCAGATGTGCAATGTGGTCCTTCTCTTCTAGCGATTTCACAAGCATGTCATCGATGTAAACTTCCATGGTTTTACCAAGTTGATTAGCGAACATGCGGTTTACTAGGCGTTGGTAAGGTGCTCCCGCATTTTTTAGACCGAAAGGCATCACCTTATAACAGTAGATTCCGCGATCAGTGATGAAAGCCGTCTTCTCACGATCGTCGTGGTTCATCAAAATCTGGTTGTATCCTGAGAATGCGTCAATGAATGTTAGGAGTTGATTTCCTGCTGTTGCCTCGACTAGACGATCTATATGTGGAAGTGAAAAACTATCTTTGGGACAAGCTTTATTTAGATCAGTGAAGTCCACACACATACGCCACTTGCCGTTTTTCTTCTTAACGACGACAGGGTTAGCTAGCCAGTCAGGATATTTGACTTCAGTTATAGAACCGACTTGTAAAAGTCTTTCTACTTCATCGTTGACTGCTTTTGCCCTTTTTGATCCAAGTTTGCGTCGTTTTTGCTTGACTGGGTTGAAGGTTGGATCAACGTTTAGCTCGTGACGGGCGACGCTGATGTCGATTCCTGGCAGATCTTCCGCAGCCCATGCAAAGGTGCCAACGTTCTTCCTAAGAAAAGAGATAAGTTTTTCTTTGATTTCATCGTTAAGTTTGGCTCCGATCTCTACATAGCGTTCAGGATGGTCGTCGTCGATGCACACATATGCGACGGGCTCGCAACTGGGCCGCTCCTCTTTAGCGCGGCTGTCATGGATCTGTAATTGCTATAAGAAATTAGCAACATTTTTTCTTTGTTCTCGGTTGGTTTTCATCTTTTTTCTCCCACTTTGGGAAGTGGGTTTGTCTCCCTTGTCTGGATTCCGAAGCTTATGCTCAGCCATGAAACACATCCGAGACTCCTTTTGGTTTCCCCATATTGTCTTCACACCAAGTGATGTTGGGAACTTGAGGCAGAGATGATATGTTGATGGCACAGCTCGCATCGAGTTAATCCAAGGCGTCCCCATAATCAGGTTATAGATCGCGGGATTGTCTGCTACTGAGAATTCTACCTTTTTTTTTACGTTGTCTGCTTGGACTGGTAATTCTATTGTCCCTATCGTCATTGTTGTTTCGCCCGAAAATTCCGTTATTGGTTTGGGATGACGCCTGATTCCAGCTAAGTCTATCTTCATTATTTCTAAGGTATCTTGGAAAATGACGTAGACAGAGCTTCCTGTATCGATGAGCACTCGAGCGACGTTATAGTCGCCAACAGTTAGGTTGATCACGAGGGGATCATTGTGTGGCCGATCAATGCCTTCGGTGTCCTTCTCTTCAAAGGTGATAGGATCACCTGAGAGCTTAACTGGCTCATCCAGGGTGACACTGGTGTCGGCACGCCGCTGATAGGCCTTGATTACAGAAACTGTGTCTGCGCAATACTGCGATCCTCCCATTATCATGTAGAGATTTTGGCGGGCACCGCCTTCGTCTGGCTCGTTGTTTCCGCGCATACGTTTTGGGGTTTTCTCATGTGGTTTCCCGACGGGGGCTTTATATTCGTTTAACTCAAAGTCTTTTATGTTGATGTCTCCTTTGAGAGTGCCGGCAGCTAGTCTGGCAGTGAGTCGTTATCCCAGGATGCGACACTTCGCGGTGGAGGGTCCAGCTATGTTGTGGAAATCACAGTATAATTTCTCATCATATTCTTCTTGGTTTCTGGTCCAAGTGTTATTCCAGGATCCTCTGCCGCGTCCACGACCTCGGCCCTGACCACGACTGTAGCCTGGTGAATCTACTTGGTAGGTGTGAGCTCCTCTGAATCCTCCTTCGTGCTGGACATAGCCAGAGCCGGTACTACCCCGTTTTGAAGTATGGGGGTTTGTGGTCTATGGTGGGTCACTTGTCGGCTTGGATTTTACCCTTTTTTGCGATGCTCGTATCTCGTCCTCGCTCTTGGCAAAGTCGGTAGAGCGATGAAGAGCATCTTGGATGGTGGATGGGGCGTTCACGGTCATCTCTTGTCGAAAGGGAGAGGGGCATAACAAAGCTCTTCTCAAAGCATCCAATGCGGAGGCGTTGCTAATTCCTTATACCTTGGAAAGTATAGTTTTGAATTTTTCCATGAAGGTTCGCAGACTCTCGTTTTATTCCTGTCGAATATTCCATAGATCTCCGTCGAAGATCTTTCGCTCCAAGAATATTCCGTAGTGTTACACAAACATCCCGGAGAGCTGTCTGAAGTTATCGATTGAGTTCTTTTCTAATCTGTAGAACCATTGGAGGGCAGGTCTCTTGAGGTGTTCGACAAACAATTCACAGTACCCGGCTTCTCTTTCTTCTTCTTTGAAGTTAGCTCTGTCCAACGCTACTTTGAATGACAGTAGGTGATCCTTTGGGTCGGTTTTTCCTTCGTAAGGCTGGATCTTGATCCTTCCAGGGTCAGTAAATTTTGTCTTAGAGATCCGTTCATTGAAGGGAGTGTTTTGCGCCTCTTCGAACACACGTTCGATTTCTGGAGCCCTACTGGTGACGCGGTGTACTTGGGATTGCACCATTTTCAAGTCAGAGGCGGCTCGTTCCATCTGTGCTCGCAGCTTTGTCATCTCTTCTTGTTGAGCTTGGTGTTGCGCTCTACGCTCCTGCTCGAGTCTGTCATGCTCGATCCAATAAGGATCCTCTTCCTCGTTGGCGAGGTCTTGTGTATGTCTCATGTCTGCGCCACTTCGCTGAGTCTGCGTACGGCTCCTACCTGTAGGTAGGTTGCAATTTTCAGTGCGAGTCCCACAGAGGTTGACGTGCGTTGGTCCTGAACTGGGTGGTGGTAGGTCATCTCTGGCTCTTCGTGCAGTGCGCGGTGTCGAGAAGCTGAGGGCTTGTGGCTTGAACCGTCAAATCGATCATCGTGGTCCTCCCTTCTTGCGTGCTGTCGTGAAAACCTTTAGCTTGCTTTTGAAGGTAGTGTTCAGCTTGTCCTGCTTTTCAGTCTTCTCGAGGAGCGTCTTCAGCATATTCTTCACCTCGGCCATGTCTGTTGAAGCTGTTGCAGCGGTGTCCATGGCAGGGTGCGATGCTGAGGAGCTCTTGTTGCTGCTAGTCATTGCCTTGGGTCTGATGCGTGTAGTGATTCCTAAGTGTCAGAGAATTCTCCTTTCCCTTGGTCGGCACCAAACTATGGGGGCGTGAACCTGCACAGTTAAATTTGTCAAGGGTTATAGAATAGGCGGAGATCTCTAGTAAGCGGAGTCACGTAGAACACAACAAATTGTAAAGAAAATTCCTCGAAAACACTTAGCACAAGACAGATGTATAAAAAGAGTTCTCTTTATTGCTGTTATGGCTTAAGCGTTATTACAAGAGAGTTTCTCTAATAAAAGTTGTGATCCCCTTTCTGGGTGAATACAATGAACTATATATAGTCTCCCTAAGTAACCTCGGTCAACCAATATAATGGGCCAGGCCCATTAAGCAATATATCAAATTTAGGCCCATTTCTTATTAACCCCTTTTTACATATGGGTTTAATGTGATTTTAGGCCTAGATTTCAACTGGGCATTCGTAGGCTCGCTCTGATTCTATCGCTTTGAAGTTGAATTGATCTTGTCATTATATCGATCTCATAGGGGTGAAATATGACCCCTACAATGATTCTCCTCCCAGCGACTCGGACGTGTGGTTCGCAATCTCGGCCATCTCTATAAGTTCATCTTTAGTTTTAGTTTTGCCGGGTCGAATCTAATCGATCCCTGCTGATATTTGCTTATTCCTTGTGCAGATGCTTGCTGGCTACAATATCCTCTCCGACGCGTGGTACGCCTCGGCTCAGAAAAACCGCAAGCTCAACACTCAGAACGGCGAGCTCGTCGCTGAGTCGAATCGGTTGCTAGAGGCTCGACGCAAGGCTGAACAAGAGGTCGTGAAGTTCAAGTTCAAGGCGGAGGAGATGAAGAAGAGTGAAGTGTCCCGGGTTGAGGGTGAGGTTGCTGAGTTGAAGATCTCTTCCAAGGACGCAGTCGCTCGAGCTGTTGGAGAGGCAAAGAAAAATGCAAAGGATAAGCTCCAAAGAAGCCTCGAGGTCATGGAGGAGAGGAGCAGAGCTCAAATTGAGGTCGATCGCCTCGCCTCACTTGCCAGCCAGGTGGTTGGAGAGATCAGGAGGATGGAAAAAGCGGCTAAGGATGGAGTCCCGATCGATGCTGCGAAGAAGGAGAAGCTCGAAGCTCGTCTCGCGGGGTACACTCCTGAAGTTGACAGGATCGTGCTCCCGCCTCTTCGTGTAGACTCTTCTAATGACGAGGGGGTCGAGCCGACACGGAACTTAGCTCTCGACATTTCTTCCACGGAGAGCTCTGATGACGAGGCCGAGAGGACCGAGGTGGATGGTCTTATGACCGTGGCTGGGAAGACCTCTGCTCTGACTCGTGCAGAGATCGAGGAAGTGACAACCGACGAGGTCGAAGATGAGGCAGAGCAGCCCAAGCTTCAAGGAGGAGAAGGTGAAGGGACCGCTGATTGTGCCGGGGTCGAAGAGCAGCCCGAGATCGAGGCCGTTGATGCCGCAACTGGGGAGTCGATCGTTCCCCTCTTTTCTCAACCCGAGGCGAACTGTAACACCCGCATTCGCGAGTGTGACATTCGCGAACTGATTGGCTCGGGGTGATTGAGCTGGTTCCGAGTAGTTTGTCCGAGAGAGTTGGAGAAAACAAGTAATTTGAGCTGAAACCGATTTGGGCGGTTTTCTCGGGATTTTGGTCGGATTCGGACAAGGCAGTTACTGCGGTAAGCTGTCTGGTCCGGACAGGACGGTTCCGCGATGGACTGTCGGATCTTAGCTGGAAACGAGTGAAAAATACTCTAAGACATTTTGGCGGGAACCGTTACTGAGCCAAAACGCGGAGGAAACAAGCAGGAACGGTTACTGAGCGGTTTCCGCGGCGGTTACTCATTTTTATGGGTTATTTCTTCCCCATAACCGCCAAAACTCGGGGAAAAACAGAGAGAAAGACTTAGAAAGAATCCTAAGGCGATTTGTAAGAGATTTACCAAGATATCATCGAGAGAACGTGAAAGTTATCGAGTGTGGGTAACGCGACCGAGTTTCTGGGCAATTCCGATCGAATCTGTGGGTAAACCGGGTGAGTCTGGATAATCGGTCATCGAGCATCGATGATCAATCCGCGACGAGAGGTGTCAGACTGATCGGATTAAACCATCGCATCCGAGTAACAAAGGTGAGTTGCGTGACCGTATGCCTAAGTCTAGGTTTCATTTTGACGCGTAGATTCATCGAGTCTAGGACTGTTTGGGTGATTCCGAGTGTTTGCTTATCGATAATTCTGTTTCTGCTTGGCTCGGTCTTGATGATCGATTCCTTTCACCGAGAGTCTAGATCAGGCAACACGCTTGGGTGCAGCGATGCGCGCCAAGGCTTGTCTGGTTGTGGGAAGACTACTGGAGTGACTTGGGATGATCAAGCTTGACGAGTGACTGGGCCGATAGGCTACTTGACTGATGTGATTGATTGTTTGATTGTAATTATCTATCTTGTGGCTAAGTGGGATGGGACGACCGCTCTCACTAAGGAAATTCAGTTGCTCATGCCTCCTTTGTGATGCAGGTAAAGATGTGGACCGCGGTGACTAAGGCTGGAAAGGAAGGATGGTGGATTTGGGACTAGATCGGTTTAAATAGGTCTTTGCAATGTAATAGCTTATAGCGAACTGATCATTGTATTTGAACCTCACGATTTAATCTAAGTATGCTATTTTATGCTTTAAGTCTTGTCTTTATTGAATGAACATGCGAAAATGTTAAGTAAAGGAAAAATTGGAAAAATGGCTAAGTATGGCCGAGTGTTCCGGTCTGGAAACCTCACCGCGGGTAAGGAATCCGGATCGAGGCTCTTCAAGTTGGTATCAGAGCGTAGTTCGGTTCTTGGACAATCTTAGCATAATGGGTTAGTGGGTAAA
This sequence comes from Arabis alpina, assembly GCA_900128785.1. NCBI lineage: Eukaryota > Viridiplantae > Streptophyta > Magnoliopsida > Brassicales > Brassicaceae > Arabis > Arabis alpina. The sequence continues at coordinate 21,370,576 of LT669791.1, forward strand.
TCCATCCTTCCAGCGCCTAAGTCTCGCGGTAAGTCTGTTTGTTTCTGTGTGAAACATTGAGTTAGTGTTGGCTAACTTACCTGAACTGGTCCATTGTAGATGGCTAAGAGAGATAGAAGTGCGAAAAGGGCTGCTAGAGAGAGCGGCGAGAACTCTGAGAATACCGAGGCAAGAAGAGATGGTGCCGTGGATCAGGAAATTGATCAGACTGTGGGTGCAGCGGCTACTGCTGCTGCGAATGCTGCCGTGGCTGCGGCTACTGCTGCTGCGAATGCGGCCGGTGTGGGTACGGCACCAGTGGGTTTAGAGGCAGTGTCGGGTATGCTGGTTTAGGTTTTGGCAAGACTGCCAACTGCCGCAGCTGTTCAGATTGGACCACCGCCTGTCTTGGAGAATCTGGTGGTGGAAGATGTGGAAGTGTTGAATGGACCGAGACCTCCATCTTACCTTAAGGTAATGGAGCATATGCAAAAGCTGGGTACTAAGTTTTTTGCTGGAGGAACTAAGCCGATCGTGGCAGATGAGTGGGTTTTGAGACTTGAGCGGAACTTTGAATCAATCCGTTATCCTGAAGCCTACAAGAAAGACATTGCGGTTCACTACCTAGAAGTGGACGCGCTTATGTGGTGGCAAAATGTTGTGGGACGGCCTGGAATGCATGCGTGTACTTGGGGTCGGTTCCGTGATGAGTTTAGGTCCAAGTACTTCCCGCAGGAAGCCTTTGATCGTTTGGATGGCGAGTTCCTGGACTTGCGTCAGGGAACGATGACTGTAAGGGAGTATGAGGCCGAGTTCAATAGCCTCAAGAGGTTTGCTGGCCGTGAGATGGATGAGGAGAGTTCCCAAGTCCGTCGGTTTATGAGGGGATTGCGTGTTGAGCTTCGGAATCAGTGTCTGATTCGGAGTTACAAGTCGGTGATTGAATTGGTTGAGAACGCAGCTCAACAGGAAGTCGGGATGCTTGAGGAAGCTAAGCTACTCGGTGATGGACTGCAAGGTCAGTTTGGTAATGCTGGATAGAACAACAAGAAGTGGGTTAAGAACGCCCATTTGGGCAAGTCATCTGCGAGTCGCAGTGTGTGTTCGACTTGCGGAAATATGTATATGGGAGCATGCCGATCTACATCTGGAGCTTGTCACCATTGCGGTAGCATGAACCATAAGGTCCATGATTGCCCTGAGGAGGATCAAACGGTTAAGAATCCGGGTAATGCTGGTGAAAGGTTATGCTATCACTGTGGTGAAGCTGGTCACTACAAGAATCAGTGTCCGAAGTTGGCACCGCAAAGTGTGAAGCGGGCAAGTAAATGAGCGGTTCAGCCTGCGAAGAGGCAAGCAATCATGTCGCGTGTTTACACCATCGGTGATGAGGCCAATGATGCAAGTACATCGCGTCCGATCACTGGTAAGTCCTATCACTTACCATGTTAAATTTTTGTGTGAAATTGCTTGCTGTGTGCTAGCTTAGGGTCTTAGTATCATTCGAAATGAATCTGTAGGGAACGTTATTATGGGGGGTGTGGCAACCCATGTACTGTTTGACTCCGGTGCTTCACACTGTTTTGTGAAACCGGAAATGATTGGGAATGGAAAATTTGTAAGAGAATCCGTGGATGACTTTGGCTTAGTCGAAGCAGCTAGGGGCCAAGTCATGTTCACCCTTGGAATGGTTAAAAACATCTCAGTGATGATGGGTGAAGTGAACATGCCAGCTGACATGCGAATTTGTCAAGTCAAGTCTTATGACGTGATCATGGGAATGGATTGGCTTGGAAAGTACAAGGCACATTTGGATTGTCATCGAGGGAGAGTGTGCTTTGAAACTGATAATGAGAAGTTGGTCTTCCAAGGAGTTATGCCGACTAATTGAAGCATGATTGTCTCGGCAATTCAAGCGGAACGGATGTTGGCGACTGGGTGCCAGGCATATCTGGCCGCGATTAACACTGTGGAAGTTGGACCAGACACTGAGCTTAACGACATTCTAGTGGTGTCCGAATTTGAAGATGTGTTTGGTGCGTTGATGGGATTGCCGCCAACACGTTCTGATCCGTTTACGATCGAGCTGGAACCTGGAACAGCTCCGATCTCTAAGGCTCCTTACCGGATGGCCCCGGCAGAGATGGCCGAGCTGAGGAAACAGCTTAGTGATTTGATGGAAAGGGTTTTGTGCGACCAAGCAGTTCACCGTGGGATGCTCCGGTGCTGTTTGTCAAGAAGAAAGACGGTAGCTTCAGATTGTGTATTGACTACCGCAGACTGAATAGGGTAAGGGATAAAAACAAATACCCTCTTCGAAGGATTGATGAGTTGCAGGATCAACTCCGAGGTGCTACTTGGTTCTCCAAGATAGACTTAGCATCAAGTTATCATCAAATCCCGATAGATGAGCCGGATATTCGAAAGGCTGCTTTCCGGACAAGGTATGGGCACTATGAGTTTGTGGTGATGCCCTTTGGATTGACGAATGCGCCAGCGACATTCATGTAACTGATGAACAATGTGTTCAGAGATTGCTTGGACGAATTTGTGATAATCTTCATAGATGACATCTTGGTTTACTCGAAAAATCAGGAGGAGCACAAGGCTCATTTGCATACCTTGATGGAAAGACTAAGGGAACATCAACTGTTTGCTAAACTTAGCAAGTGTAGCTTTTGGCAAAGGGAAATTGGATTCTTGGGTCATGTGGTCTCGGATAAAGGAGTATCCGTGGATCAGGAAAAGATCAAGGCAATCGTAGATTGGCCGCGGCCTAGGAATGCAACGGAGATAAGAAGTTTTCTCGGTTTGGCTGGAAACTATCGCAGATTTGTTAAGGGTTTTGCAAGCATGGAAAACCCGATGACTCGGTTAACGGGAAAGAATGTTCCATTTGTTTGGACAGCCGAGTGTGAGAAGTGTTTCTCAAAGCTTAAGGAGATGCTTACGAGTACACCGGTGTTAGTGTTGCCTAGGGAAGACGTGCCTTATGTGGTTTACACCGATGCATCGCGAGTAGGACTCGAGTGTGTCCTGATGCAAGAAGGAAAGGTGATCGCTTATGCGTCACGGAAGTTAAGGAAACATGAAAGTAATTATCCCGTCCATGACCTGGAAATGGGCGCGGTGATTTTCGCGGATCATCAGACTTTGAAGTATATCTTCACTCAACCACAACTGAATCAGAGGCAAAGAAGATGGATGGAAACCGTGGTTGCTTATGATTTGGATATAGCTTACCATCCTGGTAAAGCTAACTTAGTGGCTGATGCACTAAGCAGAAAGAGGGTTGCGGTGGATTCAGAAAAGGATATGGAAGGATTGGTCCATATGATAAGGACTTTGCGGTTATGTGCCTTGGGCGATGGAGTGGTTCCCTTGGGTCTCGAGGCAGCGGATCAGGCTGACTTGCTGACTACGGTTCGGTTAGCTCAACAATTGGATGAGAATCTGTTTAAGGCTTCCCGGAATGATCAGTCCGAGTATAAGACTTCAAATAATGGCACGATCGTGGTGAATGGGCGAGTGTGTGTTCCAGATGATAAGGACCTTCAGGAAGAAATTCTTAAGGAAGCACATCAGTCCAAGTTCTTGATTCACCTTGGATCGACTAAGATGTATCGGGACTTAAAGCGATACTATCATTGGGTTGGAATGAAGCGAGATGTTGCTAAGTGGATTGCTGGGTGTCAGACTTGTCAGATGGTCAAGGCGGAATCAAGTTCCGAGTGGTTTACTTCAAAGCTTACCGATTCCTGAATGGAAATAGGATAACATTACGATGGATTTCGTAACCGGACTGCCGTCAGTGAATGAGTTAGACGCGATCTGGGTGATCGCGGACATGTTGACTAAGTCCGCACATTTTCTTCCTATCAACAAGATGGATAACGCGGCAGTTTTGGCTAAGCTTTACGTCGAGGAAATCGTGAAGTTACATGGAGTTCCGGCAAGTATTATGTCTGACCGCGACTCCAAGTTTGATTCAGCCTTTTGGAAGGCGTTACTGAAAGCGATGGGGACAAAGGTCCACATGAGTACTGCCTATCATTCGCAAACATATGGGCAATCAGAAAGAACCATCAGAACACTTGAGGATTTGTTGCGAGCTTGTGTTTTGGATTGGGGTGGCGAGTGGCAGCAGTATCTGCACTTGACCGAGTTCTCTTATAACAATAGTTAGCATGCGAGCATCGGAATGTCGCCTTATGAAGCTTTGTATGGCCGGCCTTGTAGAACTCTTTTATGTTGGACCCAAGTGGGGGAGCGGAGTATCTTTGGCCGTGACTTTGTTGAAGAGACAACTGAAAGGATAATGGTTTTGAAACTCAAGATGAAAGAAGCTCAAGATATACAGAAAAGTTATGCGGATAAGCGTCGGAAAGAGTTAGCGTTTGAAGTTGGTGAGATGGTTTATCTCAAAACAGTCACTTATAAGGGTAATGATCGATCAACGAAGAATGCAAAGTTGAGTCCAAGGTTTATGGGTCTTTATAGGATTGTGGAAAGGGTTGGTGCGGTGGCTTACAAGTTGGACTTGCCGCCATCAATGAAAAATTTTCACAATGTGTTCCACGTTTCCTTGCTAAGGAAATGTATAAGGGATCGTGATAACGTGGTGACTGAACCTCCTTCACATTTGCGGGAAAACCTAACAGTTGAAGGAAGGCCAGTCCGGATTTTGGATACAAGGGTTAAGGCAGAACGAAGGAAGAAGGTGAAAAAGGTTCAAGTTGTTTGGGATTATGAAGGTGAAGAAGAAATCACTTGGTAATCAGAAGCAATGATGAAGGCTAATTTCCCTACGTAGTTTGATAAACTTAAGGTTGAAGTAAGGAAAAGCAAAGAGGTTCGTGGTTCGAGGATGAACCTTAAGCTAAGTGGGGGACACTTGTAACACCCGCGTTCGCGAGTTTTGAAACGACCCGACCCGTTTTTTTTTTTAAGACATACAAACCTTGGCCTCGGACTAGAATTCCCATAAATGCTATCCTCAACAACCAAGCAAACTACAACATAATTAACACTACAACAGATAACCAACAATAAATTCCATTAAAAATACTAAACCATTCAGTTCCACAGATAACCAATTCAATAAGTTCCAGCAACCTAATGGCGGTTCTAAAACAAAAATGGAAAAACAACACGAAACACGAAACACGAGACCCTAAATCATCTCTCCCTTTGTAGCCGTAATTCCACGATCACAATTTGCCTTTACCGGCATCACATGGAAAAAAGAGATGCGTGAGTATTATCATAAATACCCAGTGAGACGGTCATCCCATCTACGACTGCGCACTGAGGCACGATGGACCGCTCAGACAAACATACACACAAACAGCACGCAGCCCAACAGATAGGTTGTTGATCGACACAACCACTAGGTGTCGATCGACACCCGCTGTACATGCCTGTCGTTCGACACTACCTCTAGGTGTCGATCGACAGCATGTGAACTGACTGTTGTTCGACACACCTTATGTGTGTCGTTCGACAGCCTTCGTGTTGGTCTGTCATTCAACAAACCTCGTGTGTGTCATTCGACATGCCCTTCGCAGAATCCTGGGAAATCGATCATAATCCTCTCAGATCAATTCCTCCTCTGCATCAACACGAATACCTGCACAAAACAACAATCGCAACGCAACAACTAATAAACACAACAACATTCAATCAACACAAGATCAATCAACTCGTTCCAAACCTATCACCAAACAACCCTAACGATCTGTCGGCCCATAAGCCATGGTCACGCACTCATCTTGGATTTTCGGATAGAACTGATGGAAATTAAAGTCAGAAACGAAATCAGCTACAACCACCACGAAATTCCACTCCAAAACGACCAAGAACGAAACCCTAACTCACAAAAACTATCAAGAACAAGAGAACTCCTCTCTGACTCTTTTTCACTAGTTTTGGGACTCTGTTTCGGTCAGAATGAGGCCAACAACCTTAAATATTAAATCCTCGATTTCCCCCAAACCGGTCCGGTCCAACTGAACGATTAAAATCAAACCAGAAAACCGACCAATTAAGGCTCTGTCGATCGACACACACCACGGATGTCGAACGACAACCCTTGAGGACCCTGTCCATCGACATACACCACGTGTGTCGATCGACAGTCCCTTCCCACAAACCGGCCTTAAGCCCAAACCACAGCCTGTCGATCGACAAACCTCACTAGTGTCGATCGACACACCCTCCATTTTCCTCAAAAATGGTTCACGGGCGTCACAAGTGTGACCAGCGCGAACTGATTCGCTCGGGGTGATTGAGTTGTTCTGAGTAGTTTATCCGAGAGTGTTGGAGAAGACAAGTAATTTGAGCTGAAACCGAGTTGGGCGGTTTTCTCGGGATTTTGTCAGATTCGGACAAGGCAGTTACCGCGGTAAGCTGTCTGATCTGGACAGGACGGTTCCGCGATGGACTGTCGGATCTTAGCTGGAAACGAGTGAAAAATACTCTAAGGCATTTTGGCGGTAACGGTTACTGAGTCACAACGCGGAGGAAACAAGCGAGAACGGTTACTAAGCGGTTTCCGCGGCAGTTACTCATTTTTATGGGTTATTTATTCACCAAAACCGCCAAAACTCAGGGAAAACAGAGAGAAAGACTTAGAAAGAATCCTAAGGCGATTTGTGAGAGATTTATCGAGAGATCATTGAGAGAACGTGAAAGTTATCGAGTGTGGGTAACCCGACCGAGTTTCTGGGCAGTTCCGATCGAATATGTGGGTAAACCGGACGAGTCTGGGTAATCGATGATCGAGCATTGATGATCAATCCGCGATGAGAGGTGTCAGAACTGATCGGATCAAACCATCGCATCCGAGTAACTAAGTTGAGTTGCGTGACCGTGTGCCTAAGTCTAGGTTTCGTTTTCACGCATAGATTCATCGAGTCTAGGACTGTTTGGGTGATTCCGAGTGTTGGCTTATCGATAATTCTGTTTCTGCTTGGCTCGGTCTTGATGATAGATTCCTTTCACCGAGAGTCTAAATCAGGCAACACGCTTGGGTGCAGCAATGTGCGCCAAGGCTTGTCTGGTTGCGGGAAGACTGCTCGAGTGACTTGGGATGATCAGGCTTGACGAGTGACTGGGCCGATAGGCTACTTGATTGATGTGATTGATTGTTTAATTGCGATTATCTATTTTGTGGCTAAGTGGGACGGGACGACCGCTCTCACTAAGCAAATTCGTTTGCTTATGCCTCCTTTGTAATGCAGGTAAAGATGTGGACCGCGGTGACTAAGTCTGGAAAGGAGGGATGGTAAATTTGGGATTAGAGCGGTTTAGATAGGTATTTGCAATGTAATAGCTTATAGCGAACCGATCATTGTATTTGAAACTCACGATTTAATCTAAGTATGTTATTTTATGCTTTAATTCTTGTCTTTATTGAATGAACACGCGAATATGTTAAGTAAAGGAAAAATTGGAAAATGGCTAAGTATGGCCGAGTGTTCCGGTCTGGAAACCTCACCGCGGGTAAGGAATCCGGATCGGGGCTATTCACGAACCCCCAAGACAAAGAGAGGACCCCCTAGATCGCTTGTGATCGATAGGGTTTCTATGTAACTTTACTTTTTCTTCTACTTTGAACACGAACCTTTTGGTTGTCTGCTTGCTTTACCGAGCCATAGAGGCTCATTTTTATTTTATGGAAGAATTTCCTTTGTTTATTAACTTGTCTTACCGAGCCACAGGGGTTCGGGTTTGTTTACATGATCTTTTCTTGTTTTTCTTTCTAAGTGTTGGATTCCAGTCGAGTCGTTTTTAGCCCTGGCATTTGTTTAAAAGATTTAAGTGGGGTCGACTCAAATTTCTTTCTACACCGAACCGAAGTTGAATTGTCATCCTACTTAGTCGTAGAAAGAACAAGTTTGAACCAAATATTTGATACGATACCAAGCCGTTAGAGGCTCGGGTTCTTCGATGTATGCTAGAACATGTTATCAAGTAACTGGAGTTCAGGCTGCAACCTTTGTGCTCGATGGGGGGTTGAACCCTGCGACGCGAGCCTGGACTCGGCTTATGTAAGTGTGATCCGTCTTGCGGCTAAGTGCGCGGGTAGGTTCCGGCTTAATCACTTAGACATTTGTAGGAATCGTGCGGGTCCGGTCCCGGCTTTTAGGTCAGGTCGAGCGCTATGAAGACTTTCAAATTCGACGTCGACCTGGCTTTGACTCGATGGGAATCGATGCAACTATGTGAGTGCCGCGTTATTTTGTTATGATCGAGGCCTGGCTAGGGCTTCGACCGTATGTTAGCACTAAGCTGAAGGGTTTGTTTTTGTTTTGGTGGTATAGCTGGACCTTTGAAAAGTCTGCCTACGTACCCGAGGTGGGATCAAGCCATTCCAGTGCGTGGCTTTGGAATTTTCAGCTCGAGGCACCTTCGAAAGGAGGAAGCTGTCAAAGTGATTGAGTATGAGTTTTTCCGTCAACTGTAGGTAAGCACTCATACGATCGTCTCGAGCATCATAGTCGTGGTTCAATTGATTGGTTAAGAGCTGGGAGTCGGTGTAAGCTCGTATGCTTCGTGAAACCATCTCTTTTGCGAGGCGCAGTCCGGCGATTAGAGCTTCCCACTCGGTTTCGTTGTTCGATGCGCGAAATCCAAGTCAAAAAGACTGCTCGAGCACGTCCCCAACCGGCGATATGAGGAGGATTTCGATCCCCTAGCCGTGTCGGGAGGCTGAGCCGTCTACGTATAGACTCCATAAAAAGGGTCGTTCCGCCGACTCGACTCTTGGTGGTAGTACTGTCACGAAATCGGCCAAGACCTAAGATTTGGCCGTGGTTCTGTTGCGGAACTCGATGTCGAACTCGCTCAATCGACTGCCCAACGAGCCATTTATCCTGACTGGTTTGGGCTATGTAGTATGGCTCGTAACGGTTGTGTCGACATCACAGCGATCGTGTACGATTGGAAATAAGGTCGGAGCTTTCGAGCCGACATCACGAGGGCTAGTGCGAGTTTTCGAGAACGGGATACCAGAATTCGGCACCGTCAAGGGCTTTGCTTACATAGTAGATTGGCTTTTGATCACCTCGATCTTCCCTGACAAGAACACCACTGACCGCGGCATCGGTGATCGACACATAGAGGTACATGATCTCCCCGAACTCGGGCTTCGATAGGATCGGTGGGGTCGTTAGGTACAGCTTGAGTTCTTGGAAGGCCGACTCGCACTTGTCATCCCAGGCGAAAGCTTTGTTACCTTGGAAAAGCTGATAGAATGGCAGGCTTCGATCTGTGGACCTCGATATGAAACGATTCAGAGCGGCGATTTGGCCTGTCAAACGTTGCACCTCTCTTTTGTTCTTTGGAGAGGGCAGATCGACTATCGAAGCGATCTGTTTCGGGTTAGCCTCGATCCCGCGTTGGGTGACGATGTATCCGACAACTTCGCTGGAGGTTACCCCAAACGTGCACTTCGCGGGGTTCAGCTTCATTCCGTATAGGTTATGTATCTCGAAGCACGACCTAAGGTGACCGACGTGGTCGTTTGCCTTCTCTGACTTTACTAGCATGTCGTCGACGTAGACCTCCATGGTGTCGTCGAGATGGTCGCGAACATCTTGTTCACCAGCCTTTGCTAGGTCGCTCCGGCATTCTTTAGCCCGAACGGCATGACTCGGTAGCAGTACGTCCCACGCTCGGTGATGAACGCAGTCTTCTCGCGATCGTCCGGATGCATCTCGATTTGGTTGTAGCCGGAGAAGGCATCCATGAAGGATAGGAGTTCGTTCCCCGTCGTTGCCTCGACGACTCGATCTATGTGTGGGAGAGGATAGCTGTCTTTGGGACAGGTCTTGTTCAGGTCGGTGAAGTCCACGCAGACTCTCCAGCTCACGTTCTTCTTCTTAACAACGACCGGGTTTGCCAACCACTCCGGGTAATGCACCTCGATTATCGAACTCACGTCGAGCAGCTTCGCCACTGTGTCATTGACCGCCTTCTCTCTCTCTGAACCGAGTTTCCATCATTTTTGTCTAATTGGCTTGAAGGTCGGGTCAACGTTCAACTCGTGGGTCGTGATGGATGGGTTTATCTGTAACATCCCAGATCCGGCTACAGAGTTTTCAGTAACTTAGAATAATTCGTGGAGGTTTGATGGAAAGAAGAAATGGTCGTTTAGAGGTAGAGTGTCTTTAGGGAATGGAAACCTATCGACTCGCCCGCGAAGTGGTAAACGGACCTCTGTGGTGGTGGAAACCTGCACAGTTGAAATAGTCAGTGGTCTAGGTCTGAAAGCTCTGAGGCGAAAAACACTTAGCGAAGATCTCAAGAGAGTTTGTTATTAAGCTTTTGCAATAGTTTCTGTGTAAAATTGCGGATCTTTTTTTTTGGGGTATCCTAGGTCTATTTATACAAGTCTAAGTCGGCCTACGTCTACGCCTAAAGAGATAAGCTCGAATCCCTCAATCTTCGGGATTCTCTCCCGCATAGTCGGCGCCGTCTTTAGGTTTTGACCTCGTCCTCGTCATGGGCCCAAATCCGAGAGCTCGCCTTCCAGGCCCAGTCTTGCAGTAGAGGTCGGCGTGACTTGCTACTCGTGGGCTTCCGACTCGTTTTCTCTAATGTGGGCCCGACGCTCGGCCCATTCCCTGTCTTGTAGTGAAATGGTCGCAACGGTCTCTCGGAGTCTAAATGACTACTACAGACGTCGTCCTGGAGAGATGCCGAGGTCCTAGTCTTGGTTATCCTGGAGAGCCGGTCCCAGAGACAGAGCTGGTCCCTGAGAGAGAGCTGGTCCAGATAACTGCGCGCCCACCTCTGGTACTTAGTCATTTTCTTGACGATCTCTACCGGAGTGAGATCTGACCCCAACAACCTCCTACAATTAAAAGGGGAAAGGAAACCCTAGATTTTGTAGGAGAGGAGGTGGAAAAACGTGGAGAACAAAGGCATCTAAAGGTATTAGGATAGGTTGAGTATAGGGTAGGACGTTAGTAGAGTTATGAAACCAATAGAGGACATGTTAGGCAGTAACGCAAAAGTAAGGGGAAAAAGGAGAAAATGCAAAACGTGGAGGAGAGGGAAAGAAAATGGGCTTTCGGCCCATGTAGTAAGGAGGTGGAAAAAAATAAGGAAAGTGGAGAAAAATAAGGAAAGTGGATATTCTCCTTAGGGTTTTTGGTTTAGTATAAGTAGAGAGCGAGGGAGCTCATTATTTACACACCAAAACATTCTCTTCTCTCCAGAGCCAAAGATAAATGCTTAGGAGAGAAAGAATAGGAGGAGCTCGAGGAGGAATTCGGCACCCCACCCTAAGGAGCAGCGGTATAAGGTAAGGCGCGATCCGTACCTAATACTCCCTTTCTATTCTTCTCCTTTATACCTTTCATGCAGTAGTCTTAGTAGTACGGGTTAGGGTAGAGTAGTTTAGTAGTAGTATAGTAGTAGGGTCTTGTGCGGAGAGTGATCCGTACACGACCAGTAGTGTTGGTAGCGCCAAGGGTTGGCATCGGTATGGCCTCGGGGTGCCTCGATGACAACACGACTGGGTACCAACGGTAGGCCTCGGTAGCGCCAAGGGTTGGCATCGGTCAGATATCGGTGACAACACGACTGGGTACCGAGTGTCCTAGAGTTAATTTGAGAATGCCTCGATAGGGCATCGGTGACGCCTCGAGAGGGCATCAATGCGAGGCATTGGTGGCGCCTCAACAGGGCCCGGTGACGCCTTGACCAGGCACCTCGAGTAGTAAAGCTGATCGATGATCAGGATGAGTGAGCCTCAGATCATCCCTCGATGAACGTATCAATGAAAAATTGGTACAAACACTTGACGATCTGACAGTGCCAATAGTGGCTATCAGGTAGTATCAACGATCGGACCATGGGGACCCGTCGATACGCCCTCGGGGAGACCTACGATCGATCTACCACTGGACATCGGGATAACTGAGCAGTCCGCAAGGGCAGTCCGCGATGTGATCGCTGGCTGGCATCGGTAAGCCTCGTGTAGGCATCGGTGTATCGGTACGATACCTTGTTCATCCGCGATGAACAAATCGGTAATCACCGGTGAAGGCATCGATGATCGGAGAGAGAGATCGACGGGCAGTGCCAACCACTGTGCCATGGACCGGTAAGGCCTCGATAGTGATCGATACGGCCTCGGTTCGGAATCACGCACGGTAAAGCAAAAGCATGCTTGGCTTACCGATAGTGGCAGAGCATCCGGTCAGATCAAGGCAATCTGGCTATGGACTCGTAGGTGAGACAGTAGAGGAGCATGGCAAGCCTAACACAGTTTGTTAAGTAACTCGGCTATCACAATGGATCTTGGTGAGGGTACACGAACCTTGGCGTACCAGTCGTGGGACTCAACCTTGTATCTCGAGGAAACTTGGCTCGGCAGAAGCTGGCCCAAGAGTGACTCGTTGTTTGGCGGACTGGAAGCTAGCCATGGCAGGATCATGCCTAGCTCCGACTCGCACGCATGTAGTTTAGAGAGGTAGATAAAGTCATGCATAGGCCAACTATACTCTGTAAAAGGAGGTGGTGGGCCAAATTTGAGGATTAGCGTCGCTGACTGAAAGGTCTGATACTAACCGAGCATTGAACCACAAAATAGAGCTATGGTAGAGTTACCGCCGCAAGGTAGTGATGACACTCGCTGGTTCGCTTGCTTGTTGGACTCGGCAGACTACTAGAGAATGTCGTAGGCCAGACAGGTAGTGATCGGGCAACTCAATAGTTGCTCGGGCACACCTTAGTCAACCTGGTAGAAGGTCTAGACGGTGTGAGCCAACAAAAGAAGCGCTAAGGAGGCTTAGCAAACTCGTACGGCCGCATACGACTCCAGGGTTAGAGGCAAGGCCACGGGAACGCTTAGGCTAGTGATGGGCAAGGCTAGACTGTGAGTCTTCCACAATTAATGGATAGTTTCATGTTTGTATTTCTGCAGGGACGGTCACCATATGGCCATAGATGTGTCATGGGTAACGTATTGGGATAACCATGCTTACCTGGGGCCGACCATACGGGGCAAAAGGTATTGCTTGAAATGCTTCGGCTATTGCTTGAGAACGTAGAGGTAATAAGGACTAGGATTAACCGAAGTAAATAACTTGATTGTGAACCTTAGGATAGTTTAGTAGTCAAAAGCATGTTAAACCGGTAGGATAGTAGGTTCACAATGCCACCAATTTAAATACCGCATAAGGCGCATGTATGGGCATGCGTTCTGCCTTGTTTGTATTTGGCCTGGAAGAGGGCACGAAGACCAAGCGTTAAGTGCTCGCTGGAAGACCCGGTAGGAGTCAGTCGACGGGCTGACTAGAGTTGCGGTACTAGGTGATGGTCTGTGAGTTGACAATCCCTAGTACCAACCGCGGGCATCTAGGAGAGAGTCGGGGCGCCGATGATCTCTAGATGCCACCCCGTGTAGTTGACGCCATGTGTTGCAAGGCAGCCTTGGTGTCCAGAGTAGCTAGGGTAAGCAGATGCTTACCCAGAGCCGAGTACCTAAGGTGCCGAGGGCTGGCTTAGGTCTCACCGCGGTTGAATGCCTAGGGGGCCAGGGAATGGCCTAGGGTTCACCAGAGTTGAGATTGAGGAGTTTTGTATCACTGCCAAAGGGTTGGCCGTGAGATACAGTACCTGGAAAGTAGTGCTAAGGGTGCTGTGTGGGGTTATAAGGTTTATAATAGCTAGGTAGTGTTAGGTGGTGAGACGGAGTAGACCGTCTTACTGAGTATTCAATACTCACCCCCTTACCAGTACGCAGGATGGGACATCCGGTCAGGTGGATCATAGGACGGCAAGGCAGGAGGGAGCAGCAGGCAATGGAGGAAGACTTTCCCAAGGCGTAGTGATTATAGTACCCATATGTTGTAATTTACCACAAAATGTAATCGAGAAATTTTAGAGTAATGAAGTTACCAATTTTGTCTAACACTTGGGTCTGGATTCATACTCCGAGATACAGGTGTTACATTATCCCCTTCATATCCTTGACCGTCCACGCGAAGGTCCCAACTTTCTCCGTTAGGAATTATAATAATTCGGATCGAATCGGTTCGAGTAGCTTGATTCCGATGTTGATGCGTCTTTCGGGGTGAGCTAGGTCAATCGTGATCGATTCCGATACTTCCTTCCTTGGCTCTGAAGCATGTGATTGCTCCGTTGTTGAGATGTGTAGGCTTACCCTCCTTAGTTGTTGTTCGGTTACAAAGCACGTTCAAGCCATTCTTCTGATCTCCTCGGATAGTGAATACTCCGGTTGGAGTTGGGAATTTCAAACACAGATGGTAGGCCGACGGCACGACTCGAAGTGATATCAGCCAGGGAGTGCCCATGATCACGTTGTATATTGCGGGGCGATCCACGACGAGAAACTTTACTGCCTTCGTTATCCCACTGGAACGTGCAGTATGATTGACCGTCTTTAGTGTCCTGGCCGCGGATCCACTTGTTGGATTGCCCCTGGCTTGATTGCCTAGCAGGCCCGACCTGGTTCACTTGGCGCTTGGCCTTGTACTCCTGGTCGAAATACTGTCGAGGCTCCTGATATTCCTCTTCGGTTCTCTCTTTTGGCTTAGGTTTGGGCGCAGGTGATTTGAGCGCCGAGTACTTCTTTGAGTTCATAGCCTTGTCTTCCTCGACGCGAATGTAACCAATCGCGCGATGTAACGCGTCGTCGAGTAGGTGAGCTTTATGCTACACGAGGTCCCTCCTGAACTCTGACTCGTGCCAAAGGCCCTGCTTGAGTACGCTTATTGCCGAGGAGTCTACGACGCTAACCTTCGAGAGGACCGCCTTGAAACGATCCATGTAGTTCCGCAGTGTTTCCTTCGCTCCTTGGGGTTCGAGGTCGTACAGATCGGAGTTTGTGGCACCGTCATTAAGGTAGAGCGAGTAGTGTTTCACGAACGCGAATGATAATTGGAAGAAATCGTCGATTGAGTTCGGTTAGAGTCGGGAAAACCATTCTAGAGCCGGGCTTTCCAACTATTCGACAAAGATTAGACAATTCGCAGCGTCCTTCTGGTTGATCGGGAAGTGTTGACGGCTCATGGCGTGCGAGAACGCTGTTAGATGTCGCTTGGGGTCAATCTTTCCTTCGTAGGTGGATATGCGGAGCTTTCCAGAGAATCAAATCGGGACGGACATGATCCGTTCTGAGAAGGGGGTGCGCTGTGCATCTTCGATTACTCGATCGAGCTCTGGAGCCGAATTGAGCGCCTGATGGACCTGTGACCTCGTTTCTCTGAGCTTTTCTCTCAGATCTCGGATGTCTTCGTCTCGATCATCTTGGTCCTCTCTGGACTCGGAGAGCCTTGACAGAGCTGAGGGGCGTGCAGGATGCGAAGCCTCTGGGCTACCAGTGGTTGGGTTTGCAAGTGTGCATGGCGTGTTCACGCCTCCCAGCCTGTCGAAGATGGACGGTACCGTGTTGACCGTCATGTGGCGAGCTACTCCGGTAGATTCTCGTCGAGATGGGTGAACCGATGTTAAGAGATCGAGTCGTTCGTTGATTCGCCTATTTGATTCTTCTTGCTGATTGAATCGACCCAAGATGGTGCCTATCACATCAGTCAGGTTGAGCTCGTTCTCCGTTATTTGAGCCGGCGTCTGCTCGGCTTGACTGGTTCGTGCTTGAGTCTGGCTGAGAGGGCGCAAACTTTTTTCCGTGTCTTGTCCCGCACTCTGAGTGTTGAACACGGTATAGAGTGTAGTTTCTTGAATTTATGCTCGAGCCATGGCGTTGTCGTGCTCGGTCTCCGTGTGATCCGACTCCATTTTGCGTGAGAGATATTCGTTTCCCCTACCTGGCGCGCCAAATGTTGTAACTAAAATTGAGTCGAATGTATTTTTGAGAGGAGGTCGAATTATCTCGTTTATATAATGGAAAATCATATTACATAGATGTATCAATTGGGTCGAATTACACAGTGGCTCGAACCGAGATTAAGATATCTGGGTCGAGCTCGAGCTTAAGCAGAAAACAATTAATTAACCAAAATGTAAATCCTTTGTCCAATGGTCCAAAGATGTGTTTCTAGTGTCTTTTCACCTCCTTTTATAGCCTTCTAACAAGGGTTTAGGGAATTAATCATGGTTACTTTTTATCCAAACTTTTCTTTTTTCTTGGGCCTTAATATGGGCTTTCTTCAATTACTCTGGGCCTTAGCTTCTCTTTAGATATATGGGCTTAAGCCAAATATACACCCAACAACAAATAATCGAATCTCAAAAGGAAAAGCTTGAAATTAATTAATAAACACAATACACAAAACAGGAACAATTTTCTCTGAACTTGAAGCCATCGGATATAACTTAAAACCACAAAAAAGACAAAAAAAGTTGAACAGAGAACAAAGGAAAAATAAGAAATTTAAACATAAACTAAGATAAATTTAAGGATGAGGCATCGAAATCCTTCCTAACACCGGAGCCACCGACCATAGCCTCAAAAGGAAGAAGATAGGGTTGCTTGAAGCAATTGAATATAACGAAGAATAGAGAAGAAGATCAAGAAGGAGTAGCCATCTAATTAGATTTATTTTTGTTTTAGATCAAGATTCGAGAGTGAAAGGAATCGAGACAGAAAGAAGAAAGAAGAGAATTGGTGAGAATCGCGAAAGAAAATTGTTTTTGTTTCCAAATAGAAACGCGAAAATGAAAAACATTTTTGGTGTTTACCCCCAAACCTAATTTTCGTGGCCAATTATGAAACGACACGTGTTTTCGTTTACTGTACCATTTGTATCAATTATGTGATATATTTTGGGCTGAGAAAAAACCCAAAAATTGTATAATATTTTTAAAATTTGGCATCTGATGTTTGTGAGTATCACGAATAATGATGCTCTAATATGATATTGTTTTAACCTATGATGTTAGAAATATAAGAAGAAGAAGAAGAAATAAAAAAATAAACAAACTAAACGGGTGGATGAATGTAGTCAAGTTTGGCGATGAAGAGAGCTAAAATAGTGGTGGGGTTTCACAATGCACATCACATGGGCTGTCCTCCAAATTAAACAAGTAAAAGAGACAATAATATTTGTCTTCTCTTCCTCCAAATACTATTTTTGCTTTTTTGTTTACCTTATTATTCTATATACAAGGACAAATACATATAATTATATATTATCCAATTTGGGTATTACAACGTCAATCAAACTTACATTAGAATTTGGCAATTTGCTTGTGGAAAAGAAAAGGCTACACTTAGTTGATTATTTAATGGAAGTTTGACTAATTGAATTTATAAGAGAATATACTTTCTACAGCAAAGAAAAAGATAATTTATAGAAGTACAATATAATGTGCCCTTTTATAACCCTAACAATATGGCTAAGCCATGTGTTTTGCTTAAAATATTGATTGTTGAAATTGACCTGACTAGAGAACAACCAACAAAATTGACAGAGATATTATACCTTCATTTGGTTATATCCATGCATAATCTGTTTATAGCTAAATTTATCCGTTGGAAATGTTGGTAAAACTTTTTATAAAAACTAAAAGTGAGAGTTTTTATTTGTCCCATGATTACTACTCTCTCTGTTATGCCATACTGGTTTTCATGAACTGAAACCAAGATTAAACCAACATACAACTCAAACATACCCAACATATCATTCATTATTCTTGAAAAAAATTATGGCAAGACAAAGATGACCAAATGGATAATCATAATATTACACATGAGATCGGTTAATGGCTTTGACACACAAAAAAATAGATGGCTTCATCATCATCAAGAATATAGATGAGTGTTGTAGCCAATAGAATACGAACCCAAGTCATGTAATAGAGAGCTTCACAGTTATTGGGAAAAGAATGTTACAGAGAAGAGATTATATTCAGAACCATATCGATACATCTTGCTGCTTCCCCGTTCCTTCCATCACTCCGGCTCTCCAATCATCTCTGTAATCGAATGATGCCATATCAAACGGTGTCGAATCAAACATCATCTGAAGCCGATTGTTAATCCCGCTGTTCCCTTGCTGCATAAACATCTGATTGCTGTTGAAATTCAGCTGTTGTTCTTGATGATTCTGTGCTGCTTTTGCATCAATGGTCATGTTTTGATTTGGAAGTTGGTTGCTCTGGACATTTCTGTCATACATGGCCATTAGCTCAGTAATCATCTTCTGCCCGTTTTCTGGAACTCCAAAGCCTGATAGGTCGACCGGTCGGACTGATTGCTGAGTAAAGGGTTGTAACTGTTTCACCTCACCCACATGAAACTTGGCTGCTCCATACACTAAGCGATTGTCTCTGTACACGCAAACCAGTTGGTGATTGTCCCTTGAGGTCCTGTCCTGGAATCCCATATTGATTTTGCTGTGAGGACACTGACCATTCTCACAAGTGAAACCTGGTCTATCCATAATCATAACATCCAGATCATTGGTTGGCTTCCTCTTTCTCGCAAGTTCTAAGTTTTCCGTGGTGGGGACTTGGACGACTTCCTCCTTTATAGGAAAATGCTGCATTTTAGCAATCTCAAAGCTTCTTGGAGGATTCGCCATCACTCTTTCTGGTTTTCGCTCTTCCACGTCGAAAATGGGTTGTTCCTTGTCAATACCTTCAACATCGTACTCGCTACAATCATTGATGAGAAGCGAGCCGCTGCCCAAAGATGAAGAGGAAAGAGGAGGACATGACTCGGGATAAAGCTCTCGCGCTACAACCTCTTCTTGGTTAATAATGGCAAGCCAAGTAGCACTCTCTTTCGCAGTCATCTTATCCTGCAAGCATTTCGATTGCCTCACAAGCTTGCGGATTTTAGCGATATCAGGGGACATATGCTTGATAACAGCAGTCAAAACACCGACTTTCCAGGCCTTTTTCAGATCATGAGGTTTCTTATAAGGAGGAGGAGGAGCTTGTTCGTTTGGTAAACCAAGCTGAGGCCACCAATCTTCTTTCCCATTAGGCCACCACGGTGGAGAAACTCCTTTCTCCAAAGGAAAGCGTCTCTGCGGAGGATCACAGTGTTGCATCAACGCGGATAATAGCGATCCAAGAGTTGTGTCTTGAAGCTCCTGAAGCGTATGCGGAGTTGGTCCAAGAAAACAGTTACCTTGATTACTACCTCCGGGGATATTGTTCTCTGCTTGGTACTTGGCAATAGCAGCAGGACCATTACGATCAAACCTGACTTTATCTTTCCACCATTCCCTGAGATTATCAGAGGCACCAGTAACAGGCTTTCCCTTCTCAGGGATGATGCCGTAAACAAAGCCTTGAGCTTTACAAACTTCCATCATCTTCAACATGTACTTGAGGATCCCATCTTGAGCTCTAGACATTTTCTTCCTCCGGGCTTGCTCTTGGGACTGCCTCTGCTTGGAAGCATCAACTACTCCTTCCTTACACTTGCTCTGCTGCTCCTTGAGACGTTTAAGGCGCATTTTGTCCCTCCACATCCTCCTCTCAAGCTCATCCACATCCATCTCATCATCTGTATACTCGTCTTCAACCACTGGATCTTGTGAAGACGCATTGATTTCCCCGAGAGGCCCGAAGGAGAAGAAATCCATGTTTCCATACATTCCCATCTCGTTGTACATCATCATATCTGCCCACACCGTGCCTATCCTCTTCTTTAACCTGAAATAATGGTTACACATTAAGTAAGCTCTCGTTGAACAAGGAAAGTGATTTCATATTCAATCACGAGAAAAAACTAAAAACAAAACAAGTACATTAAATTTGAAGCTTTTTTAAAAACTTTTTGACTAGATTCGTCCATATCCATGACTAAGATCATTGGAGACTCAAAAACCAAACAGAATAACTTTACACGAAGAACTGTATGAAGAATCAAACTCAGAGACTAAAAAGTAGCATAGACAATAAAATCAACGATATGGAAGAAAAGAAATAAAACCCATCGAAGAACAAGAAACGAATGCAAACAGAAGAGAAGCAAGAGTGTTGCCTGAAAGCAGCAAAAGAGTTGCAAATCAAAGAACACCACAAGTGTCTCTAGTTTCCCAGAAATTTTTAAAGAAGAACAGATAAGGAAGTCCTAAACCATCAATCTTTCGAAGAAGAAAAGTCAAATGAGTATCACATGGGGAGAAAGAGACGTTTTTTTTATTTGTTACAGTGCTTTCTGGGTTTGTCGATGAGAGAGAGAGAGAAAAGGGAAGACGATGATGATGCTTTGGTGGTGGGTATTTTAAGTTAAATGTCACACCGTTTCATTTCTTTCTTTCTTTTTTTTCCTTTCCTTTCCCCCAATTATATAATAATTAAAAAATGGGCATTGGTTGACATTTAAGATCAACTGAGAATAGAAAACCGTAAATAATCCATGGTATTAATTTAAGAACATGTGCATTGGTAAAACTCTTTGGAAGAGCAAAAAAGATGTATCTCTTTGTGGCGATTGCAAATGCGATTTTGCCGGTGCCTTTACGCCGGTTTCTCGAACAGTTTATTGTTTCGTTTATTTCTCACTTTGGTGACGGTTATTAAGTTTGTCGATGATGTGGGTTACAATCTAGGCCACTCGGCGGCGGTTATCTTCATAAGGATTCCCACGATTCCTCGTGATGAATCTCTCCAAAAGATCTGGGATTTCAATTACTATAGTAGTGATTCTTTCTCTCCGATTTCTTCACATCCCTTTCCTCAACTGCAATTTACAATCAAATTCCCGTTAAGGTGTCAGAAACCAAATGATTGTATGAAAGGTTTTCTGAATTTTCTGTGTTATTCATGAAAGAGATGGAGGCTACATATTTATACAAGTGATAAACCAAATTTTCTGTGCAAGTTAAATGACTAAACTACTCATCACAAAATATACACACATATGTCGTTAACAGCCCCCCTCAAGATGGAGCATGGAGATCTCGAATGCCCATCTTGAACTTGAAGCTTTCAAAATCAGCACTACCAAGTGCCTTGGTGAAGATGTCGGCCAACTGTGTCTTGGTGGAAACATATTTCGTCGCAATGAATCCATTCTTGAGTGCATCACGAACAAAATGACAATCATTCTCAACATGTTTAGTTCGCTCATGAAACACTGGATTTGAAGCAATATGTAGTGCAGCTTGGTTATCACAGAATAGAGAAATCGGAGCGGAGTGATCAACGCCAAGAGCAAGAAGAAGATCTTTGATCCATTTAAGTTCACGAACAGTATACTGCATAACACGGTATTCGGCCTCAGCTGAGGAACAAAAAACCGTCTCTTGCTTCTTTGTCTTCCAAGAGATGGGAGAATCACCAAGTTGGATAAAATAACCCGTGAGAGAACTTCCAGTAAGCGGACACCCGGACCAATCAGAATCGCACCATGCTGTTAATGCCAAAGACTTATGTGCGTGAAGAAGAATACCTTGTCCCGGATTATTCTTGAGAAATCGAACCACACGAAGTACAACTTCCCAATGAGCAGTCTTTGGCTTCTGCATGAACTGCGTCAAGACATGTTTAGCATAGGAAAGATCAGGTCTAGTCACAGCAAGATAAATCAGTCTACCCACTAAGCGTCGATAGCGTTTTGGATCGGGAAAATCATCACCCTTATCGAGTGCTAAGCGATGGTTCTGATCCAATGGAAAGGCAACGGGACGAGCTCCAAGAAGACCAACTTCAAAAGTTCCGGAGATGACTAAATCGTCGACATATACAAGCACATAAAGATGAGCATTATCATGATTGTAGGTGAACAAAGAGTAATCCTTGAGACACTGAGTGAATCCATAAGATAATAATGCTTCAGATAGCTTGGCAAACCAACATTGAGGCGACTACTTCGGATCATAAAGGGATTTATGAAGAAGACAAACCTGAGATGGATCGTTGGTGCGAAATCCTGGAGGAGGTTTCATGTAAACATCTTCTTCTAAATCATCGTGAAGGAATGCGTTATGAACATCCATATGATGAACTTCCCAATTCTTAGCAACACTAACCTCAAGACAAATCCGTATTGTTGACATCTTTACTACAAGAGCAAATGTTTCAGAATAATCTACTCCTTCAATTTGTTTGTTGCCAAGAGCCACTAAGCGAGCTTTATACCGTTCAAGGGTACCATCAGAGTTGTATTTGATGGTATAAACCCATTAACTACCAATTGCTTTCTTCCTCGGAGGAAGCGTGACAAGAGTTCAAGTTTGATTTTCAGCCAAAGCATCAATCTAAAACCTCATAGCCTTGCGAAAATGTTCATCACAGACTGCTTGGGCATAAGATTTTGGCAAAGTGACGCTGGAAATCGCATGGAGATACGCACGATGTGAAGCTGAAAAATGAGAGCTAGATAAATACTTGTCAATAGGATAAAAACAAGCATTACCATAATTAACACTAGCATGATTGATAACAGCTGAAGTAGTATCCAATATGTAATCAGCCATCTTAACAGGAGGCTGACGTTGACGCTTTCCTCGACCAAGATCATTGGGGGCAGACACATTCGTAGGGATTGGATCAATGTCCACTGCTGAAGGAGTATTATGCAATGGAGAATCCGAATGAATAGGCGTTGTAAGTGCTGAAATAGGAGTTGCAGGTTCTGTTGTAGCAGTTGCTGAAGCAGAATCTGGGTTGGCTGTAGTAGTTTCAACTGATTCAGACGTTACAATAGGTTTATGAACAACAACATGAGCACTTTCATCTTCATCTAATGGCCACGAGGATGGTGAAACTGATGGAAGGGAAGGGGTATTATCACAAATTCCAAAATTCGAAGATGTAGAAAACGGGAACTGATCTTCCCAAAAAATGACATCGCGAGAGATAGAAATCTTCTTCGTTTCCAGATTATACACTCTCCAACCCTTTTTTCCAAAAGGATATCCCAAAAAGATTGACTTGTTGCTTCGAGAAGCAAACTTATCTTCACCACGACGTTGGTTATGAACATAGCACAAACACCCAAAGACACGAAGATGATATAACGGAGGTGGTCGATGATATAACATCTCAAATGGTGTCTTACCACCAAGAGGAGCCGCTGGAGTACGATTGATGATATACCCAGCTGCTAAAATACATTGACCCCAAAATTCAAGAGGAAGAGAAGCTTGAAAACGAAGAGCTCGACCGACATTAAGTATATGACGATGCTTTCGCTCAACTCTACCATTTTGTTGTGGTGTTCCGACACAAGATGTCTCGTGTATGATGCCATGTTCACGAAAGAAAACTCCCAAACAAGTGAATTGAGTGCCATTATCACTACGAATCGTCTTCACTTGTTTTCCAAATTGTCGCTCAACCATGGCGATAAAATTCTTTAAACTCGTTGGTGCTTGTGTTTTATCCGGTAACAAGTAAACCCATAGAGCCCGAGAATAATCATCCAAGATTATCAAAAAATAACGTGAACCACATAACGCCGGAGTTCGATACGGTCCCCAAAGATCACAATGTACAACTTCAAAAACGTCAGTAGTTTTATTCAAACTTATTGGGAAAGAAACACGGGACTGTTTTGCGAGTATACAGACCTCACACTTCTTTGAATCGAAACCACCATTATTAACAGATGATAACTTCAACATCTCCAAACCCTTAGAAGAAGGATGTCCTGATATGCTCAAATTTACCTTGAGCTACTCTCTCAAATTAAGAGGTCGTCGTAGTAGGGGTCGAATCACTGGGAGTCAAATCAAACGATAGGAATATTGACTTCGAATTGAGATAAGCAAAATAAAGTAAATTAAAAACAAAAGTAATTCCAAACAGGCAAGATTGTTGATTTCAAATTCAATTAAATAAAAAGCTAGGTTTTCAGGTAATTCTCAAGATGAATCAGAATTGCAGTTTAAACAAAACTAGGATTTAATTAAGAATCGTCCTTGAACTTGGAACACTAAGATATAATTAACCAACTGTCGTTGCGAAAATTAACTATGCCTAAACTCTAGAAAGCCAAATTTCTTTACGATTTCAATCAATTTAAACAAGCTTTAAATTCAAGTCCAATTTGTTCACAAAATTTCTAAACCAAATTTCTTTGCGAATAAGTAATTTTGCTCACCTAAGATTTAGTTCAGGCTAATCAATTACACTTTCATGTCAATCTATCAACCTAAGATATCTAAATTCAGGGTCGCGAATCCTAAATTAGAGTTAAAGCAATCTAGGTGAAGAACCAAATAGATAATCCTAACAAGTGAGTTTAACCTAACAATTCATCATCAATCCGTTCGAATCACCCTAAACCTAACAAGCAAACTACTCAGACATGGAAGCGAAGCAAATCATAACTGAATAATACTGCATAAAGAAAGAGAGTAAGAAGAATTACAATAGGGTTCGAAGAATCTCAAAGTATGAAGTAAACTTGTCTCCCTAAATTCTCTCAAAAGCTCTCTCTAATTCTTTTCAATAAAATCTGAAGTAATGATCTCAAAACCTAAAATAAACTATGTATAGAGGTCAAACTCGTGGTGGGATTCCTTGATGACTTTTGGCAACTTCTAGCCCATTAAGGGGCAATTTTCCTTCTTCAAAACGTATTATGTCGGCTTCTGTTAAGTGCTTGTCGATCGACAACCGCATGGCGTGTCTAACGACAAGTGGCTAATGTTGCTGTCGATCGACAACCACCATGCGTTTCGATCGACAGGTTGCTTCATTTTTGTTTCTCTGCTTGTAAATCCGACTCCAATCTCTTTTACGCACCATAATCATCAAATTAGCTTTCCACATGCAATAACTTGTTAAGACACTAAAAAGACTCGAAAAGCAATGAAAAGACTCGATAAAATGACTTATATCATGGTCGAAAACCGGTAAAAACCATGATATATCAACCCCCCCAGACTTAGCTTATGCTTGCCCTCAAGAAAACTAGAGACTAAGATTAAAGTCGAGGTTTGAAAATCGCGAGAATTTACTTATCCTTGGGAACATTGCTTTCGTTCCCTTGACTCTTTTGCTGCATATAAACAAAGTACCTTTGGCGGTCACGAATCTCAACCATCATAGGTTGGGCCTCAAATCTTAACCTGCAAACCCCTCAGTTTCACATTCTCCTAACTGTCGCACACCTGATCAAAGTGATTATGGAATTCTCTCCATTGATATCAACCAAGTAAAAGGCTAGGTGTGATGTTAAAAGGCTTTTGGTGTTTAAGTGGAGCTAAAGTGTTTAGGGTTACCAGATTTTATTTGGTGGAAGCAGACATTATGCATAATCACAAGAGAGAGATGGGTCCAGTTAATGCCCACAATTTCTCATTCACATCGCACTCCCTCCTCCAAAACGTTATCATGAACCAAACACCATTCTATAATATCATGTTCCACTATCCACATCCATCTTAAAAATGATCATTCTCCTTTTCCTTACTTTATTTTCGATTTTTTTTTTTTTTTAAACTCTAAGGGGGGGAAATGATCTTACAAATATGTTAGTTTCGAAAATTATCATTGTTGTGCACGTAATCCCAAAGAATGTTTAGCATTGCTGCTCTCTTTCTAGTACTCCAACCAAATCCTCATCCCGTGCAATTTTGTGAATGAAAAACTGCGTCAGACCTTTTTCTCTCCGGTGTTTATACAAATGCCTGCACATATAACTAAGGGAAAGAGATCGCATGAGGTTTCAACAAAAGGTTAAGGTTAGGGGTTGGGTACCAACTAAAAATGAGCTCGCCATTCAGGATCAACAAAGAGTGGTAAAGTGAATAAGGAGTCCTGAATGTTGGGTCGATTACTGTCGTGATATCATCAAAGAGAATATAGCGAAAATGGAGATCAAGTGCACTAGTCTGATGTTTGATCTACTTCGTTCTGCACGTCGCGATAAGCGGGAAACCTGTACTATCATTTGGTTTCGAATTCGCTCCATCCAAAGGCTTCGTCGCAACAGCTAAAAGTCTTAAAAACTAAGCTCTATTCTTAAGAAAGATCGTTGTTCCCTACATTTTGACTCAATAAAACAAATTTTTGACTCCAAAATAGAAAACAATGTTAGCAACTACCTCCCTAGACTTAAACAATACTGTCCCCAGTGTTATTAAATCGGAGATTGGTGAGAAAGAAAAGAAAAAGTCAGAAAAATTTGGGAAAACGAGAAACTTGGACCTGAATTGTATAGCTGTCGATCGACAACCACAATGTGTGTCGATGGACAGTGAGTGCGTGGGTCTGTCGATCAACATGACCTTTGAAATTCTGGAACCGTGGCTTTTTGGCTTATGTCGTTTGAGCAGTCTATAGAACAATGTAAATCACTGAAATGAAACACGATTAAATAGTACAACGCATAATCTCAAGCAACAGCGGCTGATGCAGAAGAAGAAGCACCTCTGCCGCGAGCAGAAGCTCTGCAAGTGCCACGTCTACGGACGACGGTCTAACGCTGCTCTGGCAGGAAGGAAAGGGCAGCAGAACTAACTCTGATATCAGTCATCTCTGGGAGTGGTAGAAGCACCTGAAATTGTGCCCTATAATCATCTCGAATGAGCCACTGACGATCGGCCAATCCATGTGGCACTCACCATGTGCATGTGGTCGATAGAGCAGGGCAAGCGAATCGAGGCATAACAAGTACAATCAATGCCGCAGAACTCCAAAATGGGAGTAATGAGGCTACCAGCGCGAAATTCCTTGCCAGTCTTAAGACTGAACGAGGTAGTCTTCTGCTCCACCAATCGATCAGCAAGAATAGCTTCCCAGTTGGGATCCTCAAGGAGATCAGCAGGTGACTGCCAGGTAATTATCCTCCTAGATAAGGTAGTAAAGAACCAGGAGCTCGTCATGTCTCACCTTACAGGGCTCGTTCCTATACAGAACAGCGTTGGAGATCAAACGAGTCAGATAACGGAGAACGGGATGGCGAATGTATGTGTGAGTGGCCTGGCCACCCATGTAAGCACTAGATCCCATTTGCGCCCATAAATCCTTCATCTCTGAAAATGCGGAAGGCACAATGACGTTGTCGCTCTCTCTTGGAAAACCAAAGACATCACAAAGATCTCGGAGGCTAAGTCTGTATCGCTCCCCTTCAATCATGAAGGTCAATGTCCCATTGCCTCCTGTGTGTAGAGCATCGCTGGGGTAATAAACCCGAACCGTAGCAAAAAACTGACAGACCAAATCTGGGTACAGGTCGTGGTGCCTGGTGGTGATGGTACCCAGAGATCCACGAACCAATATCCGCTTGACCTCCTCAAAAAGACCCAAGTCCCTCAATGCCACCTCATCTGCAATCCGTGTAGGCTGCATATACACACTCAGCCACTGGTTGTAGAACAGGGAGTCGTACTCGTCCCAAGTCTCTGATATATCCCTGTTCACAACCTCAGGTTTCGAAAGAACAATGGACGCACAATCTCTCCATGCTCGACCAATTGGGATCTTCGCTCCCTCTCTCTTTGGCCATGGGTTACCGTTGCTGGTCCGTGATCGCTTAGACATCTGCAAAATAATCAAAACCACAAACACACAAAAGGAAATCAGAAAAGTTTGGTCGTGAAATGTGCCTGTCGATTGACACACAATGGGTGTCTCGAACGACATAGCTCTAACGAGCCTGTCGATCGACAGCCTGCGAAAAACAGACAGTCGACTAACATTCTAAAACCCTGCAATTCCCTTAATTTCATACGCAAATTCGACCACAATTCAATCCTAAACGCCACTAGTGTCAACCCAATCCATGAAACGAACAAAATCTAATCCAATTTGTACCTAAATTCTCCATCAAAAACAAGACCAAGAACAAGAGATTTCAGATACCTTTGTAGATTGAGAAAATAAGTGATAGAAATGGAAAGAGGAAGAGATTTAACACAATTTAGAACCAAAAATCACTAAAAACAGTGAAGATTTGAGAGATTTATGGTTTGTAGAAGTGTTTGTGTCGAGTGATGAACAAAAGTGTGTCTGTCGAGCGGTATATATAGGACTTACCTCGGTGACTCTGTTGTGCCTGTCGATCAACACCCACAGGGTGTGTCGATCGACAGCTATCCCGTTTTTTTTTTTACTGAAATAAAACTAAACGGAAGTTAGTAGAAAATGAAAAGAAAAATGAATTTTGTACAGACACTTACCAGTCGGTTGCCTCCCACTAAGCGCTTGTTTTCAGTCATTAGCTTGACTGTGTCTGAAATTAGACAGCGGGTGCATCATCTAGTGACACAATGTGCCCATCTGGAATTTCGGCCTTCGCCCAATAATGCTTCACCCTTTGGCCATTCACAGTAAATTCTTGGCCTTCCTGACTGATAAGGACAACAACCCCATGTGGTTGAACTTCCTTGATGGTAAATGGACCTGACCAACGAGAACGCAACTTTGCAGGAAACAAAGTTAAACGAGAGTTGTACAGGAGTACCTGATCATTTGGTTCAAAAGTTCGGGAGATGATCTTCTTGTCATGATATGCTTTAGTCCGCTCCTTGTGTAACTTGGAGTTTTCATAAGCGTGATGTCAAATCTCATCCAATTCGTTCAACTGAATCATACGTCTCTCTACAGCAGGTTTGATGTTGAAATTGTACTGTTTCACTGCCCATGCTGCCCGATGCTCAAGTTCCACTGGAAGATGACATGCTTTCCCATAAAGCAAATGAAAAGGAGCAGTGTCTAGTGGTGTCTTGAACGCAGTTCGATAAGCCCAAAGTGCGTCATCCAGCTTTGCTGACCAATCCTTCCTTGTAGCATTAACAGTTTTCTCCAAAATTTCCTTAATCTGTCGATTGGAAACTTCAACCTGTCCATTCGTTTGAGGATGATAGGGACTAGCCACACGATGCTGAACCCTATACTTAGCTAACAAACGATCGTAAGCTTTGTTGATGAAATGCGTTCCTCCATCACTAATGACAACTCGAGGCACTCCGAATCGTGGGAAAATGATGGTCTTAAACAACTTAATAACCACCCCCGAATTGTTCTTTGGACTTGCAATCGCTTCTACCCACTTGGATACATAGTCCACATCAACCAATATGTAGGAATTCCCATAAGATGATGGGAAAAAAGGACCCATGAAATCAATGCCCCAACAATCGAAAACCTCTACTTCCAAGATAAAGTTCTGAGGCATCTCATGTCGTCTGCTGATCTTTCCTCTTCGTTGACAAGCATCGCACTGCTTGACAAAGGCGTGAGCATCTTTGAATAATGTAGGCCACCAGAAACCCGCTTGAAGAACCTTGGAAGCTGTCTTGAATGATGCAAAATGCCCTACATAATCAGAACCGTGACAGTGGAACAACACATCTTGGGTCTCGGGCTCAGCAATGCATCTCCTGTAAATACTATCAGAACAAAATTTGTAGAGAAAAGGTTCATCCTAATAGTACCTACGAAGTTCGCGGATAAACTTCTTCCTTTCATACCTCTTTAGATCACTTGGCATATCCTCTGTAGCAAGATAATTGGCAATATTAGCGTACCAAGACGTGTAGAAGAAGAAATGGTGAAAATGTGGGCTTGGACTGCGTCGGTGATGATTTGTGGAAGGCGATCCAACGCTATGTACAGAGGCTGTCGATCGACACTCATAGTGTATGTCGAACGACAGCTCTGTTGTGGGCCTGTCGATCGACACTCGGTGGGTGTGTCGAACGACAGGTCCTCTGTTTTTCTCGAACTTGGCGGATTTTCAGCTTGGATGGCGCTTTCAACGAAGTTACATCCCTCCGTTGGGAAGAAATCATCAATAGGAACGTGATCCTCGATCCTAATCCTTGAGAGATGATCCGCAACTCCATTTTCAACTCCTTTCTTATCCTTAGCCTCAGCATCAAAGTCTTGAAGGAGAAGAATTTATCTTAACAATCGCGGCTCCGCATCCTTTTTCTGCATCAAATACTTAAGTGCTGAATGACCCGTGTGTACAATCACCTTAGAATCAATCAAATATGGACGAAACTTCTCAAACGCAAACACCACTGCCAACAATTCCTTCTCTGTAGTAGCATAATTCTTTTGCGCATCATCAAGAGTCCGGCTAGCGTAGTAAATGGAATGAAGCTTCTTATCCTTCTTCTGACTCAACAGCCCCAACCGCGTAATCGCTAGCATCACACATCACTTCAAAAGGAAGTGTCCAATCTTGAGGTTGTACAATTGGGGCACTTACTAAAGCCTGCTTAATCTATTCGAAAGCTGCAAGACAATCAGCGTCAAACACAAACTTGACATCTTTACAAAGCAGGGAGGTAAGCGGACGGGCAATTTTGGAGAAATCCTTGATGAATCTCCTGTGGAAATCAACGTGACCAACAAAACTCCTAACAGATTTCAAACAAGTAGGCGGCTGCAAACTTGTCATAACTTCAATCCCAGCTTCTGACACTTTATGTCCAAGGACAATGCCACTGTTTACCATGAAATGGCATTTCTCCCAATTCAACACTAAGTGTTTCTCTTCACATCTAGCAAGTACCTTCTCTAAATTACCCAAACATTCCTTGAAAGAAGACCCGTAGACTGAGAAATCATCCATGAAGACCTCCATGTAATCCTCAATCATATATGTGAAAATCGACATCATGCATCGTTGAAAAGTTGTTGGAGCGTTACATAATCCAAATGGCATTCTGCGATATGCGAAAGTACCATAAGGACATGTAAATGTCGTCTTCTCCTGATCGTCCGGATGAATCGGAATCTGAAAGAACCCTGAATAACCGTCCAAGAAGCAATAGTAGGGATGACTCGCAAGTCTTTCCAGCATCTGATCAATGAAAGGCAAAGGGAAATGATATTTTCTAGTAGCAGCATTGAGCTTCATGTAATCAATACACATCCTGTGTCCCGTCACAGTCCTTGTAGGAATAAGCTCGTTCTTCTCGTTCTTGACCACTGTAACCCCATATTTCTTAGGAACCACATGAACCGGACTAACCCAAAGACTATCTGAAATAGGATAGATGATCCCAGCTTCCAGTAGTTTCATGATCTCTTTCTTAACCACTTCCTGAAGATTCGGATTCAGCCTTCTTTGATGCTCAACTGACGTCTTTGCTCCTTCCTCAAGGTGAATCCTGTGCATGCATAAGTCTGGAGAAATATCTGCAATATCATCAAGAGAATACCCAACAGCTTTGCGATACTTGCACAGCTTACTTAGTAACAAGGTTTGCTCAATATTGTTCAAAGAAGAACTAACAATAACATAATAAGTGGAATTAGGGCTAAGAAAAGCGTACTTGAGTTTGATCTTTGGAGCTTTTTCTTCACTCCAGTCACATACCCTTTCTGATTTCTCAGAAACTCCAACCAGTTCCACATTTGCAACCACTTGCTTCACTAACTCACAGACATTCATCAACTTAGCATACTGTGGAAGCCGGAATTCGCACAATTAGATTTGTAACGGTTTCGAAAGGAAGCAGAGATTTCTGAAGATAAGCTATGAAGAACAATGATGAGCAAAGAGAAATTAGGGTTTGTAATTGCTTTGTATTGCTTCTGTGATAAGAATTGTGAATGTCCCTTTACAAGTGTTTTTGCATTCCTATATATAACCCCCTAAGTCGGCTAAGCCTTTTTCCTAAACCCTTGTGAATTACCTTTTTCGCCTATGTCGGTCAAGCCTACGTGGGCTTCGTTGCTGGGCTTTGACGTGCTGAACCTTCTGGAACCCTCGCTGATGTTCTGATGGGCGTTGAAGGGCCTGAAGCCGATAGGAAAGGCTTGGGCGCCGATGTCAACTGCCTGGACGCCGATGAGGCCAGGCACATCGGCGTCACTGGGCAGTGACATCGGCGCCACTGCCTGTCATCGGTGTCACTGCTCAGTGACATCGGTGCCAGGCAACCTTGGTCTCTGCAGCGCCTTCTG
Source organism: Arabis alpina (assembly GCA_900128785.1). Classification (NCBI taxonomy): domain Eukaryota; kingdom Viridiplantae; phylum Streptophyta; class Magnoliopsida; order Brassicales; family Brassicaceae; genus Arabis; species Arabis alpina. The sequence goes on from LT669791.1 coordinate 21,402,331, forward strand.
CTGACTCTGTGACCTCTCCGACGCTGCATTCATGACTTCTCCTGAGACGAAGACAACTTCGAAGGTTCCTTCAACAGGTAGAAGGTCCAAGCGACTTAGGGGTTTTATTATCTCTTGCTTGCTTGAAACATGCGCGTTGCTTATCATAACTTTGGATGTCGAGGCTCAGCGGGTGAAATCCGACCCCAACAGTTAGCCCCCCAGCTCGGTAGTGTTAATGATAACAATATCGAGTTTAAGGACCATTGGGTGTCGAAATTAGCTGTTCAAAGTTATGACGTCGTAGGCTTGAATCCTTAGTGTTGATAACATTGTAAACGTTGTTTTTCCGTTTTTCGAAGGTTTTAAGACTTCGTGCTCTGCTTGCGAGAGCTGATAGCATCTGCTGTTGACAATGGCATCCGCACTTAAAGATTTTAAGACCTTGCTGAAGATTTAAAGACTTTGATATGTGCGTGTTGAAATTTGTAGGAAAAGTTTTTTTTTTTTTTTTCCCGGAGATTTTAAGACTCTGCGTTGCGTTTGTTTATGTCAACGATGTTTTTTTCAACGGGAAAGATGAATTCCGAGAATGAAAATCTCTCTGAAGATTTTCGGGGTCCGCTGAGGGAAAGAGAAGCCTTTACCCTTTTTTTTTTTTTAGGAAAAGATTCCCCTTTTTTTTTTCTTTCACTCTTTTCCCTTAGGTTTTTTTTTATCCTCTTCTTCTTTTCTTTTTCTTCCGGCGCCGCGACCAAGCTTCCCCACCGACGGCCAAGACGTTTCTCCTCCGATCACCGACGTTCCCCATTGCTTTGGTGAGTGTGCATCTTCGTCTAAGGTTTCTTCAATTCCCCAAAGCTTTTTAACCATCAAGAGTTGTGGGTTCTTTTGCTTTTCTCATGAGGAATAAGTTGCTAGATCTATGATAATACTCTTGGATTCGTCATTCACTTCATGAATCTAGCTTGGGCTTTGTGTATGAGCTCTTGATTTGTTGGAAATCAAACCGAATTTTTGATGTTTGGTCTTTTGGGGATGAAGTAGTTCTTGGTGTTCTTGAGAATGAGAGAAGACCCTTGATTTTGATCCTTGGATTGGTTTTGATGTAGGTAACTTGTGTTTATGGAAGAGCTAGGTGCGGATGAAGCCGCCGCTTTCGCACCCACCAGTGGCCCCATTCCCGGCGATTGGAACGCACCAAAGCCGATGAGGTGCTCCGACGACGATGGGGACCCGATGTCTCCGAAGTCATCGGTGCATACCGATGTCTTAACGACATCGGGTCAACCCGTGTTGACGATGGGCCGACGTCGTCCTTCTCGGGTGGCGATGTCCCGATGCCGCCACCACCTGACCCGACGTCTCGGGTGAACGCACCGATGAGCTTGATCCTCGATACCCCTCAAACGTCATCGGGCACTGTCATGCCGAAGCTGTCCCGTTTTGTTCCTCTCGTTGTCACGGTAGCCTCGACGAGTGACGACGACACAAGGTGGCTCACGGGCTTGGATGATCCCGTTGTCGCTGATGTATTTCCCGGAAACAGGGCCCCGACGTGGATTGAAGGTATCGGAATCGGTGTAGATGGCTTAGAGGCTTTTCATGGTAATGATACCGAGGTTGCAGACGAGATTTTCCCTTTGAATGACGAGGATCCTGACCTTCCCTCAGGGAAAGCTTTCGCGTCATCTTCTTCCTCTTCGTCCGGTTCACAGTCTTCCAACGACGAAAGCGATGACGAAAACATGTTCAATGAGGTCGAACAGCCAAAGAAAACCAAGAAAGCTAAGAAGAAAACGAGGGCAAAGGTTTGTCCTGATCCTCCCGGATCGTCTCTCTCGGATGAGAAGTCTTTGAGACATCTCCGAAAGATATGCCAGATCTCAGAGGAGATTGCTTTAGTTGCCCCTACGCCTGCTGATAGAGCTGACGCCCCCCCTGCGGGATACATGACCCTGTTCGAGAACTTCTTCGATCAGTGCCTGCTCTGGTTTCCGCTGCCCCGTTTTCTCATGCGTTTTTTGGCGGTCAACGGTGTCTGCCTTGCTCAGATTAACCCCAGGGGCATCAGACATCTTCTCGGTATTTACGTGTTGAGCAGAGAGCGCGGCGTTGACATCAGTACCGAGAACTTATCCTACTTGACGGATTTCAGGACTCGTGGTCTAAGCGAAGAGCTCAAACACAGCGTGACCAACTCATCGAGAATGGCTCTCATCGCTGGATTTCCGAGCAAGGATGACCACTTCGAGTACCGTTTCTTTTTTGCTGAGATCTCCGAGAGGACCGTTGAGGCGGACTGCATCGACCTTGTCAGGACGAGATCGGAGAGAAGAGGTAACCATCACTTAGTAACATTTTTTTTTTTTTTTTGATTTGTCATATACTAACTGCTTGAATCTATCTTTTGCAGTGAAGCCAACGATGCCTAAAGTCTCGAAGGAATTTCTCGCTGCAATGCACAAGGAACGCTCTTCCGGGAATGGCAACTGGAGGAGGTCGTTCAACCGAAAGAGGATCGAGAGAGTACTTTCCGCTGAGATCCTTCCTGGGAAGATTCTTGGGCGAGGCTTGGCGAGGTTGTCTCTTCGCGAGCAGATTGCGCTTGTGGCAGCAGCGAATACCAGAGGGTCTTCGGTCGTCGGCTCACCGAGGGTGGTGATGCCGATGACCTCGACTCCGCCTGCTCCGTCGACGCGGGCGAGAATCTCCAACCTCTTGCACCGAAGACCGTTCTTCCTCCTCCTTCTTCAGGCGACGTTGCAGAGTTTCGCAGGCTGTCAGCGGAGAGAGCTCGCGTATCTAGTGGCAAAGAAAAAGGCGTCGACCGTGTGACCCCCTCGAAGAGGCAGCTCTCCCTCCTCTTTGACCGTTTGGTTGGAGACTACGATGAAGACGTTCGCTCTATGGATAGCGAGCTTAGTGCGGCCAAAGAGGCCAATGCCGCCCTACAGTCGAGACTGAATGAGACCGTGGAGCGGAACGAAGCTGTCGAGCGCGATGCTCTTGCTCTGCAGCGGGTCAAGAAGGATTATGAAGATAAGCTGTCGAAGCTCAAGTCGTGGTGTGCTAAGGCCGAGAGTGAGACAGTTCGGCTGAGGGGTGAGCTTAGCTCTGCTAGCGACCTTCAGCGCTCTAGGATCGACGCTGCCGTTGCAGAGGCCAGAGACGAGATGACTCGCAGTTCTGTGGAGCGAACCAGCGAGGTCGCCGGGCTTCTCGCGGAGACTGGCGGGAAGGTCCTGAACGACATGTTAAACCTTACTGAGATCGACGCGAACTTGGAGTTCATCGGCCTTCTTCAGGGATCGGACCCGCCAGATCTCACGACAGAGGTCGAGACGCTGCGTCAGCGGCGTCGCCTGATCTATGACGCCCACGATGTGTTCGCAGACCTCCTCGCTAGTGTCCAGAGAGTCCTTGAGATCCCCATGGCTCCTGCTGGTGCTGTTGACGACGACGTCGAGTCGTCAGACGAGGACGACGTTAAGGCGACAGGCGACGAGGGTGCTGATGACTGATCCTACTTGTCTCGTTTTTCAGACTTAGCTTGTTTTATGGTATTCGGACGTGATTACTCGTAATTTTTGGAGATAGCGTTGGATGGTTTGTATCCAATATATGACTATGCTTACTTCGCATTGTAGTGGTTTTCTGATTTCTACGACGATTTGTTTATGATTTTGTTTTGATTGTGCCTCATGCTTTACCTTTGATAGAACTTTTAAGAGTAATGATACCCGTTTTGTTGACCAAACCTTTTATCATAGGTTGAAGGTTGTTCATACCATAGCACGCCTTAGGCTTTTCGTACCAACGTTGTTGTTGGGTTTGTGTTTGTGTTGTTCAGAATCACAAGCGTGCTTTTGCTCCTTTCCTACCAACGTTCGCTGTTGGGTTTTCTAGAATGGCGGTGCTTTTGGAATACGTCTATCCAGAAGCGATCACACCTTTTGACTTGACCAACGTGTTTGTTGGGTTTTCTGAATCATTATTCGGTGTATAAACCTAAGTAACCATTGGCAGCTGCTTTTTACCAACGGTGTTGTTGGGTTTTTGAACGAACATTCGTGGTCAAAAGACCAGGAAGTGAACATTAAAATCAGCGAGAGTCAAAAGCCCTGAAACTGATCGTTATAACTTATATAGCGCGCTTAGGATCCGGTGATGGATGTCAATGTGTTCAGGTTCACACATTGTTGCTGTGGCCAGCAGCAACGATAGTGGATTGAACTTTGCTTTTTGAAAAGGCTTTGAAGAATCCCTGGAGGATGTAATTGATAACATTGTTTAAACAAAGCTTGAGTCAAAAGCCTATTACTTGAAGCAAATACCAAGTACAAAATGGGAGTATTATGAGTATACGTACCCCACTCCCCCCTTTTGACGGAGGAGGGCAACTGAACTCGTCCGAAGACAAGCTGCCTACGTACCCTTTGCAGGGATCAAGTCGCCTCGTAGTTCAAGGCAAGGGCCTTAGAAGAGGACTAATGATAGTACCTCTTCAAGTGCTTCGCGTTCCATGAATGGAGTATTAGCGTGCCAGCAGCCATGGTGGCGAGCTCGTAGACGCCGGGACGGCCTACAACGGTGACTTTGTAAGGTCCTTCCCAGTTAGCTCCTAGTTTGCCTGCGTTCCGCTCTGCTGTATTCTGGAAGACTTCGCGCAAGACCAAGTCACCCTCGCGGAAACTTCGTTCTCGAAACTTGGAGTTGTAGTAGCGTGCGGCTGCGTTCTGATAGTTGGCTATTCTGATGAGTGCCTGATCGCGCCTTTCGTTAAGGAAGTCCAGTTCATCAAAGAGGAGTGAATCGTTGAGTTCTTCGTTTTCTGGTAAGAGGCGTCATCGCGGTCCTGGATAAGTCACTTCGGAGGGTATGACACATTCAGTTCCATAGACAAGGGCAAAAGGAGTTTCGCCTGTTGCGCGTCGAGGAGTGGTGCGGTGGGACCATAAAACGCCTTCAAGCTCGTCTGCCCAACGACCCTTCTTCGCATCCAAACTTTTCTTAAGGCCATCGAGAATTGTCTTGTTGATTTCTTCTGCTTGACCATTTCCTTGAGGATGACGAGGAGTAGACTTGCTGAGTCGAATTTTCCATTTTGCACAGAAGGTCTCGAACCTGTTGGAGATGAACTGGGAACCGTTGTCGGTGACGATTTCGAACGGAATTCCATGACGACAGATAATGTTTCTCCAGACGAAACTTTTAACTTGGGCGTCCTTGATACTTGCGTAAGCTTCAGCTTCTACCCACTTCGAAAAGTAATCTGTCAAAATAAGTAAGAAGCATTTTTGTTTTGATGCATGCTGAGGTCCAACGATGTCCATTGCCCATCTCATGAATGGGTAAGGAGAGGTGACGGAAGAGAGCTTCTCCGTTGGTTGATGAATCTTTGGAGCATGACGCTGACATCTTTCGCACTTGGCTGAGAACTTAACGCAGTCGTTCACGATGGTAGGCCAGAAGTGGCCATGTCGCTTTATCTTGATTGCCAAGGCTTTGCCTCCTGAGTGATTGCCGCAGGACCCGCTGTGTATTTCTTCCATGACTTGTTTTGCATCTTCTCCTTCGACGCAGGTGAGTAAAGGACCAGAGAATCCCCGCCTGTAGATGTTATCGTCGAGCAGGACGTATCGGGCTGCTTGTTTTTGTACCTTGCGAGCTGCCCACTTGCTGTTAGGGAGCTTTCCACTGATGATGTAAGCGCGAATTTGATCCATCCAGGGTTCATCGCAACCGTACTCGGGCTCTTCGTCCGTGTCCATGGGGACGGTCATGTTTTTATCTATAGGTTCAAGCGGAAGGTTCTGCGTGGGGAGTTCTTCGGGTTGCCTTAGGTCTTCGGGGTCCTCGGCCTCAGTAACGTCGGCCCCGATGACTTCAGGTCCGATGGCGTCGGCGTCAGATGTTGGCGCTGTTGAAAGCGCAGGCTCTATGTTTGCCTCAGCTTCTGTCATTTCGACGTCCTTGACCCTTGTTTCAGTGGTGGCTTCAGTATGTTTAGCAGCCTGTGATCGTGTCGATATAGCGAGCGTCATGTCTTGTTTGATGCTCGGAAATTCGATGACCTCTACGGGGATAACCCTTTTCAAGCTTGGATCTTTTGGTGGAGCCGAAGCGGAGGCAAAGTTTGCCAAGGCGTCTGCGTCAACGTTTTCTCCTCGGGGGATTCGTGTCAGTGTGAACTCTTTGAATGTCAAGGCGAAGTCCTTAACTATTTTTTGATAAGCTTCCATCCGATCGTCTTTGGTTGCGTACTCGCCACTGAACTGGTTGGAGACCAGTTGTGAATCGCAGAAGGCGTGAACGTGCTCGATGTTAAGTCCTTGGGCGAGTCTCATTCCAGCGATGATGGCTTCGTACTCTGCTTCGTTATTGGAGGCTCTGAAGCCTAGACGGAAGGATTGCTCGAGGATCTCGCCTGTTGGTGATGCTAGACGTATCCCTACTCCAGACCCGTTTTTAGAGGATGAGCCGTCGACGTGTAGTTCCCAGATCCCTGGTCGAACCTCCTTTGCAGAATGGTCTTCTGGGAGTTCGATAAGGAAGTCTGCTAACACTTGTGACTTGTTACACGTTCGTCCTTTATACTCGATGTCGTATTCGCTAAGTTCTATAGCCCACTTGGCCAGCCTGCCAGACTGACTTGGACTATGCAAGACCGTTCGTAAAGGGAAGGTGCTGAGAATCACGATGGTATGAGATTGAAAGTAAGGCCTTAGCTTTCGTGATGCCATGACGATCGAAAGAGCTAGCTTCTCTAGCTGAGGATATCTTGTTTCTGCGTCGGTGAGGGTCTTGCTAACATAGAAGATGGGCTTTTGCTCGCCTCGCTCTTTGCGTACTAACACAGCACTGACTGCTGTTTCGGAAACAGCAATGTAGAGGAAAAGAGGTTCCCCGGTGACGGGTTTAGCAAGGATAGGCGGCGTTGCCAAGTATTCTTTGAGCTGTTTGAAAGCGTCCTTACATTTGTCAGACCATTCGAATTGTTTGTTACCACGCAGCGTGTCATAGAAGGATAGGCACTTGTCAGTTGAGCGCGAGATGAAACGGTTGAGCGCAGCGACTCGTTCAGTTAGTCTTTGCACCTCGCGCTTGTTTCTTGGGGATGCCATTTGGATGAGCGCGTCGATCTGGTTCGGATTTGCTTCGATGTCACGATGAGTGACTAGGTATCCCAAGAATTCTCCTGATGTTACCGCAAATCTACACTTTGTGGGGTTTAGTTTCATGTTGTGAAGGTTCAGCTGTTCGAAGCATGCTTCCAGGTGAGAGATGTGGTCTTCTTCCTCGAGGGATTTCACGAGCATGTCGTCTATATACACCTCCATTGTTTTGCCTAACTGATCCCTGAACATCTTGTTCACGAGCCTTTGATATGTTGCTCCTGCGTTTTTTAGGCCGAAGGGCATCACCTTGTAACAGTAGATTCCTCGGTCGGTGATGAAAGCGGTCTTCTCTCTATCTTCAGGGTGCATTAGAATCTGATTATAGCCTGAGAAGGCATCCATGAATGTCAAGAGTTTATTTCCTGCTGTTGCTTCCACCAAGCGATCGATGTGAGGTAGAGGGAAGCTGTCTTTCGGACATGCTTTATTCAGATCTGTGAAATCCACACAGACACGCCACTTCATGTTCTTCTTTTTTACCACGACTGGGTTGGCGAGCCAATCGGGGTATTTGACTTTGGTGATTGATCCGACGCGTAGAAGCCTTTCGACCTCGTCGTTTACCGCTTTTGCTCGGTCAGGACCGAGCTTCCTCCTTTTTTGTTTTATTGGCTTGAAGGTCGGGTCGACGTTGAGTTCGTGGCTGGCCACGTTGATGTCTATTCCAGGCATGTCCTCCGCTGCCCAGGCAAAGGTGTTGATATTTTTTTGGAGGAAGACCACGAGCTTCTTTTTAATGTCTTCATCAAGCGTAGCTCCGATCTCAACACATCTTTCGGGGTGTTGCTCGTCAATGCATATAGATACTACAGGTTCGCAGGTGGGTCGCTCTTCTTCTACACGACCTTCTGCAATCTGTTATTGCTATAAGAGGTCAGTCAAGCTCTTGACCTGCTCGGGGCTGGTTCTCGCTCTTTTTCGTGATTCTTGAGGCTCGGGGTCGTCCTTCTTCTTCTCGATGTTTCTCATCTTATGCTCAGCCAGAAAACAGGTACGGGAATCCCTCTGATTTCCCCATATTGTTTTTATACCGATGGGTGTTGGGAATTTGAGGGCATAAGTGGTATGTTTAAGGTACAGCTCTCATCAGGTTGAGCCACGGAGTCCCCATGATCATGTTGTAGATTGTTGGATGATTGGAGACGGTGAAGTCGGCCATCTTCTTTACGTTGCCAGCTTGGACAGGAAGGCGAATCGTTCCTCTCGTCATGGTTGTTTCGCCAGAGAAGCCTGTTATGGGTTTAGGCCTCCCTTTGATTGTGGAAAGATCGATCTTCATTCGCTCAAGTGTTTTCTTGAAGATGACATCCACCGAGCTTCTTGTATCGATGAGGACGCGAGCGAAGTTGAAGTCGTAGACAGTTAGGTTGATTACCAAGGGATCGTTATGTGGTTGATCGAGGCCCTCGGTGTCTTTCTCGTCGAAGGTGATTGAGTTGCTGGAAATCCTTGGCTTTGCGGGTGCTGATATGTTTGCACAGACGTTAGCACGGCGTTGGTAAGCTTCGATCGCAGTTTCATTATCAGCACAGTACTGTGAGCCTCCCATTATCATGTTGATAACTTCGCGCTGCTATTCGTTTTCCATGCCGTCATCGCGGCGTTGGCGTCTGGGAGTATCTGCTTGTTCCTCGATGTTAGCGGGAGCTCTCTCCTCTGGCTTGAAATCTGACAAGCTGTTGTTGTTTTTCAAGGTGCCCTCTGTGAGCGTGGCTATGAGTTGTCGCCCTAACTCGCGACACCTTGCGGTGGAGTGACCACTTGCCTTGTGGAAATCACAGTATAGCTTCTCGTCATAGACCTTTGACTCTCTAGTCCAAGTGTTGTTCCAGGTTCCTCTTCCGCGACCGCGCCCACGGCCTCTTCTGCGTCCGCGACCCGACGACTCTACTTGATAATTATGAGCCCCTCCGGATCCTTCTTCGTATTGGACGTAGGCGGGGTTGCTTTTATTAGGTACAGTGACCTTTGCCGGTTCGCTTACCTGTTTGGATTTTCCGCCTTTCCTGGCTTGGACTTCTTCCTTTGTTCGAGCGAAATCAGCAGCGCGGTGGAGGGCGTCTTGGATTGTTGTCGGCTTGTTGAGGCTCATCTCCTGCCAGAATAGAGATGGACACCGAAGTGCTCCCCGTAAAGCTTCTAATGCTGACTTGTTGCTAATCCCTTCGACCTTTGACAGCGTGTTTTTAAACCTTGTCATGAAAGACCAAAGACTCTCGGTCTCGCCTTGTTTGTTATTCCACAGTTCCGAGTCATAGATCTTCCGTTCCATGAAGATGTTGTAGTGCTGCACGAACAACTCGGAAAGCTGGAGAAAAGTGTGAACTGAATTCTTCTCTAACTTGTAGAACCATTGAAGGGCAGGTCCCTTGAGACTTTCTACGAACAGCTTGCAGTAGAGAATGTCCTTTTCTGCTTCTTTGAAGTTTGCTCTTCCCAAGGCCACTTCGAATTCCATCAGATGATCCGAAAGGTCTGTGGTTCCTTCGTAGACGGGTAAATTGATCCTTCTGGGATCGGAGATTTTTGTCTTCGCGACACGTTCGTCGAAGGGCGTATTCCTCGCCTTTTCTAGAACCTGGGCGATGGCAGGAGCCTTTCCCGTTCCCTGGTGCATCTGCGATTGGGTATGCTTCAGGTCTGAGGTGACCCGATCCATCTGAGCTTTAACTGCAGCGAGCTCTGCAGCGTAAGAGCGTTTGAATGCTATGCGCTCCTGCTCCATCTTGTACCGCTCTTCGCTAGAGTAATTGGAGTATTCCGCAGTGTCTCCCACAATCTCTGTCTTGGAAGAGCTTGACGCGCTTTGAGTGTCAGAGGCGCGTGGTTCTTGTCTGCTGCCTTCTGCATCTTCCGCGCGTGCACGCTTTGTAGGAGCTGGTTCTTCTTGGTCGGAGATATCCACGACGCGTTCGGGAGGCTTATCCGTTTCCCGACGTGGTGGTGGTGGTGGTAGATCCTCCGGGTTTCCTCGAGTAGCACGAGGTGCGGAGAAGTCGAGGCGCTGAGGGTCAACACGTGCCCTAAGCCTTGCTGTGTCGGGTCTTCCACGTTTTCTTCGTGAAAGAGCTTTAAGCTCCTTCGAATTTGCCTCGATGATCTTGGCTTGCTTCTTCTGTTCGGTGAGGAAGGTGTGTAGCATCTTCTTCACCTCGGTCATGTCGCCTTGAGCTGGAGCCTTGGTAGCAGTAGCCTCGACCGAAGGTTGTTTCTCCTGGTTGTCTCTGCGAGACGTGTTTTCTTCGCCGCTTACCATCCTTGATTCGGTGTGTTCACGTAGCTTTTTTGTGTAAGAAATTCTCTAATTCCCCTTAGTCGGCGCCAAATTGTGGAAGCCGGAATTCGCACAATTAGGTTTGTAAGGGTTTCGAAAGGAAGCAGGGATTTCTGAAGATAAGCTATGAAGAACAATGATGAGCAAAGAGAAATTAGGGTTTGTAATTGCTTTGTATTGCTTGTGTGATAAGAATTGTGAATGTCCCTTTACAAGTGTTTTTGCATTCCTATATATAACCCCCTAAGTCGGCTAAGCCTTTTTCCTAAACCCTTGTGGATTGCCTTTTTCGCCTATGTCGGTCGAGCCTACGTGGGCTTCGTTGCTGGGCTTTGACGTGCTGAACCTTCTAGAACCCTCGCTGATGTTCTGATGGGCGTTGAAGGGCCTGAAGCCGATGGGAAAGGCTTGGGCGCCAATGTCAACTGCTTGGACGCCGATGAGGCCAGGCAACCTTGGTCTCTGAAGCGCCTTCTGCTGACTCTGTGACCTCTCCGACTCTGCATTCATGACTTCTCCTGAGACGAAGACAACTTCGAAGGTTCCTTCAACAGGTAGAAGGTCCAAGCGACTTAGGGGTTTTATTATCTCTTACTTGCTTGAAACATGCGCGTTGCTTATCATAACTTTGGATGTCGAGGCTCAGTGGGTGAAATCCGACCCCAACACATACCCTTTTGAAGCATTTTCAAGTTGTCCAATCTCAATCACAGAATTAACCAAAGTCTTTTCCAATGGATCATTGGGATAATCTTCGTTAAAAACTTCTTGTGTGATATCATCCAATGTATCCACATAGAATGTTTGACCATCAATGGTAGGTTTCTGAACCACTTGGTCCATATCGAACTTTATTTCCAAATCCCCCATACTTAGAGTAATTATGCCTCCTCTTACATCTATTATAGCACCAGTTGTAGCTAAGAATGGGCGTCCAAGAATAAGAGGATCCTTAGGTTCCTCACAATACTGCAAAACCACGAAATCAGCAGGAATCAAGCAGTCTCCAACCTTGATTAGAACATCTTCCAATATCCCTTCTGGAACTCTCACTAATCGGTCAGCAAGGATAAGAGAAATCCTTGTAGGCTGGAAATCTGTCATTCCAAGACTGAGAGCAACTGAAAGTGGCATCAAATTGATGCTAGAACCCAGATCACACAAGGATCGCAGAAACCTATTCGAGAAATGAAGCAATCCAACACAAAGCTTCCCGGATCAGCTAGCTTCTTTGGAACCTTGTTCAGAATTATAGCACTCACTTGTTTTGTGATCATAGCAACTCTTTCTTTAACGCACAAGGTCTTAGTAACCAATTTCTTCACATACGGTCGAATAACTGGAGAAGTTCTAATTGCCTCAACCAATGGCATCTCAACTGTGATCTTGTAAATGATTTCCTTACACTTAGCTTCCTCAAGCTCCTGTCTAGACTTCTTAAGACCTCTTGGATAAGGTATCTTTGGCTTGTACACTCTATCTGTAGGCAGAATCTGGCTTTGGTCAGTCTGGGGTGCCTCTCGATCGACACCCGTTGGGTGTGTCGAACGACACTCCTTTACTGGGCCTGTCGATTGACACTCAATGAGTGTGTTGAACGACAGGTCTTCCTGATTTTTGTTATCATCGATATTTTCTACCCCTATCGATCGACACTCCTTGTGTCTGTCGGTCGACAGGTCATCCGGAACAAACAACTCTTGATCCTCAATGTCTTCAAGCTCGTATAATTGTTCGATTGTAAGTTGTTTCTTGAGTACTGGCTTGATAACCTTACCACTTCTGGTCGTGATAGCCGTTACACCATGGTGCTTAGGATTCGTGTCATTTTTGGCAGGAAGAAGCCCATCTTGTCAACTCATATTCTCTGCAGTTTGGGCTACCTGAGTGTCCAACTTCTTCATGTGAATGTTGAGGGCTTCAATCTTCCCATTGAGATCAGTGCAGAGGCTGCCAATCTTCCCATTGAGATCAGTGCAGAGGCTGCCAATCTTTACATTGAGATAAGTGTAGACCGTCAATCTTTCCATTGAGATTAACTGTTTGTGCTTGCTGCCCCTCATGTTAGTTTTACCCTACTATTCGAGCATACCTTTCACGTCACTTTCTGAAGACTTAGAGGGGATTAGTTGATATGACGAAGATCCATAAGTCCTTTGGTTGCTGTTGCTGCCAAATGGTTTTTGAAAATTCGACTTCTGAGTATAGCTTGGAGAATCAGGAGTTCCTGAGAACGAGCTCTTCTGATTGTAATTTTTGTACCCCTTGTTCTCTGATTGATTCCCATAACGCTGATTCTGATAGCCATTCTGGTTGATGTAATTAACATCCTCCTGCTCTCTGTCTTCATCCTGATAGAAAGTGTCAACTTCCTATGTAAAATGAACTGATTTCTTGTTCACCAGATGATGGTGAACTATCTTAGCTTTAACCTCAGCAATCTCAGCTCCACTTGACATCCCAGCTTCTCCTTTTCTCTCCTCGTCGATCTTCTTCGTACTAATGCTGGTAGATACGTTCTTGATGAGCTCAAGGCAGTCAGTTGGGAATCTGGTCTTGAAGTTCCCATTACTCGAGGCATCTAAAGCCATCTGATGCCTCCAATCCATTCCTCTGTAGAAGATACCCAGTAACTGAACCTCTGTAAACTTGTGATGAGGACAGTCTCTCTGATATCCCTTGAATCTCTCCCACAAAGCTTTGAAAGTTTCTGTTCGGCCCTGAACGAACGTGGAGATCTTAGCTCGTAGATCCTCTGAACGCGACTCATCGTACAAGTGATTCAGGAAAGTATTCTTGGTATCTCTCAAAGTAGTCAGCGAGCCTGGCTCCAACTGCTTCAGCCAAGAGGCTGCCTCTCCAGCAAGAGAAAATGGGAAGAGCTTACACATGATGTAGTCTTCAGACACGTCGTTAGCCTTGATGCTGGACGCAAGATCCTCGAACATCTCGAGATGATCCATGGGGTACTCAGATGGGTGCCCATGGAACTGATGCTGAGCCACTAGAGAGAAGTAGGCAGGCTTCAACTCAAAATCTCTCCTTTGAAATCTAGGAGACCGAATCGCTGCCCTGTTGGCGTTGGTTAACTACGGCCTCCTGAGGTCTACGATTCGCCTGACGCTCAAATTCAGCACGCTGATGTTCAAATTCAGCCCGTTGACGATCTAGCTCAGCTTGATGTACTACAACAGGATCATTCACCTCGATGACATTACCAGCAGCATCAATTCGGTCTCCCCGATCATTGTACCGATTACCATCTCCGTCGAACAACTCTCCCTGTGCGTTCAGAACAACTACCAAAGCACGATTAACCATCTTAGCTTGCTTTGCTTGTCGTCTGTTTTCCCGTTCCAAAACACCTAACTCTGGAACAAAATATGCTAACTTTTGATCTTTGTTGCTTCTGGTTCTGCTAGAAGGCATAAACCTGAAACACCAAAAACAAAAGAAACGAAATCAAAAATAAAAAGAAAACTTAGTCAGAATTCTAGAATCAAAATCCTATGGAAGATTTTGACTCCCCGGCAACGGCGCCAAAATTTGATATGCTCAAATTTACCCTGAACTATTCTCTCAAATTAAGAGGTCGTCGTAGTAGGGGTCGAATCACTGGAAGTCAAATCAAACGATATGAATATTGACTTTAAATTGAGCTAAGCAAAATAAAGTAAATTAAAAACAAAAGTAATTCCAAAAAGGTAAGATTGTTGATTTCAAATTCAATTAAACAAAAAGCTAGGTTTTCAGGTAATTCTTAGGATGAATCAGAATTGCAGTTTAAACAAAATCAGGATTTAATTAAAAACCGTTCTTGAACTTGGAACACTAAAATATAATTAACCAACTGTCGTTGCGAAAATTAACTATGCCTAAACTTTAGAAAGCCAAATTTCTTTGCGAATTCAATTAATTTAAACAAGCTTTAAATTCAAGTCCAATTTGTTCACAAAATTCCTAAACCAAATTTCTTTGCGAATAAGTAATTTTGCTCACCTAAGATCTAGTTCAGGCTAATCAATTACACTTTCGTGTCAATCTATCAACCTAAGATATCCAAATTCAGGGTCGCGAATCCTAAATCAGAGTTAAAGCAATCTAGGTGAAGAACCAAATAGATAATCCTAACAAGTGAGTTTAACCTAACAATTCATCATCAATCCGTTCGAATCACCCTAAACCTAACAAGCAAACTACTCAGACATGGAAGCAAAGCAAATCATAACTGAATAATACTGCATAATGAAAGAGAGTAAGAAGAATTACAATAGGGTTCGAAGAATCTCAAAGTATGAAGTAAACGTGTCTCCCTAAAATCTCTCAAAAGCTCTTTCTAATTATATTCAATAAAATCTGAAGTAATGATCTCAAAACCTAAAATAAACTATTTATAGAGGTAAAACTCGTGGTGGGCTTCCTTGATGACTTTTGGCAACTTCTAGCCCATTAACGGGCAATTTTCCTTCTTCAAAACGTATTATGTCGGCTTCTGTTAAGTGCCTGTCCTGATCGACAACCGCATGGAGTGTCGAACGACACGTGGCTAATGTTGTTGTCAATCGACAACCACCATGCGTGTCGATCGACAGGTTGCTTCATTTTTGTTTCTCTGCTTGTAAATCCGACTCCAATCTCTCATACGCTCTAAAACGCACCATAATCATCAAATTAGCTTTCCACGTGCAATAACCTGTTATGACACTAAAAAGACTCGAAAAACAATGAAAAGACTCGATAAAAGGACTTATATCATGGTCGAAAACCGGTAAAATCCATAATATATCATGTCCCATACGAGAATGCCAAAGCTCCATAGATTGAGTATTCGTTCCTTGCATTACTGAAGCAGTAGCTGAAGCAGTAACTGAAGCAGGAACTGATGCAGTAGCTGAAGCAGTAGCAATTCCTCAAAAGAAATAAAGTCCATTTTGTTGCTCACCTGCCCCAATTACATCCTCGTGATGCGGTCCTGAACAACACACAACTTATCCGTTATCTGAAACACACAGCCACTGTCTTTTGTCAACTGTGATACTGAAATAAGGTGGCATTGAAGCCCATAAACGAAGAAGACATTCCGTAGAAAAATTGATGATCCCAAATTCACTGTCCCTTGTTTATTTGAGACCGTAAGATTACCATCTGGAAGCTTTATCATAACCGGTGCCATATCAGAAATACCAGTTAAAAAATCAAAGCTTCCCGTCATGTGGTTGGAAGCACCTGAATCAATAATTCAAGATTCAAGAAAATAAGTACCGGTAAGACGATCATTTGGAGCTAGTTTTCTTTCCGCGAGCATTCTTACAAAAGTCCTCCATTGTGCATCACTTAGACCACTGATTCCGACACGATCAGAGGCTGTGAGGTTTGTACCAAAAGCATCATGCCCAGCGGTAAGATGAATACTAGCTGAATTATGCGCTGAAGCAGATGTTGAAGTAGTTGCTGAAGTATAAGCAAATGCTAAGGCAGAGGTAGATACTGAAGCTGAAGCATGTCGTTTTGTTGAATTCATAGAAGTAACAAGAATCCCACGACCAATTTCAGTATTTTTGGATGGACAACAATAATAAGTTGAGCCATATCCTCCAAGATCTCCTAAGAATAAAGGAAATTTCTTATGTGCTTGGAGTGTCAATCGTAGATTGGTGGACCATTCTTGTAATTATGTCAACGCAGCAGCAGTTGGGAGATAAGAGTGTGTGGCTTGTCACCATACACAAGATCATAAGGAGAAGGATTTCGTCGAACCCTTGACTTGAATTTGGAACCGGACAACACGGATCCATCAGAAGGAAGGTCATAGGGATTCATAGTTCGTCGTGTCTTTGTGTGAACAACGACGTGGTTTTGAGTATCCACCATGACGTGAAAAGAAGATCTAAAAAACGATGGAATAATCGAATTAGAGAAGGTCAAACGAAAGAGAAAAAGAAATCAGAGAGCAATAATAGCCTAGGATCGATAATTAGCTAAACGATTTGTATGATTTTAGCTAAAAAACGGATACCATGTCAGAAACCAAAGGATTGTATGAAAGGTTTTCTGAATTTTCTGTGTTATTTATGAAAGAGATGGAGGCTACATATTTATACAAGTGATAAATTTAATTTTCTGTGCAAGTTAAATGACTAAACTACCCATCACAAAATATACACACATATGTCGTTAACATAAGATTTTATCTAATTCTTCTCTCAATGGCGGATAATCTGTGCATAACTCTTCAAGACATCGATCTCGGTGTTGATGATGAACCCATCCAACTTCCGGTGGATGAGGTGAATCAAGCGGTGGCCCAAAACTGTTTTGTGATAATTGGTAGACCTATCATGCCTCGTCGTCAGAACCTTCGTTCGATTGTTGCGGCCATGCCGAGACTATGGGGACAATCTGGTACAATCCATAGTCAGATTATTGAAGGCCGACACTTTCAATTCGTGTTTCCAGCAGAGGAATCGATGGAGGCTGTGCTTCGGAGAGACCCTTGGGCGTTTGCTGAACGGATGCTCATACTTCAACGTTGGAAGCCTCTGGAGAATCCCCCACTTATCAATTTCATTCTGTTTTAGATTCAAATCAGAGGAATTCCTCCTCAATTCCTTGATCTTGAATTGATTGCAAAGATTGGTCGGCAACTGGGACAACTCATGGATGTTGAATACAATGCAGAGGTGGCATTCCAAGTTGAGAACATGCAGGTTCGCCTGAACTGGGATGTTACAAGACCGTTAAGGTTTCAACAACATATCCAATTCACTCTAGGGATGAATACGTTACTGCGTTTTCGGTATGAGCGTCTTCGTGGTTTCTGTGAAGTGTGTGTTATGCTTACCCATGACTCGGGTAATTGTCTGGTTCAAATGGTGGTATGGGTAATGGTGGAGACAATGATGATAGTGATGCCTGGTAATGATCATGTTGGTCATGTGATTGAGGAAATGGAGGAAGCACCTGTGGTGGCAGAACTAGTCCCTGAAATCAGAAATCAAGTTCATGCTCTCCATCAGAATGGTCCGGTCATTGATGTGAATGAGGAGATTGGTGAGTTCAGAGGTGCTTTATACAATGAGCTTGAGATGAGCGAATTGTTCAACCCTTGTCCAATCTTTGGCAATGCAACTGGGGATATTCCGGGTCGCCCTGCACCTCGGATCCAACAATTTGGGGACGATTATGATGAACTTAATGCTTTTGAGAATTTGTACAAGGTTCATGATGATGTGGGTGATGCTGCAAACTTGGGACATCACAAGAGAAAGCTCAAGGAATTCGAGGAGTTCGGTCATAAATCAGCAAGGTTGTAGGTTGTAGATTGAGGAGTATGGTGAAAGTAGTGGTTCGGTTTCAGAGAAAAATTTGGAGAAAGCCCAAGTGGGAGGCGCGGTGGGCCCTAAACCACCAGAAGCGCCATGAATACAGTCGTTTGGAACTGTCAAGGTCTCGGCATAGACGCTACAGTTCGACGCCTTAAGGGGATTCAACGACAGTTTCTCCCGGACATGATATGCCTACTTGAAACAAAACAGAGTGATAATGTCATCCGAGATCTTTGATGTGATTTAAGTTATGATCGTTATGTGACCGTTCCACCACGAGGTATAAGTGGTGGAATCGCTCTGTTTTGGAAGAATTATGTTTCTGTTTTAGTTCTTTTTCAATCCCCCAACCTTGTAGATTGTTTGGTAGAAGTTAATGGAAGTTCTTTCAATTTGTCCTTTGTTTATGGTCCACCAGATCAAGCTCTTCGTAATCAGTTTTGGGGACGTTTAGAACGTATTTCAATAACCCGTCACTCACCTTGGTTAGTCATGGGTGATTTCAATGAAATCAAGAGTAATGATGAGAAACAAGGTAGAACAATACGAGCTGAATGTACATTTACTGACTTCAGAAGAATGATATCAGTTTGTGGTTTTTATGACCTTAAATCAATCGGCAATAAACTCTATTGGACTGGTAAACGTTATAAACATGATGTTTGGTGAGGTTTAGATTATGCAATGGCCAATTCAGAATGGCATGCTCAATTTCCATCAGCACAATTGGAGTATCTTAATTTTGATGGATATGATCATCGACCATTACTTGTTAAGGCTTCCAGTTCTATTGAAACACGTCAAAGTCAATTCTGTTATGATAAGCGACTTTTTCAGAATGAAGGTTTCAAAAATGCAATAATCTCAAGTTGGTCCAGGAATCCAGACCACACCGCATTGGGGACACGCATTTGTCATTGTCGACAATCTATCTCACATTGGAAAAGGAATAACCAGTTGAATGTAGCTGAACGTATCAAGTTTTATAAGAATGAGTTAGAGAGAGCAATGAGTAATGGGTCTAGTACACAAGCTCTTCGCCACATCCGGTTCAACTCGCAAAGTCTTACAAAGATGAAGAAAAGTATTGGCAATTGAAGAGTTGGAACAATTGGCTACATCTAGGAGATCGAAATACTAGATTCTTCTATGCAACCACAAAGAAACGACTGGCTCGCAATAGACTTCTAGCCATTGAAGATGGTGGAGGTAATATTGGAAGAGGAGATCATGAAATTGGTCAAGTTGCAGTCAATTATTTCACGGATTTATTTCAAAGCATTCAGAATGACACTGGAAATTACACTTCAGTTTTCACTGATTTTCCAAGACGGTCACATCAGAGATGAACTTGGAGTTAACAAGACCAGTTACAGAGAAGGAAATAAGAGGCGCACTGTTTGATATCGGACCTGACCGTGCGCCAGGTCCTGACGGATTCCCTGCTGCGTTTTATCAGCAGTTTTGGCCTGAAATAAAATAAAGTTTGAGTGAGAAAGTGGATCAATTCTTTATTACAGGGTTCTTGCGGATTCGATAAACCACTCAAACTTGTATTTGTTATCAAAGATCGATGCTGCCAAAACAATGGAAGACTTTCGACCAATTGCCCTCTGCAATGTCCGCTATAAGGTTATCTCCAATATCCTTGTTGGAAGATTGAAATCGCATTAAAGCTCCATTATTTCGGAGACTCAAGCGGCGTTTATACCAGGGAGAAAGATTACGGATAATATCATCATTGCACATGAGATGTTACATTCCCTCAAGTCTAGAAAACGATGGGAAAAGTTCTATGAGACAGTGGAGAAAATTTGTTTGAAGGTTTATGATCGATTGGAGTGGAATTTTCTGCGAGATACAATGAGTCACATGGGTTTCGACCCAAAGTGGATTCATTGGGTGATGGTATGTGTCAAATCTGTGAGTTTTTCGGTGCTTATCAATGGTGTACCACATGGTAACATTCACCCATATAGAGGTATAAGACAAGGTGATCTTTTATCACCTTATCTTTTTATACTATGTGGGGAAGTTCTTAGTCACATGTTCAATCAAGCTACAGCAACAAACCGACTTAAAGGCATGAAGATCAGTGCGACAAGCCCTACCATTAATCATCTCCTCTTTGCGGATGATGCTCTCTTCTTTTGTCATCCTTACCCTCGATCTTGCATTACAATCATCAAAACATTGAAACAATATGAATTTGTGTCGGGACAAGAGGTTAATTTGCGCAATCTGCAATCACGTTTGGTGCAAAAGTGCGAGATGATATCAAAACCAGAGTGCGACATATACTCAACATACATAATGATGGTGGAAATGGTAAGTATTTGGGTTTACCAAAAAAGTGTTGGCAGCAGGAAGAAATATATTTTCAAGTTCATTGTGGAGAAAGTTCAGCAACGTACTCAAGGTTGGTCACATCGGTTTCTCTCTGATGCTGGTAAGGAAATTTTACTCAAGACAGTGGCAATGGCTTTACCGGTTTATACCATGAATGTGTTTAAACTCCCAAAAGGAATTTGTGAAGATATCACTCGCATCTTGGCTGATTATTGGTGGAGTAAAGGATCTGGCAAACGATCGATGCATTGGTTATCTTGGAAATGAGTGGGATTACCAAAGAGTGAAGGCGGTTTAGGATTTAGGGATATTGAAAACTTCAACCTTGCTTTACTGGGTAAACAAGTTTGGAGAATCATCCAAAACCCGAATAGCTTAGTAGCTCGTATTCTCAAAGGTCATTATTTTAATTCATCCTCTATTATGAAAGCGAGATTGAAGAAGAAGACTTCATTCATATTATGGGTACTCATATCCACCATAATTCATCCTCTCTTTTGGAAGGTCGTGATCTGGTTCAAAAAGGATTAAGAGTGTTAATTGGTAATGATCAAGCAACAATGATATGGTCGGATCCATGGTTACCAACTAACCCTCCACGAGCTCCATGAGCTGTTTTTGGACCTCAACATAATTTTTGAATGGTTTCGGATTTGCTGACTGAGAATCATTCACTTTGGGATCGAAACAAGATTGAGGCGGCCATAGCTCATGACGATTGTGAACTAATTCAAAGGATACATCTTAGTTGTTCAAACTCGCATGACATGATCGGACGGCATTATAATAAGACAGGTTTACACTCGGTTAAATCTGGGTACTGGCTCGCACTTCATTCTGCCAATGATGATAGAGTTAATACCCCTCCAAGATCACCGACACTTAAACAACGGGTATGGCAATCAAAAACAGCACCTAAACTCAAACATTTTTTGTGGAAAGTTATTTCTCAAGCAGTTCCTATTGGGGATATATTGGTTTGTCGAGGTATCACGTCTCACTCTTAGTGTAGACGTTGTTTTCAAGGTGAAGAAACTACAAACCATTTGTTCTTTTCATGTGACAATACCCAAGCTATATGGCGGGGATCAGGTATTCCGGTTGTGAACTTGTTAAATCCAACAATTAGCTTTGAATCCAAACTCAATCTGATTTTGGATATTCATTATAATGTTACACTTTCACCATTACACCGGCAATTACCGTTTTGGATTTTGTGGAGGATTTGGAAAAGTCGCAATGAATTACTCAACGGAAGCCTTCTACGTGGCAGTAAGATTTACAAAAAGCCATAGGTGAAGCTCAAGAATGGATTCTAGTGTTCCATGCCGATTTACCTAATGGCCGAGTCAACATGTGACGATACTCGCAATGGTCTAAACCAAAGTTGGCCTATGTAAAATGTAACTATGGTTGTTGTTTTTTAAGGATGGAAGCTTCTAAAGGTGCGTGGATATTGAGGGATGATATGGGTTTCTTTCTTGAAGTGGGTCAAAGTACCACTCAAACTTGTATTTGTTATCAAAGATCGATGCTGCCAAAACAATGGAAGACTTTCGACCAATTGCCCTCTGCAATGTCCGCTATAAGGTTATCTCCAATATCCTTGTTGGAAGATTGAAATCGCATTAAAGCTCCATTATTTCGGAGACTCAAGCGGCGTTTATACCAGGGAGAAAGACTACGGATAATATCATCATTGCACATGAGATGTTACATTCTCTCAAGTCTAGAAAACGATGGGCAAAGTCCTATGAGACAGTGAAGAAAATTTGTTTGAAGGCTTATGATCGATTGGAGTGGAATTTTCTGCGAGATACAATGAGTCACATGGGTTTCGACCCAAAGTGGATTCATTGGGTGATGGTATGTGTCAAATCTGTGAGTTTTTCGGTGCTTATCAATGGTGTACCACATGGTAACATTCACCCACATAGAGGTATAAGACAAGGTGATCCTTTATCACCTTATATTTTTATACTATGTGGAGAAGTTCTTAGTCACATGTTCAATCAAGCTACAGCAACAAACCGACTTAAAGGCATGAAGATCAGTGCGACAAGCCCTACCATTAATCATCTCCTCTTTGCGGATGATGCTCTCTTCTTTTGTCATGCTCACCCTCGATCTTGCATTACAATCATCAAAACATTGAAACAATATGAAATTGTGTCGGGACAAGAGGTTAATTTGCGCAACCTGCAATCACGTTTGGTGCTAAAGTGCGAGATGATATCAAAACCAGAGTGCGACATATACTCAACATACATAATGATGGTGGAAATGGTAAGTATTTGGGTTTACCAAAAAAGTGTTGGCAGCAGGAAGAAATATATTTTCAAGTTCATTGTGGAGAAAGTTCAGCAACGTACTCAAGGTTGGTCACATCGGTTTCTCTCTGATGCTGGTAAGGAAATTTTACTCAAGACAGTGGCAGTGGCTTTACCGGTTTATACCATGAATGTGTTTAAACTCCCAAAAGGAATTTGTGAAGATATCACTCGCATCTTGGCTGATTATTGGTGGAGTAAAGGATCTGGCAAACGATCGATGCATTGGTTATCTTGGAAACGAGTGGGATTACCAAAGAGTGAAGGCGATTTAGGATTTAGGGATATTGAAAACTTCAACCTTGCTTTACTGGGTAAACAAGTTTGGAGAATCATCCAAAACCCGAATAGCTTAGTAGCTCGTATTCTCAAAGGTCATTATTTTAATTCATCCTCTATTATGGAAGCGAGATTGAAGAAGAAGACTTCATTCATATGGCGATCTCTTTTGGAAGGTCGTGATCTGGTTCAAAAAGGATTAAGAGTGTTAATTGGTAATGATCAAGCAACAATGATATGGTCGGATCCATGGTTACCAACTAACCCTCCACGAGCTCCATGAGCTGTTTTTGGACCTCAACATAATTTTTGAATGGTTTCGGATTTGCTGACTGAGAATCATTCACTTTGGGATCGAAACAAGATTGAGGCTGCCATAGCTCCTGGCGATTGTGAACTAATTCAAAGGATACATCTTAGTTGTTCAAACTCGCAGGACATGATCGAACGGCATTATAATAAGACAGGTTTACACTCGGTTAAATATGGGTACTGGCTCGCACTTCATTCTGCCAATGATGATATAGTTAATACCCCTCCGGGATCACCGACACTTAAACAACGGGTATGGCAATCAAAAACAGCACCTAAACTCAAACATTTTTTGTGGAAAGTTATTTCTCAAGCAGTTGCTATTGGGGATATATTGGTTTGTCGAGGTATCACGTCTCACTCTTAGTGTAGACGTTGTTGTCAAGGTGAAGAAACTACAAACCATTTGTTCTTTTCATGTGACAATACCCAAGCTATATGGCGGGGATCAGGTATTCCGGTTGTGAACTTGTTAAATCCAACAATTAGCTTTGAATCCAAACTCAATCTGATTTTGGATATTCATTATAATGTTACACTTTCACCATTACACCGGCAATTACCGTTGTGGATTTTGTGGAGGATTTGGAAAAGTCGCAATGAATTACTCAACGGAAGCCTTCTACGTGGCAGTAAGATTTACAAAAAGCCATAGGTGAAGCTCAAGAAAGGATTCTAGTGTTCCATGCCGATTTACCGAATGGCCGAGTCAACATGTGACGATACTCGCAATGGTCTAAACCAAAGTTGGGTTATGTAAAATGTAACTATGGTTGTCGTTTTTTTAAGGATGGAAGCTTCTAAAGGTGCGTGGATATTGAGGGATGATAGGGGTTTCTTTCTTGAAGCGGGTCAAAGTACCGGTCATTTATGTTCCTCGGTTCTGGAAGCAGAGCTACATGCTTTTCTTATGGCAATGCAACAAGCTTGGATCAAAGGATATCGTAAGATTATATTCGAAGGTGATAATAAAGAGGTTCTTTCCGTTCTTACGGAAAACGGATTAAATTTCCATGTTCATAATTGGATTTGTGATATTCTTGAGTGGAAAAAGAAATTCATCGAAGTTCAATTTCAATGGACACCACGTCACAACAATCAAGCAGCTGATACTTTGGGAATAGACACCACTTTAACTTCTTTATTACATCCATGTTTTATGTTCCTTAATGTATTACTTCAATCCTCCATGAGGATCACATTGTTGTATTGGGTCTATAATTTAATGGAAAAGATGTTAAAAAAAACTCTTTGAAAGATCATCTTTTTACTTTAATATTAATATTTTTAACATAATTAAACTAAAAAAAAACATCAACCACAACACTACAAATCTCATATTTGCCAAAAGAACTGTTTCAAGGAGATCATTTTTATGATATTTTTTTCCCAAAACCTCTTTCAAAATAAATATGTGCATTAAACTAATCTAATTTAGTCAATGATACTCTTAAAAATATCATTGATAAACATGGCCTAAGAGTATGTTTACTCATAATATTTGGAGGATATCATTTGAGTTAAATAGTATAGATTAATTAAAAATAATTATTTTAACAACTTTTTGTAATGAAACAGATTAGGGGAGTGAGACTTTTGATACAGTTCATTTGAGACACGTGTAAAAGCCTCATTGGACCGTCGTTTTTGGTTAGACCCAAACCCAAAAATCAGATTTCATTTGTTCGGAACTTCTTCTATATATGTCAGCCTCTTCTCTCTGCGCGATTGTGTTCTTTGCTCCCGATCTCGATCTGAAATCTTGTGTGTTCGTCTATGCGTGAATTTAGCTGCTGCTATAATATTTGATTTTTTGGATTTAGGATTTTGGTGGGGCGATGAATTAGTTTTAGAAGGCATCTGATTTGGTACTGGATTTGGAAACTCTAACTGAAGTTTTCGATTTCGTTTTGATCTTCTTATGTTCTGGATTGAGATGTATTCGTGGAAATTGTTGACCAAGATGTTTGTCCTGAATCAATGCTCGTGGTTTTGTGTATTGAATTTGCAATTAGGAAGTGTGTATGAAGATGATGATTTGTTCTTTACACTAATCTTGAATCTCTTTGAAAATGTCAATTTATTCTCATGTTGATGTTTGATTCTTCCATAATTCTCTTGGAATATTCACCTATGATGATTGATCATAAGTTTTGCTTAAAGTTTTAATTCTGATATATGTAAAAGAAAAGGTGAAATTGTGTTTTTTTGTTCTCTGAGATCTTATATTCATCCAAGAATCTACCTTTTATCGATTTGAGTTTCATTCACACTTTTCATGTGATTCATTTGTATGAAATTCTTTTAGTTTCTTATGTTGGCCAATAAACTAGAAAGCCTTGTAGTTTTAGATTATGATATGTGTTTGCATCTTATGCTGGTCTGTATGGGTTTCGTCACATTCGAGAAAAGTTATACTTCACTTCACTTTTGTTGAATATTTTAGGGTTATCGTGATACCAGTTGATCTTGAGACTTGTGTATGTAGTTGGTGATTTAGTGTTTGTTCCCGTTGAATCACATTTTGATGTAGTAATGTGTTTATATATGATGATATACTCATAATGATCTTGAGACTTGGAGTTGATGATTTAGTCTTTGTTATGGTAGAATCAAATTGTGATGTGGCAATGTGTCTTGCTTCTTAGTAGACTCATATTCAGAATATATAAAAAAACGCTTAGCTTGGTATCGTAGAATTTTCTATAATTGTAAAGTCCAAATCTTTAGGATTGGTTGGTGAAGTGTTCTTATTTTTGTTTTGGTTTATGATAGGTGTCTCTATCAAACGAAAGCTTGTGAAGAATTGAGAGCATGCACAGTTTTTGGCAGTTAGGACATGAGCTTCGTGGGCAATCAAAAGCCTCGGAAGATCAGAAGTGGTTCATATGTATGTGTCAAATTTGTCTCCTAGATACATGGACTCGGTTAGGACGATAACACCAGGCCTGCCTCTATTTCTCTACAATTACACAACTCATCAGTTGCTTGGAATTTTTGAGGTTTGTTCTGTATGTTGGTCATGAGTTAACTTGTAACATTTAACTCCACTTGGGGTAGCTCCACTTCAAACTTGTAGATATATCATAGTACATGTCACAGTTCAATTAGACTCAAGAGATCCTCAATGTTAAGGTATACAACAAGTTTCAGGTTTAGTAAGAGTAGATATAGATTCATAACCATTGCATGAACAAGAGATGTAACATAATGAAACTTTTGTTATAGGAATGTAACATGATAACACTTTCATTTTTTTTTTTTATTAAAAATAAATTATTTTTTATTCTATAGAACCACATTAAGTATCACCAATAAACATACAAAAATTTAAAAAAATCTTATTAAGTCTTAAAAATAAAATTACTAATATAATTAATGTTAATGATTCTCTTTGAGGTTCATGAATGAACATGCTCTAACCCAAAGAGGTTCATGGGGTTTATTTGTTTAAATATTAATAAAAAGTGTTATTTTGTGTTAACCCGTCTCACCTGCATACCCCTTTTTATACGAGTTATTAAGAGCTCATCGACGCCGAGTGTCGTGTCCCCATTGGACCATCTGAGTTAGGGCACACCCAAAAGACGGAAATTGCTCTCATTTGGTCGAAATCTCATTTCTCTCTCTCTCAGCCTCTCCGAAGGCGATCGTAGGCTAAGAGACACGGCACCATCTGTGTTTGATTTTTTCTTTTTTCGTCGCCGTTTCTCTTCATTGACGTGTCTCCTGTTTGACTCTTCTTCCTCTGGCAAAGAGACACGGCGAATCATCTGTGTCAGAGGAAGCAATGGATGGTTCTTCACAAACCAAATCCAACAACGATTGTCTCCTCTCTCTTGTTCTGTCAAGGTTCGATTCTCTCTCTTGTTCTTCACAATCTATTAGTTTGATTCGTGTTTATGTTGTGAATCTCATAATTGGATTTCCGAAAATGATAAATCTCAATGATTTATTCTTTGCATGCATCTTAGTTTTAGCTTATTCGAATATAATGGATTAATGCGGTTTGTTTTGATTTCTTTTGTAGTCTATCTGTTTGATTTATTGTCATTTTATATGATTATGATTGACCAAAATCAGAAAATCACAACACAAAATATAAAATCAGAAAATCCATTTGTGATCGATATTCTTTGTGTTGTTTCGTAATTGATGAGTGAAAAAGAAAGCTCTGGTGAATGCAATTCATGGTTTGCAGAACATGTAAACAACAATCTTTGTTCTGTTTAGTCTCTAAAAGTGACATTTTTAGGCTCTCTATAAAAAGCTTTGATGCTTACATGTTCTGTTTACTTTGTTTGGAAGCTTTGATGAGATTGTGTTACATTGATTTCGAAGCTTTGATGAGATTAGTAATTTGTTTTGATATGATTTTTACATTTGAATTCATATCTCAGTTTGATTTGGAACATTGTTGGTCTGTTCTGTAATTGATATAAGTTTACAATCAACTGCTTATTTCTTGTTTTGTATGGAGGATATGTGCGGCTATGGTTAGATGGTTGGAGGAGGTAAAGAAGTTTGCACCCAGACTATTGGAGCTGAATCTCATCTTCATGGTTTCCAAAGAGGTCAGTGTAGTTGGTTGTGTAATTTATTTGTTAGTTTAGTTGTTGTTGAAGCTGAATAAAACTACAGGAAATTAAACTAAGTTACAAAATGCAAATGAAGAAAACTAAAACTTGTTTGATATTGATGGTGACGGAGACATTTAATCTGTAAAGACAGTGTCTTAAATTTTCAAATCCAAAGTAATCTGTCTTGGTTGTGCATAAAAATGTATGTGTGTTAACTGTTGTTCCTTAAAAAAACTAAACTCAGTTACAACACTTAACTAAACAAAAGTAAAGTTAATGATAATTGATGGTGATAGATACATTAGGCAGATAAGCCAATGACTTCAATCACTAAACCTAACCCGTAATGAAAGCAAAAGTTGCTCATTTACTGAGATTTTGGCTTCATAATGACTTCATTATCTCAGTAAAATAAACTAAGTCTAAACTTAATAACCAAACCATCTGCTTAGATTCTCCGAAAACAGATTTCCGCGTTGTTTAATATCTTCTTTCAAATCAAGTAAAATGAATATGGATTTTACCATTCCATTGACGTCTTCTCTAACACAAAACCCTACAAACACACTCAGCTTCACTGATCTTTTAAACAGCCAACCAGAGATCGTCTCTCCAAAAACCTTTTTCCAAACACATTTCCCTTATAACCAAACAAGTTCAACTAAAAGTAAGGAACCAAAACTGAGATGGAAAGTCCCTGAAGAGAAAGCATTTGTAAGTACTTGGCTAAACACCTCTAAAGATCCAATAGTGGGAACAAGGCAGAAAGAAGAGACCTTTTGGCAAAGAGTTGCACATTATTATGCTGCATGTCCTGATGTGGCGAATCTGCCAAAGAGGAATACAAATGTATGTAAGCAGAAGTGGAGAACATGGAGTGAGAGTGTTAGCAAGTTCTGTGGCTCCCATGACTATGCGACGCGTAGCATAAATAGTGGCCGCAATGACAAAAGTATAATGGAGCTGGCTTACGAGCGGTACTACACTGATCAGAAGGTGAAGTTTATTTTGGAACACGCGTGGAGACTGCTTAGATATGATCAGAAATGGTGTACTTTTATAACTAGTAAAAGTAAAGAAAGCTCCAAAAAACCTAAGCTAAGTGACACTATCAGCTCCAAGACGGCCTTTAATGTGGAGGAAGAAACAGAGGAGAGGCCCTTGGGTGTTAAGGCGGCGAAGATGAAAGAGAAGAAGAGAGGTCAGGGGAAGGGTAAAGAAACAAAGGGGATTGCTTCACTAAAGGTACTTGAACAAGTATGGGCGATAAGGGATAAGGACAATGTAGCTAAGGAAAAACTTTCGAACAAGAAAATACTTGAGGATCTCATTGCTAAACTCGGAGGTCTATCAGAGATAGAAGTTGATCTGAAGAACACTCATGAGAGTGAGATGTTAAAACATTTAGGCTACTTTTACATTGAAAAAGAGCATGAAACATTCTAATAATCTGAAGCACTCTCATTCTGGTAACATCTTAAAGTTATTTGAACTACTTTTAAGATGTTTTGTAGTCAGGTTAAAGATGTTTTGAGATCTCTGTATGTGGTCTCATTTTAAGCTTGTGTGGTCTCATTCTGAGTTAGTTTTTGATTATCTCATTGATAAATGGTTCATTGTTGTTTGGCAGATCTTGATAGTGTCATTGATATCCATTTTCTTTGTTGTTTGTGCACGAGGAAAATGGCATGAGGGTGGACTAGGATGATGTTTGGTTCTAGTGAATGTAGAGGAGGCAAGAAGCAAGAGTCAAGTTCCAAGAGGCAAGACAAGGTTGTTTTTTAGTAATTGTGTCTTTATGTCGGATAGTGTCACAACTAGTTGTTTTTTAGTACTTTTGCCTTTATATTGTAATATATGCAGTTCTAAGATTTGTGGTTGTATTTTGATGTTCGAAACTATGTAGTACTTGTGTCTTTTTATATGCTATTACAACTACAACTTCCAAACTCTGTATAAGAGATGGTATGTTCGCTTTATTTGCAATATGTATGCAACAAGTTCTCTTAACGATCAAAAATACATCTCTTTACTTGTCTCTTTACTTGTATGCAACAAGTTCTCTTTACGTTCAAATAATACATCTTTTCCATTCATCTTCAATTTGTTCCACCCAACAAAATCTTTATAAGAGAAGTTTCTTTTCTCTTTTCTAATTCTCCATCTTTTTCTAAATTACCAAACAAAACAAAACATGTTTTATCATCCTCACACTTCAAATTTTCTTGAAAATTTTGATCAATTTGTGATGATAATTTCGATCACGTATTTGATACGGCTCTTCAAAATTGTCTAGATGATTGCAATGAACAAGAAGCCCCCAAAAATGAAAGAAAAATGAGTAAACATCGGAAGAGGACACAAGGAAGGACATGTTTGATTATGTAGCATACTTTATTGAGCAGCCAGTTTACCCCGATGATAAATTTCGACGACGTTTTAGAATGAACAAGCTATTGTTCATGCGTTTTGTTCAAAGACTCTCTAATACTTTCAACATAGACAAGATGATGGTGTATTCACTCGGAAAAAGACTATTAAAAGATTTACTGATTTTTTTGCATCATCTCATAATCTACCATAAGTACTCGCTTTAAGTACAAAAGTGATATAGTCTTTTTCTTCACGAGTTTTTTTTGGATTTTGTTTATCCTTACACCAAAGCACATTGTTTATCCTTACACCAAAGCACGTGGTCAAAGAAATATACATTCTTTGATTTCATTATTGTATAACATGGATATTTGGTACATATAATTATAAATCAGAAGCAAAAAAAACACTATTTTGTGTGTATATCCAATAAAATACAATATGGTATTTTTGTCCGCATACAACCTTTTTAAGAGGTTATTTTGCGACTTTTGCGAAGCACCCCCACACTTTGAGGTATTTGTATGAATGTAATTTACCTTTGTGAACGTTCATACAACGTTTTGCCAATGACTTTCTATGGTGAGCAACGCTTCCCTCACGTATGTGGAGGTAAGAGTTTAATTTTTTTATTTCATAACTCTAATAATTTTAATTGAATAGGAGTTGTTTTTACGATGAATAATGTCCTTTTCTGTACAGAATACATTTAATGTTCATCAAAACCTCTTTTAACACACATATCCATTTTTATGGATTTTTCAAGTTAGTTTCCAATTTCCATCTTGTATGCTTCGAACTTTTTCAAATGCATATTATTGCTTTATAGCAAATGTATATCCATCGATGGTGATAGTAGCGTAATGTCACCATTCCATTTGATTGTTTCAACCTGATTGATTTTTTAAACTACATTATATGTGTGTTTTAGTTAAATTGGTTTGTAATTTTTCCAATGTCTATGCATGGTCAATCGTGGTACGACAATCATTAACTTTGCTATGATATGTGTAAGCATGTTGACCACTCATAATGCCACAAGTGGGACATGTTTTTCCATTGAACTTCTTTTAAGCTTTATGCTTTATGAAGCAAGTGGAGGCTTTCAAGAAAACTTTATGTTTTTCGTTGTGCTTGTGTTCACATATGTTCACAACATATGCGTCGGTTTGTAGAATTTTGTTGCATGATAATCAAGTCTTTTAAGGCTATTAGTCTTTTGCTTATACCATAGATAATTTTTGAAATATTTCCAAGCTAGTGGAAAATTTTCAATTTGAACAACAAAACCTAGTATGTCAAAGTAATTGATATTCATACGGTCATTATCTCATGCATCACCAATCACATCTCTTTGACTTTTATACAATGAACTTATAACCCACCTCTAGAAATTTCGTCATTGCGAATTTCTTTCAACATGTGATTTAGACTTGTACTTCATCTCAAGGAACCATGACTTCCCTAGAAGTATTAAACTCATTGTAAATTTATACACAATGGTTTTACCAAGCAGATTTGATCCACTTTTTGTATAGAACACTCTCAATGGTACAACATTCATTACTTACTAGAGTTATACTGTTGGTATTCTCAAGAGAAAGCAAATGCTATCGTCTTTGAGTTACTTCTCTAGTTTTAGCATGAATTGATGTACATCGAATTTGTCGAGTATTAGTCGTATGTTTAAAACATTAGGTACTAAATATGATAATATGATAAAATCAGAATTTGACATAGTCATACGTGGAAGACCATTAACCAAACTGAATTTGGTGCGTCGACTCACTGGACTTATAACTAAAACGCCTCCACCGCTTTCAGTGTAAATATGATCTAAACATTATGATAAATATCAGAGATGTAATTCGAATAACACACAAGGTTGTAGATGGTAGACCATTCTCAATTTGAGTCATCCACTTACCATGCTCTGCTGCTCCTTGAGACGTTTAAGGCGCATTTTGTCCCTCCACATCCTCCTCTCAAGCTCATCCACATCCATCTCATCATCGATATACTCGTCTTCAACCACTGAATCTTGTTAAAACGCATTGATTTCCCCGAGAGGCGCGGAGGAGAAGAAATCCATGTTTCCATACATTCCCATCTCGTTATACATCATCATACTAGAGCATGTGCTTTAACAAATCATTTATTAATTAACAAGGAAAGTGAATTTTCATATTCGAAAAACTAATATAGCAGATCGTCGGAAAGTTGAACTGATATGTGCTGGAACATTTTTTAAAACTTGAAATTTTGTCTCTTGCTTTCCGGACTCAGCTAACCCGGAAAGTGAATTCACACTTCGGCTTGCTTCTCGAACCATTTCTTGAACTTCGTTTTCATCTTTACCTCTTCTTCCCAAGTCTCCTCCTGAACACCGTCACAGTCCCACAAGACTCTCAACAATGGCACTCTCTTTCGGCGCAGAGCCTTGATACTCCTCTAAAGAATCCTAACCGGTCTCATCCCAACAGTCAGATTAGGCTGAAGATCTGCAGGAATCGTCACTACTACCTCCTCAGATGCATGCAAACATCTCCTGAGCTTCGAAACATGAAACACATCATGGAACTTCTCCATGATCGGAGGCAGCTCCAACCGATAAGCAACTGGTCCCACACGTTCCACAACCTAGAACGGACCCATGTACCTCGTACTCAGCTTATCCTCAGATATGGATCTATTCAGACCCCGCATCATAGCCATCTTGAGATACAATCGATCTCTGACTGCAAACTCCAACTCTTTTCTCTTCCTATCAGCATAACTCTTCTGCCGATCCTGAGCCTCCTTCATGTTCAGCTTCACAACACGGATCTTCTCCGTCGTCTCCTGAACAAAATTAGCACCATAAATACTCCTCTCCCCCACTTGAGTGAAACATAGCGGTGTATGACATGACCTCCCATACAACGCCTCAAAAGGTACCATACTAATACTCGCCTGAAAACTGTTGTTATATGCGAACTCCACTAAACTCAATTGATCCGCCCAATGACCACCCTAATCCAGCACACACATCCTCAACAGATCCTTAAGTGTCTGAATCGTCCTTTCGGACTGCCCATCCGTCTGAGGATGATTAGCTATACTCATATGCACCTTAGTGCTCATCTCAGTCTGAAAAGCTCTCCAGAACACTGAAGCAAACCTCGGATCTCTATCCGACACAATGCTCGCAAGCACACCATGCAACCTCACAATCTCTTTCACATACTTCTTAGCCAAGAACTCAGCTCCATCTGTCTTCTTAATGGCAAAAAAATGTGCTGACTTAGTCAGTCGATCCACAATCACCCAAATAGCGTCATATGTCCGAGAAACCGGCAATCCTACCACGAAATCCATGGTAATCATGTCCCACTTCCACTTTGGAATGGGTAAACTCTGCAATAAACCACTCAGAACCTGATGCTCAGCCTTCACAAGCTGATAAACGTTGCACGCTGCAACCCAATCTGCCACATCTCTCTTCATTCCGACCGAATGATAATACCGTTTCAGATCCCAATACATCTTAGTCGCTCCCGGATGAACCGAAAACTTGCTCGCATGAGCCTCTCTCAAAATATCCTGCCTCAAGTCCTCATCCTTAGGCACACAGACTCGTCCATGCACTAAGATAGTCCCGTTAGCAGAAACATGATACTCAGAACCCGCAGCCTTAGAGAGATCAACCAACACCTGATCTTTCTCCTGAGCTACTCGGATCCTGCTCAAAAGATCCGCCTGATCAGCTGCCGCTAACCCTAACGGCTCATCTGAAGTAACGCACAACCTCAAAGTACTAAGCATGCTCACAAGAGTCTCCACATCCCGCTCCTGAGATGAATCATACTGCCTCCAACTAAGAACATCTGCCACAGTGTTAGCCTTACCAGGATGGTAAACAATGTCCAGGTCATAATCAGCCAACAACTCCGACCATCGCCTCTGTCGTACATTCAAATTCTGCTGAGTAAAAATGTACTTCAGATTATGATGATCAGTGAACACCTGAACCCTGCAACCATACATATAAGACCTCCAAATCTTCAACGCAAAGATCACTGCAGCCAACTCCAAATCATGAATAGGATAATTGCCTTCGTGCTTCCTCAACTGCCTCGAAGCATACGCAATCACCTTACCCTGCTGCATCAACACACAACCCAAACCAACTCCCGAAGCATTTGTATACACCACATAAGGCTCACCCGGCTCAGGCAACGCCAACATTGGTGTACTAGTCAACATCGCCTTCAGCTTCGCGAAACTCAGCTCACAATCAGTAGACCACACAAAAGGAACATCCTTCCCTGTCAGCTTCGTCATAGACTGAGCCATACTCGCAAAACCTTTGACGAATGTCCGATAATAACCTGCCAACCCAAGAAAACTCCTGATCTCAGTAGCATTCCTCGGTCTAGACCAATCTTGGATAGACTGAATTTTCGCCGGATCCACAGAAACTCCCTCTACAGAAACGATGTGACCCAGAAATCCAATCTCTCTCTGCCAGAAACTACACTTGCTCAACTTTGCAAATAGCTTCTGTTCCTGCAACTTCTCAAGAACTTTCCTCAGATATACCTCATGATCCTTAAGAATCTTCGAATACACCAAAATGTCATCGATGAAGATAATCACGAACTCATCCAGATACACCTGGAAAACACCATTCATCAGCCTCATAAATGCCGCCGGTGCATTCGGCAGGAATCCGTCTTCCGGACATCTGTCTCGTCGATAGGAATCTGGTGATAACTGGATGCCAAGTCAATCTTGGAGAACCAAGTAGCTCCTCTCAAGTGATCTAACAACTCATCAATTCTTCCGGACATCTGTAGCGTCACTGGCTGCACAACTGCCACTGCCATTTGCTGCAACTTAGAACAGTCCAACCTGAAATGCCCCTGCTTTCCACATTGATAACAAGTCCGAGCCGCTCGAGCCTCGCTCTGCTTAGGGTAGCTCGCCTTCTTGTGGTCCAAACTCTCACATCCAAAGCACCCTCGACGACTCTGACCCGATGTTGAAGTGTCCTCCCACTTCCTCTTCTGTCCCTGCGCAGGCTTGCCGCGTGTGGTAGGACCTACCTATTGCACCTACTACTGAGGTCTCCTAGGCTGAACAGCTGGGAAAACTACCGCAGCCTGCCCCCTCACATCCTCCTCGATATGTGCAACCATCTCTACCAACTCCACTCTATACTCAAACTTGATGCCTCTGCACCGAGTCCTCAAGTCTGGTCGAAGTCCCCTCATCTTCCAGACTCCTACTAGCATAACCTAAGAGTTGGTTAAACTCCACGTCATACTCTCGAATTGACATCGCGCCCTGAGTCAACTCCAAGAACCTCGCCTCGTGCATATCCAATGCCTCTTGAGGAAAGAACTTGACGTTAAACTCCGCCACAAAGTCTGCCCAAGATATCACCGTCCGAGCACGTCTCGCTGCAACACCCCTCCACATGAGATGTGCATCACCGTCCAAAAAATGGACTGCCAGATCAACCATGTATCCCTCTGGACACCTGATCGAGCAAAAATTCCGCTCCAACCTCATCGGCCACTCATCAGCCTCCTCAGGCTTAGCACCTCCTGCAAAGAAACCCGTACCGATCCTCTGCATCTGCTCCATCATCCGAATAAACGATGGAACCTTCTCAACAACCGCAGCCCTCAGCTGCACCTCTGCCACTCGTGGCAACACTAGAGCCTGCACTGGCACCGCATCCGGTAACCGCTCCAATAACTGCCTCAACAGATCAGCCAGACGATCATCACCAGCTTGGGCTACACCTGCGGCCGCACCCGCACCCCCAGCTATGCCAACACCACTAGCACCACCAGCCTCAACGGGACCTAAACCAGCCCCAACAGGACCCAAACCGGCTCCTACACTGGCAGTCACACTAGCGGTCTGATCATCATGAACTGACGCAGGCCCACGCATGGAACTCTGAGCCGCACTCAAGACTGGCTCATCCACAGGTCCACGACCTCTGCCTCGGCCTCCTCGGCCTCCACGCCCATGCCCTCTAGTACTCCTAGCCATCTCACTGCACTTAACAAAGTACCCAGCTAAGCACTAGAAAGACCAAAACAAAACAACCAACACACTTACCATGAAATCTCATTGAAGGCTCGAAGGAAGATGATCTGGAACCCCCAACTCACAGAATTGCAAAATTTACCAAGTTACAATCCTAGCAGTTCTAGGCCGTCTTAAAACCGTAAGGGCTCTGATACCAAACTGAAACGACCCGACCCATTTTTTTTTAACAATAAACCCTTGGTCTCGGACTAGCATTCCCCTAAATGCTATCCGCAATGACCAAGCAACACACACAAGAAACATTACAGCGAATAACCAACAACCAAACAAATTCCATTAACTATCAACTAG
The DNA here is from genome assembly GCA_900128785.1 of Arabis alpina. Classification (NCBI taxonomy): domain Eukaryota; kingdom Viridiplantae; phylum Streptophyta; class Magnoliopsida; order Brassicales; family Brassicaceae; genus Arabis; species Arabis alpina. The sequence goes on from LT669791.1 coordinate 21,438,712, forward strand.
TTCAACAACAACCGAATTCAACAAGTTCCCGCAACCTAAACGGCAGTTCTAAAACAATAAACGAAACAACACCAAACACGAGACCCTAGATCATCTCCCTCTTCGTAGCCGTGATTCTACGATCACAATTTGCCTTTACCTGCATCACATGGAAAAAATAGATGCGTGAGTATTATCATAAATACCTAGTGAGACGGTCATCCCATCTACGACTGCACACTCAGGCACGATGAACCGCTCAGGCAACATACACAAAAACATCAAGCAACAACACCGGCTCAACGCAGCCAAACAGACAAGCTGTCGATCGACACTACCACTAGGTGTCGATCGATACCCTCTGTGTATGCTTGTCGTTCAACACTACCTCTAGGTGTCGATCGACAGCATGTGAACTGGCTGTCGACCGACAGCATGTGAGCTGGCTATCGTTTGACACACCTTACGTGTGTCGTTCGAGAGCCTTCATGCTGGTCTGTCGTTCGACACACCTCGTGTGTGTCGTTCGACAGGCCCTTCGCATAATCCTAGGAAATCGATCATAATCCTCTGAGATCGATTCCTCCTCTGCGTTATCACGAAAACCTGCGCAAATCAATAATCACAAAGCAACAACCAACATACACAGTCTCAATCAAACACCACAAGATCAGTCAACTCGTTCAAACCTATCACCAAGCAACCCTAACGATCCATCGGCCCATAAGCCATGGTCACGCACTCACCTTGAATTTTCGGATAGAAACTGGTGAAAATTGAGGCTAGAAAGGAAATCAGCTACAACCACCACAAAATTCCACTCCAAAATGACCAAGAACGAAAACTTAACCCACAAAACTATCAGGAACAAGAGAAACTCCTCTCAGACTCTTTTCCACTGATTTTAGAACTTGATTTCGATCAAAATGCTGCCAAAAGCCTTAAATATGAAACCCTAGGTTTCCCCAAACCGGCCCGGTCCAACCGAACGATTAAAAATCGAACCAGAAAACTGACCAACTAATGCCCTGTCGATCGACACACACCACGTGTTTCGAACGACACACACCACGTGTGTCGAACGACAGCCCTTAAGAGCCTTGTCGATCGACAGCCACTCACACAAACCGGCCTTGGGCCTCAAAACAAAGCATGTCGATCAACACACCTCACTAGTGTCGATCAACACACCTCACTAGTGTCGATCGACACACCCTCCAATTTCCTCAAAATTGGTTCACGGGTGTCACATATTTGATGAGCTAAGCGCCATAACAATCATACAATTTAGTCAAGGAGTTTAGTGAACAATTGAACCTTAATTCTACTGCGTGTTTTAACCTTTTAATAACCATGCGACAGCTGAGTCTATTAGGGTATAGAATATAGAGAACCCAAACCACGACAGTGGAGAGATTCTAATTTTGTGGTTTGATTTCTAAAATAAATTTTCATCTAAATTCTAGGTTGCGTTGTAATAGTTGCATAGGTTCATTAATTGCATATAGTTAACCATTGATTATCTATCTCTTGCACTTTTATTTCCATAAAAACTAAAACACCACAAAAATATGTTTAACTTAGCTTATTCTGCATCATATAGGTTCTTTGTGCATCATCAATTCCTTTGAGTTCGACCTCTAAGTACTACTGCGTTTGTTGTGCATTTGCAGTTTTTATCTAGGGTAATAAATTTAGAACTTGAAATTTAAACCTTTTCATCTCGTAGAGTTTTGAATTAAAAACAAACCTCCACCAGCTAGAAAATATCCTAAGTCAGTTAGGATTTTAATTCTAATAAAATTTTTTTTGCCAAAACTGCTTGATATTGGTCGCTCATACCGGTCGGATTCTTGGACTACTATGAGGACTAAGTTGGTGCATCCTGTTGTGCTTTGGTGCTTCCTGGTACTGGTTGCGTTACCGGACCGGTATAGGCGGTCGGCGCAGACGTTTCCATCTTCTCAGCAATTTGACATGTATTCAATTTTCTGGTTGTATCTTCTTGTGTACAATTCCAAATGTTCCAATTACAACTCCATTGGAAAGCTAAGTCAAATGGATATTTTTTCTTGAATTTTCATCAGCGTCCAATTTCATTTGTTCCTCCTTTCATTGCTAAACTTCCGGTATATGTAATCTATCCAACTTGGGAATGTGCTTTATCTTCCAGATATGATGACTTGGTTTGGCTCCTTTGGCTTCTTAGATAGCTGTGACATAGAGAATACTTCTTTTTCTCCTTTTTGCATCCTTTTTGATGATTTAACCAGTTAAGACCTTAAAACCTATGCATATGAGAAAGCTACCTCTTCTGGTCGATAAGGGAAATAAAATCCACAAAATAAGTATGAAAATTGATAGTAAAATGGATAAAATATAGGTATATCATATGGGTACATGTTTTCTCATTCTTTTTCACTTTTCTTTTATGAACATCGAGGTTGGTTGTCGAGGCTGCCAATGCGATGGTTGTGGATCGGAGGCTCAGATCAGATCTCTCCCTAGTCGGAAGGAACTTGACGCAGTGAAATATACACCGGCTTCCTTCGCGTGAAGGTTTAACGAATCCCGCATCGTCGGAAAGGTGGATTGTGACAAATTCGAGGCCCAATTGGAGGAGGGTGCACAACAAGATAAAGATTTTGTGGCTTACACCAAGGCAGCTGATGAACTAGTCGGACATTTGAAAGGTGAGAACAACATTTTTATGGCCACCATAGATGTCATGGTGGCGCCTGAGGTGTTGAGGAAGTGAAGGGAGCTGCTGGAGTAGAACCGAAAGTGGTCTCAAACCTGAAGGTGAATTTGCTCAAAAAGAAGGAAGAAATCCAAGCTCAGATTCGTCTCGGGGAACTGACGGCGCAAATCCAGCTGCTTAAGAGGTTGTCCTCAAGGAACACTTTTGTTGAGAGAGAGCTAGCAGAGTTCAAGGAGTGCTTCCAACGATGGAACAAGCGCTTGTGGAGGCAATTGTCTCTGACTTCTTCGTTGATGCTTTGCTACCAAACAACTATCCTCCTTGGCTATGCATTCAGCTTAGTGATTTGCTCAAATTTACCCTGAGCTACTCTCTCAAATTTACCCTGAGCTACTCTCTCAAATTAAGAGGTCGTCGTAGTAGGGGTCGAATCACTGGGAGTCAAATCAAACGATAGGAATATTGACTTCGAATTGAGCTAAGTAAAATAATGTAAAATAAATAACAAAAGCAATAGGTAACGGGGAAGGTTGTTGATTTAAAATTCAATTAAACAAAGTGCTAGGCTTTTGGGTAATTCTCAGGATCAATCAGAATATTAGTTTACACAAAATCAGGATTTAATTAAGAACCATTCTAGAACTTGGAACACTAAGATATAATTAACCAACTGTCGTTGCGAAAACTAACTATGCTTAAACCCTAGAAAACCAAATTTCTTTGCGAATTCAATCAATTTAAACAAGCTTTAAATTCAAGTCCAATTTGTTCACAAAATCCCTAAGCCAAATTTCTTTGCGAATAAGTAATTTTGCTTACCTAAGATCTAGTTCTGGCTAATCAATTACACTTTCGTGTCAATCTATCAACCTAAGATATCCAAATTCAGGGTCGCGAATCCTAAACCAGAGTTCAAGCAATCTAGGTGAAGAACCTAACAGATAATCCTAACAAGTGAGTTCAAACTAACAATTCATCATCTATCCGTTCGAATCACCCTAAACCTAACAAGCAAACTACTCAGACATGGAAGCAAAGCAAATCATAGCTGAATAATAATGCATATAAAGAGAATAAGAATAATTATAATAGGGTTCGAAGAATCTCAAAGTATAAAGTAAACTTGTCTCCCTAAAAACCCTAAAAATCTCTCTCTAAACTTTGTTAAGTAAAATCTAAAGTAATGATCTAAAAACCTAAAATAAACTATTTATAGAGGTAAAACTCGTGGTGGGCTTTTATGACGGTCTATTGGCAGCTTCCGGCCCATTAGTGGGCGAATTTCCTTCTTTTAAACGCTTTATGTCGGTTTCTGCGCTGGCCCTGTCGATCGACAGGCACAAGGTGTGTCGATCGATAGGTGTATAACATAGCTGTAAATCGACAGCCACCATGTGTGTCGATCGACACGTCAATCTGACGGCAATTGAAAATCCATTCTAGCGACTTCAGCTCCTCTTTCCACAATGCTCCAAAACGCTCAATAATCACCAATTAAGCTCCACACGTACACAAACCTGCAAAGACTCTAAAACACTCGAAAAACACCGAAAAGACTCGAGAAAACCGGGTAAAATCATGGTCAAAAACGGGTAAAAACCATGATATATCACTTAGCTAGCCATATGTTTATTACATATTTATTATCATCTTTTGTCTTTTCCTTTTTGTAACTTCCATGCTTGAACATTGCCTTGGTGTGCTTATATTCCAAATTTTTATTGCATCTAGAATGTTTTGAGATCGGCCGTAGGAGAGTCGGTGGTGTAAAAGAAAATCCCTAAAACTTAACTTAAAAAATAGGAGAGTGAAGGGAGAGAAAGAAGTTTCACTTTTGAGAATGTTTTGGAGAAGCTATGAGAAGAAATGAGGATGTATATGCATGTAAAGCAAAAAGTGATGGTATCACATCGGGGAATTTTCAAAAACTGGTTATACTCCTCATGAAAACTCCAAATTCTACGGAGTAAAAGATTTGCCTATCCGAAGATGGATAACTAGCTCAATGACTATGGTAGAGTCAAGTACTGGATAAGCAAAATGTTATTCATAAGAGGTTCGACTCAGTGTCAACTAACACAAAGTATTGATCCCAACTTTGACTTTTTATTTTATCTCAGCATTATCATAATTGAAACTGCCGAGTTGCAGAGATAAATGTTTGGATCAAATTTCACCCAGCCAAGATCAATGAAAAAAATGGCTAAAGTATAAAAGTGGACCAAACTCATAGGCTCACCCTGCGGCAAGTCGAACTTAAGAATTAGCAAAAGCTAGGTTCGACAGCAAGGATAAGGTCTAGTTCGACGAAACAATTAGGGCCAAACCTAAGCTTAGCATTGGGTCGATCCTACCATGATGGAGTATGACGAAGCTACCGCTAAGCCCAACAGGCAAACACAAGGATGAACTCACTGTAAGGCTGAAGGGAAAATTAGGACAAGCTCACTATAAGGCGGATCAATGCAGACATACTGGTTGAAACGACATGTCCATGCGGTGAACCAAAGATGAAAGCTCATGAAGCCGAACCAAAGATGAAACCTCATGAAGCCGAACTAACTTTGTTAAAAAGAAGCCCAACGGGTTATGAAGTTTTTGGTAGCACCGAAATTTATTGCTGTAGGAAATTCCCAGAGAATCAAGAAAGTTTTTTTTTTTTTTTTTGGAATTAGCTTGGCTAGCTCAAACTAGTATATATTTATATCGATGTACATGTAACATCTCCTATAAAAAAAATTTATAATTTAATTTACATAATACTTGTACACAAAAGCTTTCTCAACATCACTAAAACAATCTCTGAATCTTTGAATCATGAACTTTAAATTTTTTTCCATTAAAAGTTTTATAAAAAAATTAGTTGTGCGAGATTAAACTCTCACAGTGAATACAAAATATGTGCTTTTTGTCAATTTTTTTGTCACCATTTATATTTATTAGTTACAAAAATATATAAATATCAGTGAATCAATCTGTCATCTAAAATCTGTGTTTTAAGAAACATTAATTTTAATATTTATTAGATTACTATGAATTTAGGTTTTGCTCTCAGAACTCACAATGATCTTAGTAAAAATGTCAATCAATGCTCATTTTTAGTTATTATATAATTAGGGGAAAGGGAGGGCAAAAAAAAAAAAGAACTGGTGGAACGCTGATACTATTAACCAACTGTTACATGTGGAAGATCAAGCTCTTGCTAGAAATCTATAGCTTCCACAAATAACGACTGATCGTCTCTTTTGGAACTATGATAAGTCGGGTGAATATACTGTTAAAATGGCTATTAGTTTGCTTTCACAAATTTGCTTAATGATTCCCTTCCACTACCACTTCCACATGGCGATCCGACACTTAAGGCTAAGATTTGGAAATTAAATATCATGCCAAAACTCAAACATTTTCTTTGGAGAAATGCTCTCACAAGTATTGTCCACATCAACAAGAATATCTATTGGTAACATGCATATCGACACAACATGTCAAAGATGTGGCACCTGCCTGGTCTCAACGATGACATGGAGAATGAGTTAATTTCCTTGGAATTAGACATATCTCAGAATGACAATTGTGAAACCAATTTAGCTAGCATCATTGATTTATAGAACATTGATGCGCTGAATGATATCCAAAAACTACTACCTTTTTGGATCATGTGGCGAATTTGGAAATCTTGTTGTAATCTGATTTTTCGGAATCGAATGGTCATCCCATAACGGGTTTCTCAAGAAGCTCATGCGGACGTCATGATTTGGATTGCTGCTTCTCAAAAATTGAAACCGGCTCACAATCTACATATTCAATGTGCCCCCTCACATCCTTCCCATTCCACACAGAAATAACGGTTGGAAATGACTAACACAAACTCCTTTTAAATGCAACTTTGATGCTGCTTTTTATCTTCTTTCCTACCAGACTATAGCAAGTTGGCTCGTCAGATATTATAATGGAATACCTATTTATTGGGGATCTGCAATTTTAAATTTCTTCGAATCATCTCTGGAAGCTGAAGCGAAAACACTACTCATAGCAATGCAACAAACGTGGTTTAAAGGTTTCACTGATATCACTTTTAAAGGAACAAAATGTTCTTTGATATGCTGACTGGAAGTTCCAAAGTCTTTACTCTTGCAAATTCATGTGGCGATATCCATCATTGGCGCTATAAGTTCAAATTTTGTCTTTTACTTCATACGAACCGGTCAAATAATATTCCAGCACATACTTTTTTTTTGGAAATTACCCAGCCAAGGTAATAGTTTAATAAGGACCAGTTCATACCAGTTTAGTTTATGTTCATACCTGTTTAGTTTATGTCTATTATATATGTCTTCTCTTTAGGATCAGTTTGATACTAAACTACTACCTTGGCTGGGTAATTTCCACTTCTCATGGGCCTTATACTGTATAAGGTAAAATGCATTAAAATAATAAAATCCAGCCCCAAATCCTAGGGTTTAATTATCAAATGAAATACAACTTTCCTTTTCTAAAACTCATCTATTTCTCTCTTCTTCGATACTCGTTGTCTTCTTCACTATCTTTTGCAATTTCTTCTCGTTTCTCGTCGTCTTCTCTAAATTGTTAACAAAACTTATCACCTTTATATGTCAATTTCAAACACTCTCATCCTTTGTATCACCTTCGTATGTCAATTTCACCTTCTCTGCAGCCACCGCTTCTACGGCTTCCACCGGAGACCCAAGCAGCTCCGTAGACCCAAATCATCTACGAAACGTTGCCATTATAGCTCATGTCGATGACCGGAAGATTATCCTCATGCACCGGCTTCTTTGTCAGTGTGGAGCTAATATTCCACTTGTAAGATGTTCTCTTATTTCATATTATTGTTTTTACTCATAATCTGAAACTAGATATATAGTTTTATATAAACCAAATCAGTATTGAAAATTGCTGGAAACCTCCATCGGTCACACCAATTATCAAAAGACCCGATGGATGAAACAAATTTAGTTTTAGTTTAATATATTAATATATGGTTTAACTTATAATGAAATTTAATCAACAATAGAAAACTAGTTTTAATCAAACACTTCAGATTAACCGAGTCTATTAGTTTATTTGATAGTTGAAAATCCTAAAAAGTGAAAACCCTTCTAAAATACGATGAAGTGGGAAACAATTTCGGCTTCTGCGCCTAAACATTTGTCCAAACATCCACTAAATATATTAAAGAGATTTAATCGTGCCAAGAACATATATTAAAAAGATCGTGCCAAAATCTAGAAATTAACTGTCACAATAACCACTACTTTCTCCTAGTATATAAACAAATTATTGTGCCTCCTCTCACGTTCTCTCTCACAATTTACCATAGAAACCCATAACTTCTCTGTTCATTATTGTTTTGTCAAGGTTTGAATTCTATATCTCCCATATCATGTTTTTGTTTTGTTTCATTGATGGGTGTAAGTTTTACCCTAATAAAATCAATTAGACTGCAAGTGTACAATCAATCAATCGTATTACTTAAGGATCGAATCCATAGAGATAAATAAACACACAATAGATTTATGAATTTCAAGATACAATAAATCGAATATGGGGTTTAGTTTTGGTAAACTAATTGCAAATAATAATAATGAGGTTGTAAACAATATGATTAAAACATTGGGCGTTCATGGATTCGTAGGGATATTGGTTCGAATTATTCAGGACAAGCTATACTAGACACTTCTTTTAAACATGAACTTAGTTGTCGTTATCTATATTGTCTTATAACAACTCTAGAGTATTAAGATTTAAGTCGGCTATCGCTATCCTTAATTATTTCAAGCTACATGCATTAATTATCAAGCTCAATTGTTAATTCAATGAAACGGCTAGTAAGCATTAAACTCACTTAACATCTTATTCACTAGATTAGATGTAGATACAAGTTTAGGTTAATTACTGGTAAAACATGCAATAGGCGAGATCTAAGTGAAAAAAAATCCTAGACTAGATCCAGGAGTTAACATGCTTGCAATCCTATCTATTGAACCATATAAAACCCTTTAAATTTTACCCCCTAGAACCCAACAAAAAGACTACTCAAGCATAATCGAGATGAAACAAATCATTCTTATAAAATAAAGAGAGAGATTAGGGTTTAGAAAATCTTCTCTAGTGGGTAACAAGAGGTGAGATCTTCTTCTCCCTTCCAAACCAATATGCTAAAGAATAAGTTTTTAGAAAAGTAAATGTGTTTATGCCTTTGAAGAGCTTTGTAACCGAAAGTTGAGAGATGTGTTGAAAGCCTTGGAACTTGAGAGCTTCTTGAGGTGTGTGTTGAAGAACGTGACCTCCTTCCTACTTTTATAGGTGTATAAGTCGGCTAGGGGGAATTCCTTGGAAGTTTTCGAAAATATTCGATAAATCAAAATTTACCCTTTTTCTCGAGAGGGGTGTTCGATCGTTCACCAACTGTGTTTGATTGAACACCGTGTTAACTGCTTCCTCCTTGATTTCCAGAGAGTTGGTGTTCGATCAAACACCTCTTGTGTTCGGTCAAACACCTCTTGATAAAGCTGCACCGACTTCGTCTTCAGATAGGCTCGAACAGTTTCTAGTATTTTGTGATTATCTTGACATCTAACTGTTGGATATGGACGAATGAATATTCGTTTTGAAGCTTATATTCGTCTCTATTTTGTATTTAAATTTGGGCTTGAACCGACGGTGCGATTTAGAGTTATGGGCTTCGACATTTGATGAACTGTTCTGTCTATCTCCAAAAATGCTTGTTTTCTCTATTTTATGCCTATTTGGCCATAATTTCCTGTTTAAGGATTAAAAAGACGAAAAAACACTAAAAATATACTTTTATTCTCTAACACTTGTGTTATTATTAATAAATATAAGCAAAATAGATAGTAAAAAGTAGTAAAATATGAGGTATATCATTCATGTTTGCAAAAACTTATCTCTGTTTCGTGTCTGATAAATCTGCTTAGTGTTTACATTTGCTTGAATTCATCTGCGATTAAAATTTTCTTGTTTTGAGTCATAAAAAAGATTCTTCAAATTCCTTTTGTCAATTTGCTTGCGTTCTCCATCATAGAACATATTATTAACTCTTATGTTAATTTCAATGTCTTCTGAAATATAAAACAAATTGTAATCTCTGAATTTTTTATGCAATTTTTTTATAATTATGCGTCACTTTCTTCTTTGACTAATCATATTGTAATTTTTCTTTGTCATTTACAGATGCGACCACCTGCTCATGTATTGTTTACGAGAGGTTCAAGTTTTCAGCCTCTTGCATCCAATCGACGTGTTGCACCTCCACCTGCTGCAGGTCCACCTTTGGCACCTCCACAAGTTCCACTTATTGTAGTAGCTCCACCTGCTACTAAAATTGCGCAATTTCCTTTTGCCGAAATTTCCAGAGAGTACTTTACCCAACTCAGCAAAATGGAGCTAAATGGTAATTGAGTTTATTATAAAAAAAACCTATTTCTTTTTCAAACTGTTAACATATATAAATTGCAATTACATATGCAACAAGTTTGGATACAACACTGATATGTCAAAATATGTCAGAACAATCATCCAGGGGAATTTCCAAGGGCCTTGGTATAGCTGGAGAAGGGTGCCACTCTTTTACAAAGCAACATAGTTTTCAACTTTCAAGGTTGGGAGTATCATGTCTATAAGCTATATTAGTTTATGTCTATTATATATGTCAGTTCATACCAGTTTGAGTGGGATGTCGCAATTGAGCATTTGGTCAAAGAAAATTTTGTTATGTTTGCTGCCAATCGGCTTAGAGGCATGGTGAGCCTTGCCAAGGCAAGAGAAGCCAAACCAGAGTGGATTCTCTTGGACCATTGGAGAGAGATGTTAGCCTACTAGATTACACCACGAGCGGTACAAAGAAGCGCACAAGCCCGTGCTTCTAGGCTGTTTGACTGTGACGGTTCAAGAGCTCATCGACACCGAGCCAGATCTCGTTCTTATGCGAAAGTGCAGGACATTCTCGTAATGTTTAAGTTTTATTAACCTTTTCATGACTGTTTTTCTTACAAGTTTTGATGCTTTTACTTATTTTGTTACTGTTTTGTTTGTATGCGGCAAACCATGAGGGTTCTTCGTTTCGCGCTGTGATGAAGAAAACTCATGGAAAACCGGATGGATATTATTCCTATCGATGAGGCAGATGTCAGGAAGACAGCTTTCAGGACTCGTTATGGGCATTTTGAGTTTGTGGTTATGCCATTCCAGGAGTATCTGAATGAGTTCGTAATTATTTTCATTGATGACATTTTGGTGTATTCGAAGAGTCTTGAGGATTATGAGGTACAACTGAGGAGAGTTTTTGAGAAGTTGCGAGAACAGAAGCTTTTTGCTAAGTTGAGCAAGTGTAGTTTCTGGCAGAGAGAGATGGGTTTTCTGGGTCACATCGTTTCTGCAGATGGAGTTTCTGTGGATCCGACGAAGATTTAGTCTATCCAAAATTGGCCTAGACCCAAGGACTGCTACTGAGATAAGGAGTTTTCTTGGGTTGGTAGGTTATTATCGGAGATTCGTCAAAGGTTTTGCGAGTATGGCTCAGCCTATGACAAAGCTGAGACGGAAGGATGTTCCTTTTGTGTGGTCTGCAGATTGTGAGCTGAGTTTTGCGAAGCTGAAGACGATGTTGATAGTACACCAGTGTTGGCGTTGCCTGAGCCGGGTGAGCCTTATGTGGTGTATAAAGATACTTCGGGAGTTGGTTTGGGTTGTGTGTTGATGCAGCAGGGAAAGGTGATTGCTTATGCTTCGAGGCAGTTGAGGACGCACGAGGGCAATTATCATGTCCATGATTTAGAGTTGTGTGTGCTTGATTAGGGTGGTATTGAGCGGATCACTTGCATTTGGTGGAGTTTGCCTATAGTAACAACTATCAGGCGAGTATTGGTATGGCTCCTTTTGAGGCGTTGTATGGGAGGCCGTGTCGTACACCGTTATGTTTTACCCAAGTGGGGGAGATGAGCATTTATGGTGCTGATTTTGTTCAGAAGACAACAGAGAAGATTCGTGTTGTGAAGCTGAACATGAAAGAGGCTAAGGATCGGTAGAAGAGTTATGCCGATAAGAGGAGAAAAGAGTTGGAGTTTGCAGTCGGAGATCGAGTGTATCTCAAGATGGCTATGATGCGGGGTCTGAACAGGTCCATATCCGAGGATAAGCTGAGTATGAGGTACATGGGTCCGTTTCAGGTTGTGGAACGTGTGGGACCAGTTGCTTACTGGTTGGAGCTGGCTCCGATCATAGAGAAGTTCCATGATGTGTTTTATGTTTCGAAGCTCAGGAGATGTTTGCATACATCTGAGGAGGTAGTAGTGACGATTCTTGCAGATCTTCAGCCTAATCTGACTATTGGGATGAGTCCGGTAAGGATCCTTGAGAGGAGTATCAAGGTTATGTGCCGGAAGATAGTGTCGTTGTTGAGAGTCTTGTGGGACTGTGATAGTGTTCAGGAGGAGACTTGAACCAAAGGCTAATATGAAAACAAAGTTCAAAAAGTGGTTTGAGAAGCAAGCCGAGGAGTGAATTTGTTTTTATGGTCCAGTTTCGGTTTTGTGTTGTAGTCACCGTGTGTGGTTAGGATTGTGGTTTGGATTATGTATTTTCATTGAGTTGTAATGACTATGACATTTTTCCAATGTAATAAGATGAGTATTTCTTATGTTTTTTACTTTGGGTCATGTGTATGTGGTTAGGGAACCTCGAAATGGAAGTTTCTAGCGTGTAGAACTAGCCCGTTTCAGTGGAACTCTAACAGGTTATGTGTGTTTATATGTTGAGAGGATCTTGGAATAGAAGTTTTACGGTGGTAGAACTGTCTAGTTCCGGAGAGACTCTGCAGGGACACTCGGGGTGATGAATGGTCCAGATGATCTGTGATGATCATGGTTGGGATGGTATTCTAGGTTGAGAGTATCATGTTGAGACCTTGGGAGGTAGTTCCGGTTAGAGATGCATTATAGACGTTAAAATTTGATTTCGTTCGGAGATGTCAATTTCCTCGCATAGCTCAGAGAGAGAGAGATTGATTCTTTCTTGGAGATGAGTCTCTGGCAGATCTTGAGAGATGCGTCTCTCCGGGGGATAGTTGGTTCCCTGCATATCGATCGTTCGTCAGGACTGCGAGGACTGAGAGCGTGAGGGTATGGAGATAGTTTTGGGAGATTGCGATCTCTAGCAGATCTTTGAGATATGATCTCTCCAGGGGATAGTGAGTGCCCTGCATACCGAGAGCTTGACGGACTGTGTGTCTTGATGGTTTGAGGGGTATGGAGATAGTTGGTATCAAACACCGTCAAGACTGCCCGGACTGAGATGAGTTGATACGAGGCACCGAGAGCTGAGGGGTGACGATCCCGAGAGCTAGATGGTGTGGTTATGAGTTATGCGTTATGAGCGATCAATGTCTGAGACGGGTCTGTATGCATAGGACAGATGTGAGTCTCGAGAGGGTCTGGGAGATGTAGTCTCCGGTGTTACTGACAGGTTGGCCAGGTGGTTAACCATGTGGGCTGTGTTTTGGGATTCGAGGACGAATCATGTTTTAGTGGGGAAGAATTGTAACACCCGTGAACCATTTTTGAGAAAATGGAAGGGTGTGTCGATCAACACTAGTGAGATGTGTCGATCGACACACGCTGTTTTCGTTTAAGGTCGATTAGTTTCAGGTGGCTGTCGATCGACACAGATGGTGTGTGTCGATCGACAGGGTTTTAAGTGGTCGGTTTCTGGTTTGATTTAAATCGGTCGGTTCGAGTTGGTTCGGTTTGAGGAACCTAGGGCTTCATAGTTAAGCCTTTTTGGCCGTATCCTGATCGAAAAGAAAAAGCCAGAATCAGTGGAAAAAGAGTCTCAGAGAGTTTATCTTGTTTACGGTGATTTTTTGTGAAAAAGGTTTCGTTCTTGGATGTTTTGGAGTAGAATTTTGTGGTGGTTGTCGTGGATAGCGATTCTAGCCTCAATTCCATCAGCTTCTATCCGAAAATCCAAGGTGAGTGCGTGACTATGCCTTCTGGATCGATGGATCGTTAGGGTTGCTTGGTGATAGGTTTGAACGTGTGGTTTTCATCTCTTGGTGGTTGATTGTGGCTGTGATTGCTTGTTGTTGTGTTGTTGTTGATGTGTGTGCAGGTATTTTGTACTGAAGCAGATGAGGGATCAATCCGAGAGGATCATGATCGGTTCTCACGATTCTGCCAGGAGTGTATCGAACGCACACATAGGGTGTGTCGAACGACAGACCAGTATGAGGTGTGTCGAATGACACACCAGTTCTGAGGGTGTCGATCGACACCTAGTGGTAGTGTCGATCGACACATGTCTGTTTGGGTTGTGTTGAGCCGTTTGTTTGTTTGTTGTGTGTTTTGTATGTTTGCCTGAGCGGTCAATCGTACCTGAGTGCGCAGTAGTAGATGCGATGACCGTCTCACTGGGTATTTATGATAATACTCACGCATATTTTTTTTTTTAATATGATGCAAGTAAAGGCAAAGTGTGATCGTGGAATCATGGCAACAAAGAGGAGGATGATCTAGGGTCATGGTTGTTTGGTTGTTGCTTTATTTTGCATTTGAACTACCATAGGTTGTTGGTTAGTTCTAAAATGTTGGAATTGGATTCTTTTCTTGAACTGGTTGTTGTTGACTTTGTTCTTTTGGGGTATGGAAATGCTAATTCGAGTCCAATGTATTTGTTTTGTTTTTTTTAAACGGGTCGGATCGTTTCAAAATTGATTAAAACCATATGTCCATAACCCAAGGTAAACATTTCTTGGTTCCGATGCAAAATTAGGGTATACCTCATGAAACAGTTTCCACGCTTCTCCATCTGATGGATGAGACATTTCTCCAACTCTCGCCTTGTGTTCTGCGTGCCATCTCTTATCCTTTGCAGTATGGTCAGATTGATATAATCTCTTTAATCTGTCAGCTATCGGCAAATAAAACATTTGGGGATGTGCAACCTTTTTCTGCCCAAGCTTTTCTGTCGGATGAAATCTATCTTTCTTACAGAAGCGACAACTCTTTTCACTTTCAGTATTTTTCCAAAATATCATGCAATTGTCTTGACAAACGTCAATCTTCTAATAAGGTAAACCCAAAAACCGCATAAGCTTCTTTACTGCATAGTAAGATTTCATTGAATTGTTAGCTGCAGACAAATATTCTTCGATCAACTGACAAATCGAGTCCATACAATTTTGAGACAAGTTATAATCTATCTTCAAAGTCATGAGTCGAGCTGCCAAAGATAATTGTGAAAGACCCTCTTTACACTTATCATAAATTGGATGTTTTACAGCATACAACATATCAAAAAACTTTTCCGCGTCGTCATTAGATATTTCTCCCATATTCCAATTAAATGTTGACTCGGTATTAGGAAATGCATCTGAAACCATTGTCTCGTAAGGAATCATTGGCTTCGTTTGGGGTACAGTCTCAAAGTTGTCTATATTCTCTGAATGATCATTTAGAATATCATAATCTTCTCCATGAGAAATCCAAACCCAATAATTCGGCATAAAACCTCTATTTTATAGATGGTTCGACACAACTTCTTCTTCCATTAATTTTCCGCTGTTCTCACACTTAAAACATGGACATCTAAGCTTTTGATTCTCAAGAAATATAGGTTGATTTTTTGCAAATTCCAAAAATTTCTTCACTCCTTGACAAAATTCTTCTCAATCTTGCCTTGTTGTATAATCAATTCTCTCATACATTTAACGTCTTGTAGTTTTAATGTCAAAATTTGACGACGTCATTGCAATCTGGAAGATCATAACAAAATTCCAATGTGTGAGTTAAATTAAGAGATACGATTAAAGATTACGACTAAGACTACGGCTAGAGTAAATAAAATTATTACAAAGACACCCAATACTGTCAAATATAGTGTTTAACATTTCATTAAGATCCTAGTTAACATCTTTCTTGTCGTCGTCAATTCTTGAGTTCTTTTTGAAATTCTCAGAAACATAAACAAAGGAGAGAGAGAGAGAGATAGAGAATTGAAAGCTCACTCTGGTTCTTTGAAGCAATTCAAATCACCTTCTTTATTATGAGGGTTCATGGGGGTCACGCCTCTCACCGGTGTTTCAGTCGCTAGGAACACCAATTGTTCGACACAATTACTCACTGGTACTTGCTTAAGGGTTGTTATATTGGTTTAGTTGTGTAATGTATATATATTTTATTTTTTATTTTAGTACACATGTTATATTTTTTAGGGGTTTGTTATGTTCGACACAATCTATATAGATGAGTTATATATATAGTTTTAAATTTTGATTTGAGTAATTTCGGTTCGGATTAATTTGGTTTGTTTCGTACATTTAGAAAGAGAGATTATTTCAATTATTTTTGTGTAAATGAAATTTGAAGATGTTTGTCTTAGCCATATCTTCTACTTCCTCCTCAACCATCATCAGCCATTAAAATAATAAAACCAAAGTCCTCTGCCTAAGTCAAAACTATAGACATAGTTGGGTTTCATTATGTTGTGTAGTAAAAATAATTTTAGGAATGATCGTTTGATTTCAATTCATATATCAGAAAAGTAAGTAGGATAGTAGTTTGATTAGAAAGGTGTATAGTCTAAGCTAATGAAACATATATATAGAAAACGTGAAATAATAATCAAGTCAATATTAGGTATATAACATGCAATGTATTTTATGTTATTAATTTTGTTTGTCACAAAAATGTCAAAAATTTGGAAATAATTTAAATAGCCATTCCATATAAAAATACGACAAGATAAAACATTAGTTCATTAGTCTTAAATTGCGATAAAATTACTACATTTTTTGTTATAACTTATAACAATAATTTTTTAGTCAATGATTAGTATTATATAGTTACTGATTCTTAATAATAATCTCATCATAAACCGAAAAATTTCAAGTTTGTCATTAATTCGTTAAAAATAGTAACAACACATATTGTATTAATACCGTCATAATTGTCACGATTGTTATTTTTAGGGAAATTGTAATGAATAATACATTTTCCACATAAAACTTAGTATCTAACATAACATAAAAACAAATTCAGCAACTAACATTATGATTACTTGAAATTTTATTTATACCCCTCTCTTATTCTCATGTTTTTGACCCCATCACAAAATATTATATTTAGAAATAAACAAATTATTCATTAAAACCCTAATACCTATTTCTAACATCTCTACGCCAAAAAAACTTTTCTACGCCGTCTTCGTTTTTTTCAGATCTCAATTTCCCTTTGTTCTTCTCAAATCCATCTTTGTTCTTGTCCAATTCCTCTCTTCACATCTCATTTCTCCCACGATTTGCCTTTGTTATCAAATTCGTAGGTAATTTCGAATCAAACAAGAAGACGATGAAGGATCCAAAATTACCGAGACAATTGTTCTGTCATGGTCGCGAGCTGGAGGGTCACTGAAACGACCTGACCCTTTAAAAAAAAAAACAATTAAACGTATCACCACGCAACACTAACGATCCATCGACCCAGAAGCCATGGTCACGCACTTACCTTAGGTTTCGTAAGAGAAGAAGGATGGAATTGAGACTAGGCACGAGATTAGCCTTGATCACCACTAGAATCCACAAAATCCCACTCCTTTCCCACACAAAAGGACAGCAAGAACGATTCCTTCACGAATCGAACACTCGAACCTAACACAAAACTCTGGGAATGTTTATCTCTAATGTTTGCCTTTGTTTTCCTTCAGAAAACATGGCCAAACAACATATAAACGCAACCCTAGGATTTCTTAAACCAACTCGGTCCAACCGAACGATTGAAAATCGAACCAGAAAATCGACCACTTAAGACCTTGTCGATCGACATACACCACCTGTGTCGATCGACAACCACTCGAAACAAACCGGCCTTAAGCCAAAAACCAGCCTGTCGAGCGACACACCACACTAGTGTCGATCGACACACCTTCTAATTTTCTCAAAAATTGGTTCATGGGTGTTACAATTCTCCCCCACTAAAACTGGATTCATCCTCGAATCTTCAAACACAGCCCACATGGCTAACCACCTAGCCAACCTGCTAGTAACACCGGAGACTATATCTCCCAAACCCTCTCGAGGCTCACATTCAGTCCTATGCATATAGACCCGTCTCAGACATTGATCGCTCATAGCTCATAACCACACCCTGTAACTCTCGGGATCGTCACCCATCAAGCTCTCGGTGCCTCGTATCAACCCACCTCAATCTGCACAGTCCTGACGGTGTTTGATACTAACTATCTCCATACTCCTCAAACTTTCAGGACACACAGTCCATCAAGCTCTTGGTATGCAGGGAACCCACACGTCCCCTAGAGAGACACAACTCTCAAAGATCTGCTAGAGATCACAATCTCCAAAAACTATCTCCATACCCTCAGGTCCCCAGTCTGCGCAGTCTTGGCAAACGATTGGTATGCAGGAAATCCACGATTCCATGGAGAGGAAACATATCTCAAAGATCTGCCACAGATCAACATCTCTAAGAAAGAACCACAGTCTCTCTCTGAGCTATGTGAGGATCAACATCCCCGAACGAAATCAATTATGGACGGCTATAATGCACCTCTGACCGAATCTACCTCCCAAAGTCTCAACATGATACTCCCAACTCGGAATACCATCACACACATGATCATCACAAATCATCCGGACCACCCATCACACCGGTGTCCCTGCAGAGTCTCTCCAGAACTAGCCAGTTCTACCCACTGTAAAACTTCTATTCCGAGATTCTCTCTAACACATAACCATTCACAATCCGTTAGAGTTCCACTGAAACTGGCAAGTTCTACTCAATATAAAACTTCCATTTCGAGATTCTCTAACCCCACACACACATGACCCGAAGTCAAAAACATAAAAAATACTCATCTTAAATCTGGAAAAAAATGTCATAAGCATTACAACTCAAATGAAAATACATAATCCAAAACCACAATCCTCACCACACACGGTGACTACAACACAAAACCGAAACTGGAAACCATAATACAAGTTCACTCCTCGGCTTGCTTCTCAAACCACTTCTTGAACTTCAATTTCATCTTAGCCTCTGGTTCCCAAGTCACCTCCTGAACACCGTCACAGTCCCACAAGACTCTAAAAAACGGCACTCTCTTCCGGCGCAGAACCTTGATACTCCTCTCAAGGATCTTTACCGGTCTCATCCCAACTCTCATATTAGGCTGAAGATCTGCAAGAATCGTCACTACTACCTCCTCTGATGTATGCAAACATCTCCTGAGCTTCGAAACATGAAACACATCATGGAACTTCTCCATGATCGGAGGCAGCTCCAACCGATAAGCAACTGGTCCCACACGCTCCACAACCCGGAACAGACCCATGTACCTCGTACTCAGCTTATCCTCAGATATGGACATGTTCAGACCCCGCATCGTAGCCATTTTGAGATACACTCGATCTCCGACTGCAAACTCCAACTCTTTTCTCCTCTTATCGGCATAACTCTTCTACCGATCCTTAGCCTCTTTCATGTTCAGCTTCACAACATGAATCTTCTATGTTGTCTCCTGAACAAAATCAGCACCATAAATGCTCATCTCCCCCACTTGGGTAAAACATAGCGGTGTATGACACGGCCTCCCATACAATGCCTCAAAAGGAGCCATACCAATACTCGCCTAATAGTTGTTATTATAGGCAAACTCCACCAAACGCAAGTGATCCGCCCAATGACCACCCCAATCAAGCACACACATCCTCAACAGATCCTCGAGTGTCTGAATCGTCCTCTCGGACTGCCCATCCGTCTGAGGATGATTAGTTGTACTCATATGCACCATAGTGTCCATCTCAGCCTGATAAGCTCTTTAGAACACTGAAGCAAACCTCGGATCTCTATCCGACACAATGCTCGTTGGCACTCCATGCAACCTCACAATCTATTTCACATACTTCTTAACCAAGACCTCAGCTCCATCTGTCTTCTTAATGGCCAGAAAATGTGCTGACTTAGTCAGTCGATCAACAATCATCCAAATGGCGTCATAGGTTCGAGAAACCGGCAATCCTAGCACGAAATCCATGGTAATCATGTCCCATTTCCACTCTGGCATGGGTAAACTCTACAACAAACCACTCGGAACCTGGTGCTCAGCCTTCACTAGCTGACAAACATTGCACACTGCAACCCAATCCGCCACATCTCTCTTCATCCCGACCCAGTGATAATACCGTTTCAGATCACGATACATCTTAGTCGCTCCCGGATGAATCAAAAACTTGCTCGCATGAGCCTCTCTCAGAATATCCTGCCTCAAGTCCTCATCCTTAGGCACACAGACTCGTCCATGCACTAAGATAGTCCCGTTAGCAGAAACCTGATACTCAGAACCAGCAGCCTTAGAGAGATCAACCAACACCTGATCATCCTCCTGAGCTACTCGGATCCTGCTCAGAAGATCCGCCTTGTCAACTGCCTCTAACCCCAATGGCTCGTCGGAAGTAACACACAACCTCAAGGTACAAATCATACTCACAAGAGTCTCCACATCCCGCTCTTGAGATGAATCATACCGCCTCCGACTAAGAGCATCTGCCACAGTGTTAGCCTTACCAGGATGGTAAACAATGTCCAAGTCATAGTCTTCCAACAACTCTGACCATCGCCTCTGTCGTACATTCAAATTCTGCAAAGTAAAAATGTACTTCAGATTATGATGATCAGTGAACACCTGAACTCTGCCACCATATAGATAAGACCTCCAAATCTTCAACGCAAAGATCACTGTAGCCAACTCTAAATCATGGACAGGATAATTGCCCTCGTGCTTCCTCAACTGACTCGAAGCATAAGCAATCACCTAACACTGCTGCATCAATCCATTCTAACCTGAAGTGCCCCGACTCTCCACACTGATAACATGTCCGAGCCGCTCGAGTCTCGCTCTGCTTAGGGCAACTCGCCCTCTTCTGATCCAAACTCCCACAACCATAGCACCCTCGGCTACTCTGACCCGATCTCGAAGTGAGTTCCCACTTCCTCTTATCTCCCTGCGTAGGCTTGCCGTCTTTGCTAGGACCCACCTGTTGCACCTGATGCTGAGGCCTCCTAGGTTGACCAGCTGGGATAATTACCGTAGCCTGCTCCTCAGGTCCTCCTCAATTTGTGTAGCCATCTCCACCAGCTCCGCTCCATACACAAACCTGATGCCTCTTCACCGACTCCTCAAGTCTTGTCAAAGTCCCCTCAAGAACCTCCTAATTTGAGCATGCTCAACCTCCAGAATCCTACCAGCATAACCCAAGAGTCTGTTAAACTCCACGTCATACTCTCGAACCAACATCGCGCCTGAGTCAACTCCAAGAACCTCGCTTTGAGCCTATCCAATGCCTCATGAGGAAAGAACTTGGCATTAAACTCTGCCACAAAGTCTGCCCACGACATCACTGTTCGAGGCCGTCTCGCCGTAACACCCATCCACCAGAGATGTGTATCACCGTCCAAATAATAGACCGCCAAGTCAACCATGTATCCCTCGGGACACCTAATCGAGCGAAAGTTACGCTTCAACCTCCTCTACTCATCAGCCTCCTCAGGCTTAGCACCTCCTGTAAAAGAACCCGTACCGATCCTCTATATCTGCTCCATCATCCGAATAAACGACGGAATCTCCTCAACAACCGCAGCTCTCGGCTGCACCTCTTCCACTCGTGGCAACACCGGAGCCTGCACTGGCAGCGCACCCGGTAACCGCTCTAACAACAGCTGTAACAGATCAGCCAGACGATCATCTCTAGCATGGGCTACACCTACGGCCGCGGCCGCGGCCGCACCCCCAGCTATACCAGCACCACCAGCCTCAACGGGATCCAAACCAGCCCCAACATGACCTAAACCGGCCCCCACACTGGCAGTCTGACCATCATACAACGTCTACGGAACTGACACAAGCCCATGCGTGGAACTCTGAGCCTCACTCACAACTGGCTCATCCATAGGTCCACGACCTCTGCCTCGGCCTCCTCGGCCTCCACGCCCACGTCCTCTAGCAACTCTAGCCATCTCACTGCACTTAACAAAGTACCCAGCTAAGCAGTAGAAAGACCAAAACAAACGCAAAACACACTTACCGTGGAATCTCTTTGAAGGCTCGAAGGAAGATTATCTAGAACCCCCAAACTCACAGAATTGTCAATTTAACCAAATTACAATCCTAGCAGTTCTAGCCCGTCCTAAAACCGTATTCGCTCTGATACCAAACTGAAACGACCCGACCCATTTTTTTTTTTTAAACAATTAAACCAGTCACCACCTAACCCTAACGATCCATCGACACGAAAACCATGGTCACACACTCACCTTAGGTTTCAAAAGAGAAAAATGATAGAATTGAAACTAGACACGAGATCAACCTTGATCACCACTAGAATCCACGAAATCCCACTCATTTCCCACACAAAAGCACAGCAAGAACGATTTCTTCACGAATCGAACACTCGAACCTAACACAAAACTCTGGGGATGTTTATCTATGATGTTTGCCTCTGTTTTCCTTCAGAAAACACGGCCAAACAACATATAAACGCAACCCTAGGGTTTCCCCAAACCAACTTGGTCCAACCGAACGTTTAAAAATCGAACCAGAAAATCGACCACTTAAAACCCTGTCGATCGACACACACCACCTATGTCGTTCGACAACCACTCAAAACAAACCGGCCTTAAGCCAAAAACCAGCCTGTCGATCGACACACCACACTAGTGTCGATCGACACACCTTCCAATTTTCTCAAAAATTGGTTCACGGGTATTACAGTCACACGGTGAATTAGTACTGCTTCATCAAATACTACATTGCTATCATGAAATTTCTCGACAAGAATCCACAACAAAATGAATTCCTCTTCAAATCCCAATTTGGGAAATTGCTCAAAGAGGGGTTCATTATTTACTCTGTCGTCAACTAGTTATTGTAAACGACAGATGATGGAGACCTTAAAAGACTTTGATGCCAAGTACACTCATTTGTTGGAAGTTCAAGATGTGGCTCTTAGGGACGGGATTAAACAAATGTCTCACAAGATTAACATTCTCTCCGAGCAGATTGATGTCATGAAGCATCAACAAACATCTCACAAGGTGCTCTCACCATTGCTCTGTACTTTAGTCTTATTATTGAGTTTTATTGAACTATTTGACAACACACCATTGTCTTAAGAACATGAACATGTGCCTAATGATCCAGTACATGATGCGGTTCATAATGTGACCGCCGAAATCAATCAAATAGTAAATGGGCGAGCACAAGTAAGAATTGTATAAAAAAAATATTTCCTAACGTGAACTAATATGATGAATTATATATAAATGTTTTTAAAGTGAAATAGTTCACTATCATATGTCACAAACTTCGGTATAGTGTACTATTGTAGTACATAGACTGTATTATAGTTAACTATCACATTATACATAATTTATTGTAGTGGACTACTCATATTGTACTCATTGTTGCGTTTCTTATTTTCCACAGGAACACTTGAACAAGGATGTAATGGATGTAGTTCATGAAATAATTGAGAATGAAGGAGCAAATATTGCACCTCCTGTGACACTCGAAGTTGTTGCACAATCCACTTCTTTTGAACCTCCCACCTTCTCCTTGGGTCTTACGCAAGATGGAATTTTCATTAGTGTTCATTTGTTTCAGCTATATTTGTGTAAGGAGGCCAATTATTTACCATTATAAATAGGTAGTCAACTAGAAACAGCATATAGTGTGCTTACTAACTTTAGTTCACTATATCAATGTTAAAAAGATTCCTTATACTCTACTAGATTAGATGCTCAGTTATACAACATTATATTTTGGTTTAACAAAGTCAACTATACAATAACATACATTTTAGTGCACTAAATAAACTGATTAATTTGTTATTAACTATATGAAACAAAAATTGATTCTTTTTAAACTAAACGTACATTATAGTGCATTATAAACATCTAAACTCACCTTTCTGTGGTTAGCTATTTGGGTAAATGTGAACTACGTTAGTTAAGTATATACCAATACCTTTTATACTATTCAACAACCGTTTAAATCACTTCCAAATCAGGATAAAACATTTACATTTTTACTGCCACAAATTTTTTAGCTGTTTTCTTTTTAAAAATACTCAATTACACAAACGGGTTTTTTCGTCACATCTAGTCAATTATATGCTAGTTACTTAAATTTGGTTTCACAATTGTTATTGGCCTAATTAGTGACACCAAATCTATTATTAGCCTAATTAACCCTTATTTTTATCATAATTTAGTAATTAGTTACTATAAATATTGGCTACGGTTTTTTCGTCAAATTATTGAGATGATACAAATATGAATTTGAGACATAAAATATTTAGTAACAAAACAATATCTAAAACATCACAAATTTGTGACGAAAAATGCTAGTCTAAAATTTTCGTCACAATAGCTCCTTTTTTTGTAGTGAATGGTTTATGAAGGAGATGGAGGGTGCTTGGTGATACCGGAATGAGCAACAATCCAAAATCGGTACAAAGAATAGAGGAACTAGGTTTAAACGTAATATCACAAAGAAAAGATCAAGTAAAAAGATGTGTATAGAATTCTCTATTGAAGGCGATGTACTCGTTTTGGAGGAATACATCAACTATTTATACAAGTACAAAGTCGGTCAAAAGAACCCTAAAATATAAATGGAAAATCTCATAAAAGATAAAAGGAAATACTTAGAATTAGTATAACTTCTTTTTATCTTTTATGAGATTTTCCATTTATATTTTAGAGTATCCCTAGAGAGTTTTATATGTAGTGATCTCCTATAAAATGTAGTGTTATGGCTATAACTAAAGTTGCTACAGCATCTTGCTGGGGATTCCCTAGGTCATCTAATAGTGCAATATTATCTTCATCCATTTTAACTGCATAAAGGATTTATGTACGTTGTTGGCTGGTTAGGTAGTTATCCCACCATCCTTTAAGTTGCCCTGAAAAGCCAGCTATAAGGAGTTCAGCTAGGGTTTTATCTTCATTACCTATTTGTGTTCTATATGCGTTTGCAGCCATTGTCATTTTTTGGAGGAAATTTAAAATATTATACTCAAATATGCCGTCAATATTCCAGTCATATACTGAGGAGGAGTTGAACCTAGATTGTTCTATTGCCTGAATCTGCCCAAGGTCAGACGCTGTTGTTATTTGACGTTCTTGATTGTTTTTCCAATCAAAGCGGTTTATTTGGGGAGTTAGGTTTTGAAATTGTTCAGAGACATTACTTATTTCTGAATCATAGGATAGGGTATTTATTCCTAATTTAGATGTTGGAGTATCAGCGACGAAATCATTTTGCTGTATACTGCTATCTCCTATGTCTATTTTGCTTAATTGGCCTTGAAGAGATCGGATCAAATCAGTATTCGTGTCATGATATGTTTTAATGCTAGAATTTGAAATTTGGAAAGGTTTGAACATGGGATTTTTAACCTTTTTTCTGAAATAGACTCAGTTATCGCAACAGGTTGTTTTTGAATTGATTTTTCAATTCTATCAAGCTGTTTGCTTATTGTACCAAGATTTGTGTTTGTAAAATTGTTTTGGACTATAATATTTTTAACATTAGATTTATCTTCGTCTTGCGGTCGTTTGAAAGGAATAGCTTCAATTGGTGTACCCAATAGTTCAAGCTTTATTCCTTGTTGGGGAGGATGATTTGAACGGATAATTTTTCCACTCGCAAGAGTTTCCCATTCAGGGATTTTATTGCGACTGGTTATAGGATTTGCAGTTTTAGAAAACGGAAAATTAATTTTGTTTTTAAAAGCATAGTCTTCAAACCAATTGAAAAATAAAATTTGTATTTTGTGCTCTCGGTGATGATTGTAATATTTTTCTTGGATCTTATTTTTGTTTTCTGAAAAATATTTAAAAAACCATAATCTTTTCTGGTCATTGTTTTCTGAGTAAAAATCTTTTCTTAAAAATTCTTTGTTAATCTGAAAATCTTTTTCCAGAACATTTAATTCATTCATCATGTTATCTGTCATAGCCGAAAAAGTAGGACTACTTGGTTCAGATTTTGTAGAAAATTCATTTTGGGGGAAATTATTTTCTGTCGTGTAACAGGTTTTGGAATTTCTGTTCGAAAATCAATGTTTCTTAAAACAGAACTTGGAATATCAGAGGTTGAAAATCTTGGTTGGAAATTTGAATATTTTTCTTTGTTAGGAGAATCTCTTGCAATTTGAGACACTCTTCCTAAATCTATAGTTTCATGTATAGATGAAGATTCACAAGAGTAGTCATCGGTTTGATCGTGAATATTATTTCTTATGAAAGAAAGTTTTACTTTTCCATCATAAAATTGTTCGATATTTTTTAAACGAGTATTTCCTAGGGTTCTTTTATATGTAGACTTAACTCGGATAAAAGGAAATACTTAGAATTAGTATAACTTCCTTTTATCCGAGTTAAGTCTTCCAATTTGCTTGTATTCACCTAGGTCGGCCTATGCTCCTTAACGGGTCGAGTTGTCTTCATGGGTCCTTCCTGGCCCATTTCTCCGAGATGTTTCCCGAAACTTCATGTCGAATCGGATATGGGCCGGGTATGGTAATGGATATCAAACCCGGTACCACCAACTAGTCCCCCCCCCCCGAGTTTAGCGAGTATTACGTCAGCAAGCTCGGCCAAAACGAACTGAGGAAGATTTGCCCAACTCACATCTTGATTAGACATGTCGCTTCGCCTTTACACGCGGCACGCTCTGAACCGCTGGTTCTTGAAAGGACACTGAAGAGATGCCTCGACTCGCTCGCGTCTACCGCCAAGGTTTAATGATTATCCAAGGCTTTCGCGCTATAAAGTATAAATGCCGGATCTTTCGACCCTTGGATTTTCCTTATTTATTCCTCGTCCGAACAAGGTAAAATCTTCTTTCTCCCTTCTCTCCCTCTTTCCTTACTCATCTGCATTTAGGGTTTAGCTTTTGCTCCGTACGGCTCTGGTCTGCATCATGACAAAGACCTCCAAGTCTCTATCTTCTCCTTCCCTTTTGGAAAGAATCATCAGTCTTGGTGTTAACCACGAGACTTCTTTGGTCAGCGTTGGTAGAAGCGTCGTCATTAAGGTTCACACCGAATCTCACACTAGAGCAAACCGGTGCGAATCTCGAGGCATCAAATTTGTTTACTAACGCGAGAGAAGGATATGGTGAACCGTATCCTGATGAACAGATCGGCCAAGAACAGAACGCTCGGGATATCTTTTCTTCCCAGCTTGATGTTTTCAACATCTCTCCTTCGTTATCAGATGAGAAGTCGTTAGACTCGATAAGAAGGGTTTGTCATATGTCGGAGAAATTAGAATTCCTGGCCCCCAGGTCTCATGAACGTCCATGGGATTGTCCTGCGATTACACATGTCTTCATGAGCAGATGTTTATTGATTGTTTCATGTGGTTCCCGTTACCTTATATCTTCAAGAGGTATTGCGAGAATAGGAAAATCTGCTTCTCACAGATGACGATGGCCGGGACATGTAATCTCGTGGCACTTGTAGTGTTTGGTGCCGAGCTCGGCATTAACTTTTCAGTCAAAAAATATGAACAGATTTTTGTGATGAAGGAGGGTCAATTCCTTGGCCGCTTTTACAACAACATGAAGGCCGGATGTAAGTTTATCGAGCTGAAAAGTAAAATTTGCAAATGGTTTGACCGGTACTTTTCGTGAAGATAAATAACGCCACGGTCCAGGATACCACCAGGACTTATCATAGTCGGTGGCATCTTTCCATGGGTAGATTTCCGTAAATCTTGCATGCATGTTTTGCTTCGGTATCCATGGTGCATTTTTCTAACACATTTGTGTTTTATTCTGTTTTGTAGTTCCTCATCCTCCGGCTCCTCTTCTCGCGGATTTACCTTTCAGAGAGGATCTTAACAGAATAAGGGCAAGAAACCATCGTTGGGATGACCTGTCCTACACTCGTATCCGTCGTACTCGTGACAGACTTGGTAATGACTCTCTACGAGTTACTTTAATATTATAAAGTTTTTATTCTTTTGACTTCGAAGTCTGACATCGATGTTGTGGTGGAAACTTGTACAGTTGAAATAGTCAAGTATTCTAGGTCTGAAAGCTCTGAGATGAGAAACACTTATCAAAGATCTCAAGAGAGTTTGTTTATTAAGTTGTTTGCAAATGTTACAAGTAGTTTCTGTGCAAAAAATGCGGATCCTTTTTTAGAGATGTACAAGGCCTATTATTATGAGTCCTAGTCGGCCTAGGTCTAAATCTACGAGATAAGGAAAGATCCCTAAATCTTCGAGATTTTCTCTCAGCGTAGTCGGCAGCCGTCCTAGGTTTTGATCTCGTCCTCGTCATGGGCCCAAATCCAAGAGCTCGTCACCTAGGCCCAACTTGCAGTAGAGGTCGGCGCAACTTGTTAGTCATGGGCTCCCAATTCGTCATCTCTCCAGAGTGGGCTTTCTAAGCTCGCCCCATTCGTCTATTTTAAGGTGAAATGATCGTAGTGGTCTTATGGAGTTTAGTGGACCACTATAGACGTCGTCCTAGAAAGATGTAGTTTTGGTCCCAGTCACTTTGGAGAGCTCGCCCTATGAAGCAAGAGAGTTAGTCCTGGTCCCAGTCACTTTGGAGAGCTCGTCCCAGGAAGCAAGAGAGCTAGTCCTGGTCCGAGTCACTTTGGAGAGCTCGTCCCAGGAAGCAGCTAGTCCTGGTCCCAGTCACTTTGGAGAGCTCATCCCAGGAAGCAAGAGAGCTAGTCCGGGTCCCAGTCACTTTGGAGAGCTCATCCCATAAAGCAAGAGAGCTAGTCATGGTCCCAGTCACTTTGAAGAGCTGGTCCCAAGAAGCAGGAGAGCTGGTCATGGAAATAGAGCTAGTCCTAGAAATAGAGCTGGTCTTGGGAAAAAGCAGAGCTCCTCCAAATAATTGCGCGCCCACTTCTTGTACTTAGTCATTTTCTTGATGATCTCTACCGGAGTGAGAGATGACCCCAATAATCGCTTTGGATGTTTATTGTTTTCAGATATTTGGAGTAGCGATACTGGGCCGCAGAGATGAGAGGTGCTGCTCCTGGAATCCATGCGTTCAATACTCCTTCGATTCTGATCCGTACTAGGAAATCAAGGAGACTTTCCGAGGTTTCTAACAGGTCGGATGTCAAGGTCACGGCCGATCCGTCTGCCATAGTAGTTATCCAAGACTCTGAGGATAACACCGAAGGCATCTCTCTTCCAAATCAGGAAGAGAACGAAGCTGTTAGAGATGGTTCTCAGAAGGTTTCTTCTGCAACCGATCTGGCCAATATGCAAAGGGCCGATGATGCGTCAGCTCGGGGGTCGGTCCTTGACAAGCTTAACGAGCCAAAGGGTCTTGGCGATGCTCCCCGTTCAAAGGGAAAAGGGAAAGTTGATCCCATAGATAAAAAGGCAGAGAAGAAGAGGATAGCGGTTAAGGCTAAAGCTGACCTCGAAGCGGGAAGGATTCCAGCCTTCCGGATCGGTGGAACTTTTGAAGTCCTTCCGTCTGAAGCACCCGTTGCTCAAATTTTGGGTATCACACCTCCTGCTTATCTTCCTGTCAATTCTGACATTGCGGCGATCCTGCCGTATTTAGCTGTTCAAACAGCTGTTAACGTTCCTCAGCCTCCTCCTCCTCGTGCCCCGTTGACCAGGTCAGCTTTAGAGTTCTTGTCCGAGTCTTCCCTTTCAAAGAGAAGGTGTACCTACCAGTGGACGTTCTCTCATATGGATCCGGTCATGCTTTTTTTGCAATGACGCTCCACATCACAAAGCTACGCTGATATCCCTTATCGACAGTGTTGGAGTCAGCCTTCCCAATCCGGATAGACTATCAATCTCCGAACTTATATTCTTTGATTAGGCTTCCGACATCAATAGTGTAAGTCATCCTTTACGCTAATTGTTTGATTCCTTCTGTTTTGTTCTTAATTCCTCTCCCGTCCTTTATAGGTGATCAGTACTGGTAACCGAGTCATCGGCGCATATGAGGCCGAGGTGCAAAAACGAGAGGATGGGATCAAGACTCTCGCGTCTCGTTCTGATGTAGACATAGCATGGCAGGAAGTCGGTCGCCAGATGCATAGAACCGATAGTTGGGAAGCGACTGCTTCGGAGAACCAGGAGAATCTAAATGATTTTTTTTATCAGGCCAGTGCTTTAAAGGAGGAGAAACAGAGGCTGGAATAAGAAGTGAAGAAAAGAGATATTCATCTCGAGGCAGCTTCTACCGAGATAGCTAAACTTTGAGCTAGTCTGGAGAAGTATCGCCTTACAAAGGATCGTCTCAAGAAGGAGCGTGACGGGGCACGCCGCCGAGCTGATGAGATCGCTAGTGGTAGTTCTTCCCGTAGTACGAGGCATTCATCTCGTTTAGAGCGGATACGTTTGTATCTTGTAGCTCTTCACGTTCAAGAAGAGGTAAAGGCTTAACTCTATTACAGGCGCGGGACCCAAATAAGCTTGGAGAAGATGGTGGAAGCTGAGTACAAACTCCCTCCTGGTCTTCTTGAGAATTCTGCTAAGGAAGAGGGCGAGTATCTAGCCAAAAGCGAATCCTTTGATATCGACTCCTTAGGCGATAATATTCTGTTTCCGACTCTGTCGCCTCCTCTTATTGGTCCTCCTCGAGACGTTGCATCCCAAGTTTCGGAAGGAATCAGCGAGCACGGGTGGTTCCTCTCTCCCCAAGATATTCAAGACGGTGATCAAGTTTGAGCCTTATGTGGCTTGTAATTCTATTTTATGTTGCTTTCCGAACATAGTGCCCACTTTTGTGGGTTTTAGTTTACTTTTGTAAACATTGCCCTTTTTCCAGGGTTTACTTTTTAGCATTAGTACTTTTCGTGCAATCTCTTTTTAGAAAATTGGCTTTTTTAGTATTTCGCAAATACTTAGGAATTTTTCTTTTTTTATGACTTTGTGGAAGATCAGCTTTGCGATCTGACGATTTCATAGAAGATTGGTTTTTTTAAGTATTTCATAATATTTTTCTTTTTCTTTTTGCGATCTGACAGGAGATCGGCCCTTAGTATTTCATAATACTTTGATTTTCTTTTGCGGTCTTAAGGAATATTGGCTTTACGTATTTCATAATACTTTAATTTTTTTTGCGATCTTAAGGAAGATCGGCTTTAAGTATTTCATAATACTTTAATTTTCTTTTGCGATCTTAAAGAAGATCGCTTTAAGTATTTCATAATACTTTGATGCAAATCACGGAGCTAGACTGTATTAACACGTTTCGCTTCTAAATAAGCTTAAATGATGGCAAGCTTTATGGAGTTTGGCTTATTCTTTACAATTTAGGGTTGCTTTCGTAAGAACCCTTATTGATTGCGAGCTAGGAAACTTGGCTTAAACACTAAGATTACTTTCAAAAGACTCTTTAGTGGATGCAACTATGTAATTCGGGCTTAATAGAAGTAAGATTTCTCCAAGACTCTGCTGCTTACCAGCTCGGTAGTGGTTCTTAGAATCTGTACATAGGTACGAGGCGGGCTCGGTTTGGGGGTCTGAGAGTGCAAAGAACTAATGCTTTGGCTTACCTCAACTTTTGCCTTAGGATGAAACTTCAATATGCGATCGACAGACGGCGTGTAATTTACTTGGTTGTCCTAAGTGCGAGGTGCGGACCTGGCTCCGGCTTATCTGAGTTTGTGGGTTATTTCACCACGTCACTTATGAGAAGCGCGTTGAATGTCGAATACCTGGCCAGGGTACCAATGTAAGTAATCACAGTCTGAACAAGGTAAGTTCGGATTATTGTACAAGCATTCGTTCTTGCATCCGTCCGACTTTTGAGGGTCGGATTAGTCATAAAAAGTTGATTTTCTTTAAAAACGTAAAAGTTTTTACTAAGGGTGTGATTGCGCTTTTACAATGAGCTGTCTACGTATCTTCAAAGCAGAATCAAGTCACTCATAGTTCATACATTTGTATGGGCTCCTTTATAACGAGTAGTTTTTTTTTTTTTTGCGATCTGAAGTAATCAGATCGGCTTTCATGCTTGACTCTTCGTCATGGCTCGGACTTTCTTGACTTCCTTGTCCTTCGGAATGTCGACCTCACCATTCTTTAAACGAACCTCAGATTCGACCTTAAGTCGATTCTTCTTTTCGATGGCAAAGCAATTACGAGCCTCATTTTGGTTGCCCTTGATTGTGTATATTCCGCTATCAGTAGGAAACTTGACACATTGATGATAAGTCGATGCCACTGCTTTCATGGCGTAAATCCAAGGTGTTCCCAAGATCGCATTGTAGAGTGAAGGTGTATCTACGATGACGAACTTGACGAAGTGAGTAACTCTGGCCACGTAAACTGGAAGCTTGATCGTAACGACTGTCGAGGTAGTATCATTGGTGTGGAGCATTACCGAGCACTTTTGGCAATTTCCCTTTTTTTTAGAATTAAAACCCTAACCGACTTAGGATCCCTCTAGCCCTATATATACTTGCTTTTAGCCTCTCTAGGAAGAGAAGACAGCCACAAAATCAATACCTAAAACATGTATTTTGTTTCTCTCTTTGTTCTTAATATACATCTACTTTTTAAGAGTTCTTTAAGGGTAGGTCAATGAGGCCTTATGGGTTGAAGAAAGAGATCTCTATATGCTTTTGTGAATCATGAATTCGTCATGTTTTATGCTTTACTTCTGCTGCTAGCGAGGTTGGACTGACTCGTTGGAGTAAAGCTTAACTAGATTTGTTGCCTTTAAAGTTCTATGCATATGCTTTTATGATTGCATCTTAGGGTTTGTTGTTAGTTGTTCTTCATCTTTATTTACGCTAAATGCTTGATCTAGCATAGCTAACCAGTGATCGATCCTAGGTTGATGTATCCACGAGAGTGTTCTTAATATCTCATGATCTAGTATTTGATGAGGTAAGCGTCTTAACAATTATACCAATTAATTAAAGAGTTTAGTGAACAATTGAACCTTAATTCTACTGCGTGTCTTACCCTTTTAATAACCATGCGATAGCTAAGTCTATTAGGAAATAGGGCATAGAGAATCCGAACCACGATAGTGGAGAGATTCTAATTTCGTGGTTTGTGTTCTAGAACAAACTTGCATCTGAATCTTAAGTTGTAGTTGTAATCGTTGCATAGGTTCATTAATCGCACCTATTTAACCATTGATTATCTATCCCTTGCACTTTTACTTTCATAAAAACTAAAAACTAAAACCCCACAAAAATATGTTTAGCCTAGCTTATTCTGCATCATATAGGTTCTTTGTACATCATCAATTCCTTTGGGTTCGACCCCTAAATACTACCGCGTTTGCTGTGCACTTGCACTCCTTCTCTAGGGTTATAAATTTAAAACTTGGATCTAAAATAACCGCCATCAAGTTCCCTCAAGGACTTTATTGAGCTTGGGAGTCGAGCTTACAACGCGATGCATCCTTGAGTTCATTAAACGGATGGTCTCCTTCATGGCTGCTATCTCATCGTCTCTTTCCTCCAAACTT
Source organism: Arabis alpina (assembly GCA_900128785.1). Lineage (NCBI taxonomy): Eukaryota > Viridiplantae > Streptophyta > Magnoliopsida > Brassicales > Brassicaceae > Arabis > Arabis alpina. Next base: position 21,471,935 of record LT669791.1, read on the forward strand.
CGTGAAGGCGGTGTGACATCAGTCGCAGATTGGCCTCCCACCAATAAAACTTTAGGCGTTATCTCGGTTAGAAACATGTTTCGATCAATTTGAGTCGTCCTGTTCAGGGAACTCTGATCGATCTGTCCCATGAAGAAAGTCATCTCCTCAAAGAATTTTTCTTGATCGCTCTGTTGTTTATCGTACTTTTCCTGTAACGATTTCAGCTCGGCTGGAACATCAAGTTCCGTATTTTGGATCAAGATTACAAGGGGGTTCGATTTCTCTGTTCGGGCCTCCGGTTGTTGATCTTTCTCTAGAATAAAGACCTACGGGGTAGTACCCTATTTTTCTGAGGCTTTCAATGCCCCTTGAGGATCGCTTCCCTCGGTTGGGTTCTCCTTGGTTCCGGTTACGTTCGTAACAGGTGGAGTCATAATTATGTCGCTGAACACCTTTAAAAAATTTCTCTTGTGAAAGTTACGCAGTAAACCTAATCGGTCCCCTTAGTCGGCGCCAATTTGGTGATACTGGATTGAGCAACAATCCGAGATCGGTCCAAAGAATAGAGAAACTAGGTTTAAACATCACAAAGAAAATATCAAGTAAAAAGATGTGTATATAATTCTCTATTGAATGCGATATCCTCGTTTTGGAGGAATACATCAAGTATTTATACAAGTACAAAGTCGCTCGAAATAATCTTAAAAGATAAATGGACAATCTCCTAAGAGATAAAAGGAAGTTATACTAATTCTAAGTATTTTCTTTTATCCGAGATAAGACTTCCAATTTGCTTGTATCCACCTAGGTCGGCCGATGCTCCTTAACGGACCGAGTTGTCTTCATGGGTCCTCGCTGGCCCATATCTCCGAGATGTTTCCCGAAGCTTCATGTCAAATCGGATATGGGTCGGGTATGGTAATTGGTAACAAAACCGGTACCACCAGCGCCTCTAGATGCAAGTGATTGAGTAACTCTTTCGTGTTGTGTTAGCAAATTGTACTTGAAATGTTTTTCTATTAAGTGTAATGAATGTGTGTGAACTTTTTTATTAAGATGTAAGAATTTCATAACCATGTTTTTTTCTTCTAATTGTTTTTAACTACTATATCCTGGTTTTTATCCAATGTTGGTACTAATTTACGTTACTACACTTATATTACTTGGTAGATGAGTCCAACTATATGATGTATGTGTAGGTAACTCCCATATGGGCTTTCATTATTTATTACATATGAGTTGAAATTTATCTCATCTAGGATGTTGCTTACTAATTAACACTTTAAACAAGAATAGATGTTGACCCAGATACAACATTCGATAGGACGACATCATCAACTCATTGTGGCCCTTTTTTATACAATTTCCTACATAAACATCTTACAGGTGGCACGATTGTGGCCAACCCTTTTGACCTGCTGCAAACTGTTGACGGCGTACACTTCGGCCCTATATTGATTTAAATTGAAAATATGCACATGATACGAAATCTTTGTAAATTCATTTTTGTAAGGGTTCATCGGTGTTTACCATTGTTTCCGCACGAGAGAGGAATCGTGTTTTGCGTGGTGTTCATGAAGGTCGTCGTGTTGAAGGAGGATGGAGTTTAAGCATCGACACTAACGAGTCGTGTAAAGGGACTTCATCTCTAAATCGGTTACTCGATTTATTTGTCATGAGTAAGCGTTGCGCAAATATGTTGAACTGTATTTCGGGTTAACTAGTGAGGCCACTTCCCTCTTTGCAAACAAAGCCGCCGCGACACCATGGGTGCAAGGAATAACCCACATTTGGAACTCCAAGCATGTACATGTTTTGTTGAGAAGGTTGACATAATTTGAGGCTCCATCTTTTGATTGAACTTCAAACTCGTTTTTGGTGATTGGCCTCTCCACGTTATACCCAGCTGAATTTTCAAAATTAACTGATAGAAGTTCTAGCACTTTTGGTGTTAAAGATTGTTGGAAACCTGATGAAGCTTCTCGGCGTGTGGCGAACTAAGTCATGACTTTTTCACGTATGTGCTCAACCAATATTACAATTGGAAAGCTCCTAGCTTCCTTCAAAATTGCATTCAAGATTCTGCAACGTTTTTTGTCATTATATCAAACCTTAAACCTTCAAAGTGTGCTCGTGTCCCAGTGATGGAATCTTACAGGTAATCAGCGCAAGCGCTATCTAGCTCATTAATTTTGTTAAAGGCTTGTAGAAATCTTGAAGCCGAAACGCTCTTGCTGCCTTTGAGACAAGGTAACCAAGTTGTTGTGCTCTGAAATATGTCTTCACGTTTTTCACTAGGTGAACTATGCATGCGCAATGATGAACTGATGGATAAACCTGTAGCATAACTACTAATTAATAACATAACTACTTGATAAACTATTTATTATTTGTTAATAAACGATTTCTCTGCTATGAAATTTGTAAACTTCTCAAATATTACCTTCTTCAGTCCCGCGTAAATTGACGCATGGCAGTAAGAAAAAACTACCAAATCTTCAGCATTTGGAACAAACGTCGATACTTTTTTGAAAACCCATTCCCAAGACTGATCGTTTTCACTATCTACTATAGCAAAAGCTAGAGGGAAGTTTTTATAATTCCCATCTTGTGTCGATGCGGTTAATAAGCAACATGTGTACTTGCATTTTAGATGTGTTTTGTCTACGATGAAGACGTTTCTCATGTATTTGTACCCCTCCACAGACGAAGCCAAGGCAAAAAAACAGAAACTTAAATCGTTGGCTTTCGTTTGGTCGTAAACTGTTTCGAGGCTTACTAGGGAACTGGGGTTTGCATCCATCAAACGTTCTAAGTAGAATGGTAATGTAGAGAATCATTCCTCTGCTGATCCTTTTGGGGCGTCAATGGCTAGTTCTCTAGAACGTCATACTTTCCAATAAGAAATATGAACGCTATGGTCTCCACGCACTATACCCCTAATTTTGCTGGGCCTCGGCCCATTACAAGGTCCCCCATATCTTGAACGCAGAAGCCCAATTATAATTGTTGTTGTTGCTTGGCGTCAGTGACCTCCTCGCTCATCCATCGTGAAGATATGTCATAGGAGCAAACTTCTTATCTCAAAATTTGCTGAGTTTTCCATTTGTCCTGCGTAAACCCTCCATGGGCATACCAAAACATTTTATTACCATAAAGTCAGGAGAAGACCGAGCATTGCGGTACCAAATTTTGTTGTGTAATGCATATAAAGCAATGTGTTGTTTAAATGCATCACGGTTTACAAATGAAAAGATCATTTTATTCATTTATTGGATCTTCTACAAATTATAATTGTCAAATTAGTTATGATCATAAAAACACATATATTACAAAGCAAGTTCATTACAAATTTATACAAGGATAGGATTCCATTGTTTTCCCACAAGTACATCCACAAAAGGTAAACATGGTTTGGTTGTATCCAACCATAACGTAAACAACTTAACTAAACAATAGATTAGCATAACACGTTCAACATGTGAGAGGACGGTAAAACAATACCCGAGAGAATATATATATATATATATAACAAGTTCCTTTTTTCAACTAGAAAACCCCACCCAGGCCTTCATTTTCATCAGACGAAGTATCCTTGAGGTGATCGAAGGTAGGTGTGCCGTCTATTGGTGATGGATGGGCTTTACTGTTTGATGGTTCAACACAACTTAGTGTAAGTTCAAGGTACGCTGGGTTGGAGCTTTCTTCATTTCGCACTTGCATTTGTTGTGATGGTTCCACAACAACCACTCTTTTAGTTTCGGCAAAAGGGTTACCAATTCATTCAGCTAATGCAACATTCGTGGGAGGAACATGAGTTTCAGCAGGTACTTGTGTTGGTGAATTATGGTGGGCTAGAACAGAGGTTGGTGAAAAGTTCCCAACAACATTGTTCAAAGGACCTGAAATTGGAGTACATAAATTATTTATATTATTCGCTGCACATAAGAATCAACATAGAAGAATGAGCTTAAGATTGATCTCGTTTACCTCCATCTATAACGCATGGTGGGTTCTGTGAGAATGGCCATCCTTGTCCCTTCAAAGTTTCGATCCTTTTCGTAGCCTTTAAGAGAGCTTGGTCCAACTCTAATTCAAAGTCAGCAGTAAGCATAATAATGCTAGAGGAACCAGTGAATGAGTAGTAATCACTATCCTCCCAACTGAATAGATGGTTGATGTTATTAATATGGCCACCCGGATTTCCGTTATTTGCATCAGCTTCGTCCTTGCTCAAGACGTTATGCATCTTAATGGTTTGTTCAGCGGCGTTACCATTTGCGAGGAGGTTTTCCCAGTAGACCCTAGTTCATTGATGTTGTTGTGGTTTTGGTTAATGTGAAAATTTGTTGAGAGATTGTTTGAGTTCACCCTATTACCAAACTCCCTTCCTCTATTTCCATTGTCGTCCGCTGTTCTCCTGGCTGCTTCGGGTTGTACAAATGTACCTTTCAAGAATGGAAATTCTCAAAACTCATTTCACATATCAGATAACTTAAAGTTTATACATCTTTAGCATTTTTGTAAGTTTCTGAAAGAAGGTGGTTTTTAATCTACTGATTATTTGTTAAAGATAGCGCTTACCTTCCAGTATAGTGTTGTGACCGTTCTGGAACCCCATGTCTCCATTATGCATGTCAGTATCATCGTCTCCATCAAGCACAATGATTTGAGTGACTGAGTGGTTATTCAAATCATTAGCTTCCCTTGGAATCATTTGGATTGGGTTGGAGCAAAGCATTTTCAAATGAACCCGGTAAAGAATCACCATCTCATCCTCCGTGAATATTGCCTCAAAGACACCGCAAGCTCTTGGGATAGTCCATGCAGTAATTAAGTCTGAGCCAAAAAAAATTTCAAGGTCATTAGCACCATATTTGACGTGTTTTATAAATCAACTAAGGAATAACTCACTCATAACCCTATTATTTGTTAAATGGGGTCTAAGTACTATACATTTACCATTGTATTCATCAACAACTTGGATGTTGAGACGGGGGTCGTTGTGCTTAGTGAGGTAAGTTCTACTACCAATAGTGGAGGGCGATCTGCATTGGAAGTCGTATGTTACCACGGCTTCAGCCCCTATGGTAACATATATATATTGAGCGTCGGATAGGTTAACCGGTAATTTCATAAACTGAGAGATATCGTGCTGATATCTAATATTAGAAGGAGCTCCACCAGTTTTCAAAATCCCCGGGAACAATCCCGGTAAGCGATAGGTTAAAGTTGATGGGGTTGTGCTCGAAAGGAAGTACCTTCCTCGAACAATATTCTTAAGTGACTCGATTCCCTCATTCTCAGCTATAGTTATACCGTAACTTAGATTCGCTGGTTCCGTTTCAAACACCCATCTTCCAAACTCAGCTTTAACCCATTTGCCACGAATGAGGCGGACATATCTCCCAAGTTGTGAAAAGGAAACCACTATGTAGTAAGTTAATCGAGTTGAGAAATAATGACAAAAGTGGATCAAGATTTGTAAGTAAATTGTTGCTCAAAATTGAATTTTACATAATGGGGAAATCATTTGTTCTTACCATGTAATATGATTTCGATATCATTAATGGATTGACCGAACTTCAAACTACTAGATTTGGTTTGAATCTGTAATTATGAGGATTCCTTTTTGGATGTTAATTTCCCAGGTTTCGGCGGAGTAAATGAAGAAGTAGGTAAGAAAAAACATGAGAGTGATTTCGTTAGGGTTGGCTGCATATTCCCCCCATACTAATGCCACTAAAACAATTCCCCCCCAAACTTTTTATTTCTTTATTTTCCTACACAGACTTCTAAAACCGATCAATTTCCTACGTGAACTATTCATCTCTTCAAAATTAACCACATAAAATTGGTTAAGCTCAAACCATTTATTATAACATAATCACGGTTAATTCAACCATAATTGCGTTTTATGAAATCACGTTTACCCTAGCCTGGATTATTATCTTTTAAAACTTAAGTTTTATTCAACAAATAATTACACAAACTAAAACTATGTTGTCGACCTTAAAAATTGATTTTAGAGAAACATTAGAGTTCTTCATCTCCAAGAGTTTCGATATTTAGGGGTTCGATTAAGATGTCCGAAGGAAGTGAATTGTCAAATAAGGTGTCGGAGAAGTCAAAGGTGAAACCCAATATTGTCGACTCCAAACACGAAATCAAAGTGGGAATCCGAATCGAATCAGAAGAAGAAGTTGAGATTGAAACCGAGAACGAAGCAACCACCGAGAAAGGGTATGTGTTTCTAATACTATCTCTTACAAATCGAACAACTATTTTATCTAAAATAGTTGTTTTTGTTGTCTTGTTAGTGAGAAAAAACGGACACGAGATGGTGAAGATTTTGGTGAAGAAGAAACAGATATTGAGGAAGAAGAAACAGACGAAGAGGAAGTGAAGGAGAATGAAAAGGATGATAAAAGCAAGGGTAAGAAGAAGAAATCAAAGGATGAAGATGATGATGATAAATTTGAAAGGTTTGAGTTTGAAGTTGAGGAAGAAGTAGCTAAGTTTGTTGATGAGCTCTCTATTAGCCGAAGAACAATACCACCAAATACAGAGGAGGATATGGGTCAAGTAAGATTTAGAGATAGAAAAATTAGGAGGAAGCAAATTGACAAATTAGTTATAGGTCATTCTTTCTTGACGGGTGTTGAATTCAAGGAGTCTATCTTAGATTATGCATTGTAGTCGGGGCAGAATGTGGTCTAAGAGAGATGGGAGAAGAAGAAACTCGGTTTCAAATGTGGTATTGGAGGTAAGTGCAAGTGGCGTGTTTATTGTTCTTTTGATAAAGCAAAGGAAATGTGGGTTATTAAGACAACACATTTGTGGTATTCTTGTACTCCGAATGGGAAATGTAGGCTGTTAAAGTGTCCGGTGATTGCAAGACTTTTCTTGGACAAACTTAGACTAAATCCGGGCTCTATGCCCAAGGATATTCAGGTGCGTATCAAGGAGCAATGGAAATTTATTTGTAGTAGGGGAATATGCCAGAGAGGAAGGCTGAGGGCACTTGAATGGCTTGGCAAGGAATATGCAACACAGTTTGCTCACATCCGAGGTTATGCTACAGAGATAATAAGAATGAATCCTGGTTCAACTGCTATTGTCGTCACTGTCCCAAATGCAGCCGGTGAAGATGTCTTTCAGCGTTTTTATGTGTGTTTTGAGAAAATAAAAAGTTCTTGGAGAGGAGCATGTCGACCAATCATTGGCTTGGATGGAACCTTCTTGAAGCAAGCTGTTAAAGGATGCATCTTGGTTGCGATTGGTCATGATGCAAATAACCAGATATATCCACTTGCTTGGGCTGTGGTACAATCTGAAAATGGACCTAACTGGTTATGGTTTGTGAAGCATATGAAATCTGATTTAGGTCTAGAAGATGGTAGTAGATTTGTCATTCTTTCTGATAGATCAAAGGTAAGACATTAATGGATTTTTTATTCGATTTTCTCATTCCATAGCAACTATGTTGCAATCATATATAACTTATTTTATCTTGTTCCAGGGACTAATTACTGCAGTCAAAAGTGAGCTACCAAATGTGGAGCATAGAATGTGTGTGAAGCACATTGTAGAAAATCTGAAAAAGAATCATGCAGGGAAGGAGTTGTTGAAGCCATTAGTGTGGCAACTTGCGTGGAGTTACAGTGAGACAGAATACAAAGAAAATAAGAAGTATCTAGAAGCATATGACCTGAATTTGTTTAACGATGTGATGAAGGAGAAACCAGAGACTTGGTCCCTTGCAAACTTTAGACTTGGTAGTTGTTGTGAGTGTGTCGATAACAACGCGACAGAATCTTTTAACTCTACGATTACCAACGCAAGAGCTTTATCCATGATTCCAATGTTGGAAACAATTAGAAGACAAATTATGGCCCGTATTGTCAAGAGGAAGAAAAAGGCAGGGATGCATCAAAGAAGGTTTTCAGAGTATGTTGCTGATATTCTTGCTGAAGAAAAGAAGGATGTTGATCGATGCACCATAACTCCATGCACTCATGGGAGGTATGAAGTGATGATTGATGGACAAGGATACATGGTCAACATACCAAAGGGTACTTGTACATGTTGTAAGTGGCAAATCCCAGGCATTCCATGTGAACATGCGTATGGTACAATGATGGATGTTGGTGTGGATGTTGAAGACCATGTTTCCCTGTTTTTTTTCACTGATATGTGGCGTGATACTTATGAATCAGCCAACATTCCATGCAGAGGATCACGATTTTGGATGGATTCTACCTACCCTTTGGTGGTTGCACCTCCAGAACCTAAACTACATGGAAGAGAAAAGGGCAAGAAGAAGATCTTTCCAAGGATAAAAGGTCTAAATGAGTCTCCAAAAAAGAAGCCACAAACAGAAACTGGAACAGAAACACTTGGAAAAAAGGATGCATTATCCATTGCTCCAAATGCAAAGAAGTTGGCCACAATGCAGCAGGATGCAAGAAGTATCCCAAGGAGAAGACCAAATTGGAGAAGGGACCTCCTAAGAAGAATGTCAAAATTGAGAAGGTAAGTGTTATAGTGTTTGATTGATTATATGTGTCATAGTGTCTGATATTTGTGTTTTATTTATTGTAAAGGAGAAGACCAAAGTGGAGAAAGGACCTCTTAAGAAGAAGATCAAAATTGAGAAGGTAAGTGTTCTAGTGTTTGATTGATTATATGTATTATAGTGTCTGATATTTGTGTTTTGTAAAGGAGAAGACCAAAGTGGAGAAAGGACTTCCTAAGAAGAATATCAAAATTGAGAAGGTAAGTGTTCTAGTGTTTGATTGATTATGTGTTATAGTGTCTGATATTTGTGTTTTATTTACCGTAAATGAGAAGACCAAAGTGGAGAAAGGACCTCCTAAAAAGAAGATCAAAATTGAGAAAGTAAGTGTTCTAGTGTTTGATTGATTGTAAGTGTTCTAGTGTTTGATTCATTATATGTGTTATAGTGTCTTATTATTTGTGTCTTATTTATTAAGTGTCTTGTTGTGATTAATATGTCTCATGGTGTTTCATCCTTTAATAAGGAACCGGAAACCAACTCACTCACACAACCAAGTCAAGCAACTCAATCAAGCATGGACTCCTAGTTTAAGTAGTTAGTATGAGTCAAGTACTTGTGTTTTAATTATGTTTTTAAGCACCCAAGTCTCTATTTTGTTATGTCAAGTAATTCTGTTTAATTTTTTCATGGATGTGTCTCGGCTAAGATTATACTTTTGTTGTTCTGTTGGATTTTGTTTTTTAGGAACATGAATTTTGTTTAAATTTGTTCAACAAAATTTGAACTACTCAGTTACATGACATAGCTAAACACATAGTGTACTTGATTTTGTTTGTAAGGCTTGAAAATTATCACCAAAACAGGGTAAAAAAGCATTCGTACTCAACAAAAAAAGCTCTTCAGTTATATAACTTGGTCCCATTTTCAAAGCCAATGAATCAAACTCAAAAAACCCAAAATGATCTTCAAACTTTTTCATAGGTTTATGAACTCAACTTTCAATGAATCTATGTTTCTTCCTCGATCAATTTCAATACACTCAAGAGCTCTAGAGCTAGTTGATGCTGTGAGAACTCCTTTAATCCCATGTGGTCTTGTTTTAGTACTAAAACCATTTCTTAGAATCTGACAAACTCCAAACTGATCTGAGAAGAAGAATTGTTGCTCAAACCGAGAGGCAAGAAAGAGTTGTACCGTGAACCCAAGAAACTTGTTTCCATTAGCCATACAATGAGAGTGTTTCTTGGAAAGCTTGTTTGCTCGAATTTTCACGAGTTCTCTGTAATCTTCGAACTCTGCCACTACTCTCTGCAAATTTTAGATTTTCAAAATCACCGAAATGTAGTTATCTTTCCTTTTGCCAAGCTTGTGAGAATAGCTTCTATTGCAGATCAACTCTACAATTGTGCTTGAAAAATCTCGTGGTAAGAGTTTAGTGACTGCCAAAATAAACAAATCAAATTCTACTCAAGAGACCAAAACTCATCAAAAGAGAAATATATTCAAGAGTCTTACTTACCAAAGTGGTTAGAAAGGTAATACTTCTCAAACGCGTCAAGATCTCTGGCTCTCTCATGACATTTTCTACAAGCAAGAACTCCAAAACCGCAATTTTCAAAGCCAACAACATCAAATCTCTTGGATCAACAACGACTAGGAAGTAAATTAGAAGAAGACCAACCATTAATCTCTTGAGAATTATCAGCATTGCCTCAACTTCAGAGACCGTGAGCTGCAACCTGACGAGTATGTGCTCATCCTTATCGCCTTTATCTTCTAGATTCATGAAACTCTTAGACTGAAGAACCCTAATTATTTCCCCAAATCAGTTTTATAAGGTTGATAACAGAGAGTTTTATTTTGCGAAGTTATTTGATGAGTAAAAGTTTAAAAGATAATCCGGGTTAGGGTAAACGTGATTTCATAAAACGTAATTATGGTTTAATTAATCGTGATTATGTTTTAATAAATGGTTTGAACGTAACCAATTTTATGTGGTTAATTTTGAAGAGATGAATAGTTCACGTAGGAAATTGATCGGTTTCAGAAGTCTGTGTAGGAAAATAAAGAAATAAAAAGTTTGTGGGGAAATTGTTTTAGTGGTATTAGTATAGGGAGAAATATGCAGCAAATCCAAGCCTCTAGGTAATGTTATTTATAGATGGCAATGTCGATGTTATGTATTATTTTTATATGTCTCATACAGATGTAAGTAACTGTTGTTAATCTAACCATATCAGTACATTAAATGGTTGACGTTTTTGTCACAAACGTGTTGTGTACTGCGCCGCCACCTATAAAACTATAGCTTCAGACCCTAAAAGTTTTCTTTTTATGCTACGAGATTTGGTTCATGTTACGAATGCCACGTGCAGCTAACTGACAGGGGTATTTTCGTCATCAGCCCATCTTTCTGATGCAGTGGTTTTGAGTTTCGGAAAAGATATTGTCATTTACCTAATTTGTTAATATTCCGAAAATTATTAACTTATTGTCCCTAAAATCTTAACATTAAATCCCAAAAAAAGAAAAAAAAAACAATACAATACAATGTATATATGTACATAAATAAAATATTTGAAATAAATTGGTTTTAAGTGAACAACAAATTACTTAGGCACATTTTGATGTGTAATACAAAAAAAGCTCTAACATAGGTTTCGAGTATTGTTATGATTGTTTGGATTCCAAGTGCATCTCTCTTTAGCTATCTAGCTAGCTTGCCAATATGTAGAAACCTATGGTTAAAGTTTAGAGGATACTTGTACAAATCCTCCTTCTCCAGCTAGTTATACCAATTACTAACAAGAATAAATATTATATGATATGAATCTTAAGTGAATAATATTAAAATAGAAGGTACGCCCATATTCTCTCAAGAATCTTTGATCACACATAAATAAAGATATTGACATCAAGAAATAGGCTTCAAAGCTTTGTTAATCGAATCCACCTAATTTAGCATGTGGGGATTCAAAATTGAAGTTGAGATAAAAATAGAATTTCATCTCTGGTCAATAATAAAAAAAAGGATTCCAGTGAGGATCATGAACCCATCAAGAGATAATTATTCACACAAGTAGATTAGTGTGTTGTTAAATCCACACTTATGTGTAAGTGTACGTGTCGATTAATGCGCACATTTAATTTATTGAATAGGGGATGGTTTGTCTATCACTAATTTGAATAAAAAATTCAAAAGAAGTCAAGCGGGACAAACGAATCGAAAGTCAGCGTAACGAACGGTGAAGATGGAAGGAGCAGATTAAACTGTGGTGAGGCGGACCGTAGAGAAACAAAACTGTAGGCGAAGAATCCTCCATTTATATCGACTGACACTGCACAATTTCCCTTGGAGCTCGGAGCAAAAGAGAGAAAGAAAAAGAAAAAACAAAATCTCTCTTGATTCGGCTAGGGTTTTCGTCTTCCTTTCATCCGTACACTCTCTAAGGTGATTTTTAGGGTTTCGACTTTTGTTGATTTTCTTTCTTTTCTTATGTAGGGTTTATGATGTCTTGTTGAGTGATTCTTAGAATGTAGCTTCTTTGATCTCTGGGTTTGTGTATCTTTTGTGGTTTCTTTTAAAGACTAGTCCTTTTTAATGAAAAATCGTATTTTTGTTCTTCCCTTGAACCTTGAAGACTCGCATGCAGTATTTTTTGGGTTTGTTTTGCAGATTTCAGAGTTGATGTCCATCAAAGTTTGATTTTTTCATCTTTGTTTGCTCCTTCTCTCTGATTTTGTGGGTTTTCATTTCTACTGCGAAATTTTGTTGATTTCAGCTTTCTGGGTTTAGCCTTTGAGCAAAGGTGTAAATCTGAGAATATTGTGTTCGATTGTTGCTTGTTTAGCTTCGTCTCTCTGATTTTGTGGGTTTTCATCCCGTTTTTATGAGGTTTAAACTTCAAAGGTTTCAGCTTTCTGGGTTTTTCCTCTTAACAAAGCTTTAAACTTTGGGGCTTTCCTTTGAACAAAGCTGTAAACTAGTATCACTGATTTTGTGGGTGTTCTTCTCTAAAGTCAAAGTTTTGATGAGGTTAAACTTCAAAGATTTCAGCTTTCTGGGTTTTTCCTTTGAACAAAACTGTAAACTTTGGAGGTTTTCTTTAAATTTACACTGTAATTTGCTTGTACGTGATGAAAGCTGACATCTTTGTGGTCTTACATGTTTATTTACCCTTGCATTCGTCATTTTTCAGACTTAGTCAAAGATGTTACTTGTTTTGATGATGTTTACCTTGAAAGATTTCAGCTTTCTCGGTTTTTCCTTTGTACAAAGCTGTAAACTTTGAATTTTTCTGTAAATCTTCACTGTATTTTGCTTGTACGTGATGAAAGCTGTCTTTGTGGTCATACTTGTTTATTTACTCTTGCATGCGTCATTCTCTAACACATTTTTCAGACCTAGTCAAAGATGTTACTTGTTTCTGTGTGTTTTGATAAACGTAGCTTAGTTTCTGATTTGGATTGTGTTGTTTACTCATAAACCCAAACTCTTTTTTGTGTGGTCCAGGATATGGATTCTACTAATGGTAACGGCAATGGTACTGATCTTGAACCAGCAGACGTGAGTGAGGTTGCTAATGTTGAATCAGCAGACGTGAGTGAGGTTGCTGATGCGTTGCCTCCTCCTCCACCAGTTATACCTCCCAATGTTGAGCCTGTGCGGGTTGTATCTGAACCAGCTGAGAAGAAAAACATTCGAGTCCCTATGGCTAGGCGTGGCTTTGGATCAAAGGGACAAAAGATACAACTGTTGACTAACCATTTTAAAGTCAATGTGGCTAATCTTCAAGGCCATTTCTACCACTACAGTGTATGTTTTGATACTGTTGGATTCATTTTTCTGTTATTTGGTTTTGGATGATGTCGAAGTAATGGGATTGTTTGTTGTTTTTAACAGGTAGCTCTCTTCTATGATGATGGGCGTCCTGTTGAACAGAAAGGGGTGGGAAGGAAAGTGCTCGACAAAGTTCATGAGACTTACAAGTCTGATCTAGATGGTAAAGAGTTTGCCTACGACGGTGAGAAAACGCTCTTTACTTTTGGAGCTCTCCCTAGCAACAAGATGGATTTCTCTGTGGTTCTTGAGGAAGTGTCTTCCACTAGGTAACAGTCATCACATTGGTCTTCTGTTTGAGTGCTTTAGTTTTGGTTCTTATTGAGAATTTTATGAGCAGGACCAATGGAAACGCAAGCCCAAATGGGAATGGGAATGAAGATGCAGGTGACGGTGATAGAAAAAGGATGCGGCGGCCTAACCGGTCCAAAAACTTTAGAGTGGAGATCAGCTACGCAGCCAAAATTCCTCTACAAGCTCTTGCTAATGCGATGCGTGGGCAAGAGTCTGAAAACTCTCAGGAAGCCATAAGGGTTTTGGATATTATCCTACGTCAACATGCGGCTAGGCAGTAAGTGACAAGTGTATAGACTCTTTTTTTATATCTCATATCTTGATTGTCTTTCTAATATCTTTTATTGAAAAAAACTCAGAGGGTGCTTGCTTGTGAGACAATCATTCTTCCACAATGATCCAAGCAACTGTGAACCTGTTGGTGGTAACATTTTGGGGTGCAGAGGATTTCACTCAAGTTTCAGAACAACACAGGGTGGCATGTCTCTTAACATGGGTACGTAATTTCACCTGTCCTTGATGTTTGTATTTGTTTCTCTCTTTTGTAACAGTTATTTGGTGTCTAATAGTTTATGTTTGTTCCTGTGGCAGATGTTACAACAACGATGATAATCAAGCCTGGTCCGCTGGTTGATTTTGTTATTGCTAACCAAAACGCAAAGGATCCCTTTACTGTTGACTGGGCTAAGGTGATCTACTTGTGATGATATATGAAGCATGTTCCTTATTTTTTTTAAGCTCTAACATGATGTTTTCAACAGGCAAAAAGGACACTCAAGAACCTGAGGATTAAAGTCAGCCCCTCAAACCAGGAGTATAGAATCACTGGCATGAGTGAGAAGCCATGCCGTGAACAGATGTAAGATGCATTTGTTTCTGTTTCAGTTTGCTGACATTCTGATCCCTTTTGAAGATGAATATTTCTCTGATGTTTGCTTTTTGCTACCTTGTTTAGGTTTGAACTGAAGGACAGGAACTCGAAGAATGAAAACGGAGAGTTTGAGACTAAGGAAGTGACAGTGCTTGACTACTTCAGGGAGACACGAAACATTGAGTTGCAATATTCTGCGGATCTTCCATGTGTCAATGTTGGGAAGCCAAAGAGACCCACTTACATTCCTCTTGAGGTTTGCCTCTTTTACTCATCAATGTTCTCATGGTAGTACTATGTTTAAGGAATTCATGCTAATGTTTGAAAGTTGGTGGGATTTTTGCAGCTCTGCTCCTTGATTCCCCTTCAGAGGTACACAAAAGCTCTGAACACGTTCCAGAGATCTGCCCTGGTTGAAAAGTCTAGACAGAAGCCCCAAGAGAGGATGAATGTTCTTTCCAAGGTAAAGTATCCTGACTGCTTCACATATCTCCTGCTGTTTTCAGAGGACTGGGATTTGCATAACATGGGTTTAATGTTTTCAGGCACTGAAAGTTAGCAACTATGATTCTGAACCTCTCCTGCGATCCTGTGGCATCTCGATCAGCTCCAGCTTTACTCAAGTGGAGGGTCGTGTTCTACAAGCTCCCAAGGTATGGTACAATTTTTTGGTTTTGATTAGATAAATTGTTTAAAAACTTTGCAAACAGTTTTCTCATGTCTTCTTTTACTGACAGCTGAAAATGGGATGCGGTGATGAACTGTTTCCAAGAAACGGTCGTTGGAATTTCAATAACAAGGTGCTGTTTCTCTCTGCATTTGCATTTATTTGTATTGACCTGTTCATTGTCTGATTCCCTTTGTTTGCAGCAATTTGTTGAGCCATCCAAAATTGAAAGATGGGTTGTGGCCAACTTCTCTGCGCGCTGTAATGTACGTCAACTAGTTGATGATCTTATCAGAATTGGAGGATCCAAAGGACTTGTAAGTAGAATTCTTCTGTTTTTTGTTTTTTTTTTGAGAATTTGTATGCGATTATCAGTATTCTAAATGTTTAACTGCTTCTTTCTGTTTATTGTCAGAACATTGCTGGTCCCTTTGATGTGTATGAGGAGGGTAATCAGTTTCGCCGTGCTCCTCCTCTTGTTCGTGTAGAGAAGATGTTTGAGGAAATCCAGTCTAAGATCCCTGGGCCGCCACAGTTCATACTTTGTCTGCTCCCTGAGAGAAAGAATTGCGAGCTCTATGGTTAGATATCTCTTAACTCCAGCCCTTAAGATGTTCTTGTTGCATATAGCAGAATGTTCCTTTGATAAAAAAAGTTTGAATTCCTCCTCAGGTCCATGGAAGAAGAAGAACTTAGCTGAATTTGGTATTGTTACTCAGTGCATGGCACCAATCCGTCAGCCTAATGATCAATATCTTACAAATCTTCTTCTGAAGATCAACGCAAAGGTTATCTGTCTTTTAATCTTTTGGAACAATAGTTCATTTGCTTCTTGTGTGCAATCTCTGATACATATACACTACAGCTTGGAGGCCTGAACTCAATGTTAAGTGTTGAGCGTACACCTGCCTTCACGGTCATTTCCAAGGTTCCAACCATCATCCTTGGGATGGATGTTTCACATGGATCTCCTGGACAGTCGGATCACCCGTCCATTGCTGCGGTAATATAGTACTCTTTACTGTTTTCATATATTATTTGCTTTTGGCAAATTCTTAAATACTGATATTTAGTTGTCTTGGTTATTGTGGTTTACTTAGGTGGTGAGTTCAAGAGAGTGGCCTCTAATCTCCAAATACAGAGCATCTGTTCGCACACAGCCTTCAAAGGCTGAGATGATTGAGTCACTGGTCAAGAAGAACGGAACTGAAGATGATGGCATTATCAAGTGCTTATACTAACTCTCTGTGTGGCTTTTTTCCTATTTTGCATGAGCTCCAGTTTAAGTATTTATGTAACTTCGTTTGTTGACTGCAGGGAGTTACTGGTAGATTTCTACAGCAGCTCGGGTAAGAGAAAGCCAGAGCATATAATCATTTTCAGGTAATGGCTTTGTCACATCAGAGTTTTTGGCTCTTCATTTTTCCCATTATTTATTTTCTCACATCGATGGTTTCAATGCTTGTAGGGATGGTGTTAGTGAATCTCAGTTCAACCAGGTTCTGAACATTGAACTTGATCAGATCATCGAGGTAATTGAAATACTCAAAGTTAGAGCAGTTTCTGAGTGTATTTCTGCAACTCTGGTAATAATTCATTGCATCTCTCTTTCCTCAGGCATGCAAGCTTCTAGATGAGACATGGAACCCGAAATTCCTTTTGATGGTTGCTCAGAAGAATCACCACACCAAGTTTTTCCAGACTGGATCTCCTGATAACGTTCCTCCAGGTGATTGATTGATTAATCTTCACTAGATAATCTTTAGTTCTTTACCACAGACTTGATCTCATGGTATGTTTGGCTTTTCTATAGGGACCATCATTGACAACAAAATATGCCACCCTAAGAACTATGATTTCTATCTCTGTGCCCACGCTGGAATGATTGTAAGTATCATCTCAACTCTGAAAACCTACATATGTTGTTGTGTTTGTGTCTGAATCATTTTAACATTCTTGTGTTTTGAATTAGGGAACAACTCGCCCTACGCATTACCATGTCCTGTATGATGAGATCGGTTTCTCACCTGATGAACTTCAGGAACTCGTCCACTCGCTCTCCTATGTGTATGTTGTCTCAGCCTTTATTGCTTGCTTGCTTTGACCGCTTTCATTGTTTTGTGACAGAAGTAAATCTGTTTGTCTTATGTTTTTCAATTATCCAGGTACCAAAGAAGCACAACTGCAATATCTGTTGGTAAGTAGCACATTCTTTTCTCTACTCCATTTGATTTAAAAGTCTATAATTTGATTCCCTTGGAATAACTGACATTTGAATAAATTCTTGCGCAGTTGCACCAATCTGCTATGCTCACTTGGCAGCTGCTCAGCTCGGGACGTTCATGAAGTATGAGGATCAGTCTGAGACATCATCAAGCCATGGTGGAATCACAGCTCCAGGACCGGTCTCTTTTGCTCAGCTCCCCAAACTCAAAGACAACGTCGCCAACTCCATGTTCTTCTGCTAGATGGAAATAAGCCTCTTAATGTGCAGTCAGTTTGTTTCTCCCAACTTGGTTTCAAAACTTATGCAGTTAAGTAGTAGCAGCAGCAGCAGCAGTCATCTGCTTTTCAACTTTATCTTAGGACTTCTCGGTTTTTAAGCACAAAGGCTTGGTATGTTTTGTGACTATTTTGGCCAGCCTTTGTTGTCTTGTGGGGTTTGAATACACTTTGCCCCTTAACTATCTAGCGGTTTGTTTTTTAAAATGACTTGATGATTGCAGTGGAAAGATTCTACGTTTAGGAAGTAACTCTTCTTTTTCATTACTTGTTTTCGTTACATGAAAAAGAAAATCCCAAAACAAAGAAACAACATAGCCTAGTCAAAGCATGAAAGCCTTAAAGGCAAAAGATAGAGTAGCGATGGTGAAAGCGTTAGAGGGTATGAGAACAGTGGAGGCGGTTGAGGCTGGAGTGATTGGAGCTGATGGAGGAGGTTGAGGAAGAACGTTAACAGCGACCTTCATGCCATTGAGGCAATAACCTCTACCGCAAATGAAGTAGTAAGGCTTTGGTTGAAGTAGTTGGAACACATCTCGTCCTCCACGGGTCACGTTGAATATGTAGTCTGTATCGATGCATTGCTCGTAGCTACTCTTGTTTACTTGCAGGATGTTGTGACGGGTCCGGTCAAACCCGAAAACTGCCAAAGTTTTTTTTTAGATGAAAAAACTATATTAACAACTTTAGAAATTTAAGAAAGAATTATGGTGGTATTTACTTACAAAGCCAGTCGCCGGTGTAGAAGCGTTCGTGGTTGGACCAGTCGGAAAAGTTAACGTCGGAGGTCCAACTGTATTTTCCACCGCCTACTCTGTGAAGACTTGATTCCACCTCAGTTACCATCATCACTGTTACATACATTAATAACGCCCATAAATTTATTCTCCCCATCTTTTTATCTCTTTCTTTTGGTTAATTTTGTGTTATGTTTGGTTACTATGTAATATATATAGTGGAGGAGCATGTAAATAACCGTGACTTGTATATTTACATGAACCCTAAAACTTCAATTTTGTTCATTGTAAATGCATGAGATTTCTTCACACCTCTTTTTTGCTTCCTTTTCTAATATAAAAAACTAATTCTTTTCTAACTCATTTTATTTATTTATTGATCCTTTAATTTATTGGCCCCTTCAAAGAATTTTCCATTTTTTTTGTTCGAGAAGGTTTCCATTTTGTCCCTACACTAGGAGATTTTTCTATTTATATATTACGTGATGAAAAATATTATAGAGAAAGGAAAGGATTACTTGCATAAGAGGAAAATTGTCAAAAAGCAACCGAATATATATATGCGATGGATTCTTTCATATCTTGGATATAGCCTTGTTATATCTATGTAATATTTTATAATTACTAAATCGCAAAGTTTACAAAACTATGTAAATTATATATTTTCTGATAAAAAAACATTATTTAATTTCTAAATAAAACTAATTTAATCAGTAAAATATTTTGTTGAATCAAAATGGTAACAAAGATCACATAAATTTAAATTTTGTAAAAAAAAAAATGAAACAACATAATTTCCTTCAACAACTTATTATATAACGAACAAAGGAGTATTAATTTTAAGTCACACAAAGTGCTTGAATGCATGTTTGTTCATGACAAATTTATGTATCGAAATGGTTAAGTTAATAAGTTAGAATTTATTTTATATTTGATAACTCTAAAGGTTTTGGGTTTCTTTATAAGTTATTCTAAAAAAATTAAAGGTCCTAACAATGCATTAAAATACTAATGAAAACTGGTGGAGTCTGGTGCAAATGGAACCTTGTTTTATTTGACTAATAATCATGATATTTAACGGTCTAACGGTCAATGTAAAGTTGTAAATTATGTGAAGATCACATGTATAGTAGCAGAATAAGGCTTTAAAAATCTTGAGGATTGAGTGAGAGGTTAAAGTCCCTTATGACTACATATGCTTTGTTTCTGATACATCCTATAGAAATTTGCCTGACTGCACGAATGTTGAGAATGTAAACAAAGAGAACCGCCAAAATTCTCTATGTATTCTCAGTGAATTAATATGCACTCGGAGTGGCTCAAACCCGCTTCCTGAGTCCCAATTAGAAATGAGCATGATATTTGAAATCATAATGGTATAGTTAATATGTTTCCATAATCACATATATACCAACAAGAGATTATTACATAAATTAAAATCCGTTTTATGAGAGGTACAAAGCTCTTATTTCTACACACAGTCATATGAAGAGAGAGAGAGGGAATTAATAAGGAGACATGGCGGAGTTCAGAGAATACAACAATTGCTTTTCCTGCGACGGTTCTCGTCTTTGTATTCAGACGTGTTACTACGCTTCGCCGTCATACTCCTCTTACGTCTTCTCCTAAAGTCCCACACACATTTTAAATCGAACAAAAATAAAGGTTAGCCAAATAAAATTCGACAATACTAATTAATGAAAAAGAAGAGAATAATGGTCACCATAAAGATTCAATCATATATTATTAAAGTTTTGGGAGATTCTCACTTCATCTTTTTAGCTTTCGATGCTTACCATCCACATTTGATTTTATTCCCCCTCCAAAACATATCTGGCTTTATTTAGTTTTTTTTTAATCATCCAATCCTGTCCAACTCAGAATAAAGAGTATAGGCATAATTTTTGTTGGTTCTGATTTTTACCTCTTTTTTCTATCCCCAAAATTTCATATATCTTATTTTTTTACCAAGGGTCATTGCACTTACTCACTATATGAAAGTTAATTACGTAAATGGCTAAAGTTTACAAAATATCACAACCCAAATGTCACTTTTCAAAAATGCCACTTTAAATTTTTTTGCAAAAATTGCTACTTTTTGAAATATCATTTACTCAAAATATCATTGATATTTGGTTAATTATATTATGTTAGGCTTTAGGGTTTGTTATCGTCATAACCTTTCTAAAAGTTTTAAAAAATCTACGGTTTATGGCTTTAATTTGGGGAAAACGGTCATTTAAATACCGAACTCTCCTAATTGCGCCACTTTAATACCCAACTCCTAAATGCGCCAAACTAATACCGAACTCGAGTTGACTGAGACGATTTAGATATAAAATTAGTCAAACATTAAGTTTTTTTAATTGCCGTTAACGTCCATTTACTATTGACGTCTAGTCAAAATGACGTCGTTTTGAAAACAGAGAAAAATAAGAAAATCCCCAAATTGATTTCAAATCCCTAATTCTTCATCTCTCTTCTTCTTCTTTGAAAATGACTGTCATTTTTGAAAATGGACAATTGGTTGTATCATTTTTGCCAAAAATAATAATTAAAATGTGTCATTTTTGAAATTTTTCTTTTTTTATTCACTTGCAAAAAAAAGAAACATAAAGGTGGCTGCTCTTTACTTTCTTCTAAATAATTTACATTTTTCTTATAAAATAGCACCATATTTGAAAAAGAATGGCACCCTATTTAAGTGTTTTTGTTTTCAAATTAAAAAAGGTGCTATCTGGGTAATTAAGTTTCCCAATACGGTCATCTATCAATCTAAATTACTATTTTAATAATTAGAAATTTTTGAATGATTATACATGTTTGGTTTGGTTTTTCTGTTACTTTTGTATAATATTTTATTTATATTAAACCAAACAGTAGATAGCACCTTTTGTATAAGGCTTTATTTTACATGTCAGGGTTTACTTCTAAATCATCTATGTGAAGAGTAGAATACGAAAAATGGTTAATGCCAACATCCCGTCTAATCCTTTGACCAGCATATTGTTCCACAACAAAGAAACTTAAATTATTTTTACCCAAACCACCTCAACTTTTGAAATTAGCATCCTAAAAATTACCCCTAGCAAGAATATAAAAAGTATTTGTTTATGACTTTTTTTTTCAAGAAATGAAACCACATACGTTCTCAAAGTTCCAACACACATCGAAAATACACTTGTTGATTGTTCCACTTATATATACTACAGAGTGATAGCTTTTTAAAATGAGCATTAAAAAAGAGCATAAAGATTTGAAATATTTTCCAAAGAAGCAATAGTTTGTTGTAAACTAGAGTTTTTCAATAAAATGAATTAAGATAATTTAAAAGAAAAGGAGATTAGAGAAGTGGTTGCTCACTTAGCCATCATAACTTTGACAAACTCAGGGTAATTGATCTGACCATCTCCATCAACATCAGCTTCTCTGATCATCTCATCGACTTCTTCATCGGTGAGTTTCTCACCTATATTGGTCATGACACGTCTTAGCTCAGCGGCAGAGATGAAACCGTTCTGGTCCTTGTCGAAAACCCTGAAGGCTTCTTTGAGTTCTTCCTCCGAGTCCGTGTCTTGCATCTTCCGAGCCATGAGGGTTAGAAACTCTGGAAAGTCTATGGTTCGGTTACCATCTGCATCCACTTCGTTGATCATGTCCTGAAGCTCTGCTTCTGTCGGATTCTGTCCTAGTGACCTCATCACTGTTCCTAGCTCCTTGGTCGTTATGCAACCTAATCAAGATCCAACCAACACATACACATTAGAGCAGCCATAGAGAAAAGCATCAATCAAACGCTAAAAGGGAAAAGATAGAGATAAGAAGGAACCATCTCCGTCCTTGTCGAAGAGGCTAAAAGCTTCCTTGAACTCAGAGATCTGATCATCCGTGAGCTGGTCTCCCATTTTTGCTAATGATTTGGTGAGAGAGAGAGATTGTGTGTCGAAGAGGAGGAAGATGTGAATTATTATATAAAGGAGATCAAAAAGCCCATTAGGCCCAATCACAATGATTTCGTATCCGATTCTCTTTCCATTTTCCTTTCACTCAAAAAGGAAAGCCAGAAAAGATTCTTTATTAATTTGGGAGCTACATCTCACAATAGTATATGTTAACTGTTAAAGTTGTAAAACAGAATTAAATGTGCATTTATTATAATAGGATTCGTATATTATCCAAAATATTCTCGAAATCTATTTTTGTACGTAAGCCCATCTTAAGTGAAAATGGGCTGGATGATCATAATGATGAAAGCCCAATAGTGTCGGAAATTAGGAACCGGCGTCGTTTTTGGATATCGAGGTACAGAGTCGGGAGTCTGGCTTGAGAAGAAAGAAAACCTCATTCTCGGAGTTTGGCTTGAGAAGCATAAAGGTAAGAAGAAGACCAGGAGGAGGAAGAAGAAGATGAGTAGCATTGGAACTGGGTACGATCTCTCTGTGACGACGTTCTCTCCCGATGGTCGTGTCTTCCAGATCGAGTATGCCGCCAAGGCTGTAGACAACAGTGGGTTAGTCTTACTTGTTCCCCTTTCCTAGATCTCTGGATTTAGCTATGGATCTCCAATTAAACTCGGCTTACCCGCAGGACTGTTGTTGGAATCAAGTGCAAGGACGGGATTGTAATGGTTTGCTTCTTGTCCTCCTCCTCCTCTTTTAGTCTCTCATACCTGGAACAATCCAATTTGTAGCTTTAATTTAAAAGGATTTGCTTTATTTGGGGGATTTTAGGGTGTAGAGAAGCTTATTGCATCAAAGATGATGCTACCAGGTTCCAACAGGAGGATCCATTCGGTTCATCGTCATGCTGGCATGGTATTCATTTTTCCTTTTTCCTCTTAGACCTTAGTTTCTGTAAGGATATCTACATCTACCTCTGTGTCTAGTCTCGTTATATATTGTCTTCTCATATCTCCTCAGGCTGTTGCTGGGCTTGCTGCTGATGGGAGGCAAATTGTTGCCCGGGCTAAATCTGAAGCGAGAAGTTATGAGAGGTATCCATGAAACCATCAGAATGATCCTTTTTAGCTTAGCTTCTACTCTTTCAATTGCATCATAGATTTACTACTTTTAAATGAAAGCCTCGGAAACTTTGTTAGATCGAAAATACAAATATTTGGGTACATGTGTATGTTCTCCTTTCTTCCTGAACTTTTCCTGATTCTGCAACTAACTTTCACATTTGATAATTTAGTGTTTACGGCGAAGCTGTACCTGTCAAGGAACTTTCAGAGCGTGTCGCAAGTTATGTGCACTTATGTACCCTGTATTGGTGGCTAAGGTATACCCAATACATTTACCTTCTTGTAGTCACCTTAAGCATTTTGCATACTTGACGATTATGTTTTTAATTTTCAAGGCCATTTGGCTGTGGGGTCATTCTTGGAGGTTATGATAGAGATGGACCCCAATTGTACATGATTGAACCCTCGGGCATATCATATGTAAGTCCTTCTTTTCTGCTCCTAGATACCATATGTTTCTCTCAGCTTTAACTTTTTGTCATTTCTCTCTCTTGTCATATGTATTGTTTCCCTGCAGAGATATTTTGGTGCAGCAATTGGCAAAGGAAAGCAAGCTGCTAAAACGTAAGCTCCTGCGTGAATGTTTATGGTATAATTGTAGTATTCTCGAGGGTCCTCTTGTAGTGGATAGGGGTAGTTACCAGGGTATCTGTAGTACCACTAGGGGTGATCAATTTAACTTGTCTGAGACAAATTCCAACTAACTTCGAAATTAACCAGAGAAAGAAATGAATAAAACTTGAAGGATCAGGGATCAGGGATCAGGGATCAGGTAAGCTTTCATGGTTGAGGAGATTGATGATTTTGATTTAATGAATGGGTTCCATAGCTTTTAGCTGTCTTTGACCGGTGGAATTTGTTTCAGTTAAAGGGTATAGACATGTTTATTCAAAAAGGCAATTCTGATGGATACGTGAATTCCTTGCAGGGAAATTGAGAAATTGAAACTATCTGAGATGACATGCAAAGAAGGGGTTATTGAGGTGGCGAAAATGTGAGTAGTACCTGCTTCCCATGTACTTGATTTCAGTAGTAAACTCTTGTCGTTAAATTTTATAGTAAGGGAGCTTAAAGACTCAAAGTTTCATTTTGTTTTTTTGATAAATAAGATATGACTTTGATGTGCAGCATTTACAAGCTACACGATGAAGCCAAAGACAAGGCCTTTGAATTGGAGATGAGTTGGATATGCGAGGAGTCAAAACGAGAGCATCAGAAGGTAAATAAAAAAGCTTATAAATGCAGCAGCTTATTGATGATTTAGAGATATGTTACGCTAAACCGTAAAATGAACTCACTGTAGGTCCCCGATAATCTATTGGAAGAAGCAAAGACGGCAGCTAAAACTGCACTCGAGGAAATGGATGCAGACTAAACCAAGCAACTGTGTTGAATTAGATCTGTTTAATGCTTCGTTTGGTCTTTCTTTTGTAACTTTGAATTATGTGTGGAGGGACACTTGTTGCAGTTTCTGAAGAACCTTTGGACCCTTTTAAAACAAATCTTACTGCTATCAAACAGTTGAATCAGTAACTCTCATTCACTGAGTTCATTTGACAAAAGGAAACAAAACTTATGCTTCACTTTATTCATTTAATGGGAAAATTGCAAAATTCCAGTTTCATCTGAAAACGTATCAAATGTAAAGTTTTAGAGGGGGTTATTGGTTTATGGATTTTAATGGATTTGGAAATCCAAACAAAATCTAGTGTTATTGGTTCTATGATTTTAAAATCCATATTAAAATCCAGTGTTATTGGTTCTATGATTTATAAATCCTAATTAAAATCACGTGTTATTCAATCTTACGGAATTACTTATGGATTTGATTTCATTTAGGATTTTAATGGATTTGAAAGGATTTCATGTTAAAAATACAAAGGATCAAATCCGAGCGGAAACCTTCGGATTTACAAAGATTTCTAAATCTTATAAGATTTACAAATCAAATAACACAAATTTATAAATCCACAAATCAACTAAAATAATCAAACCAATAAATAAAACACCATCAAAAAAAATAATAGAAAAATTGTGTCACGTATGTACTTTTCGTCTCTTCTTCATCATCTTATGTATGTTTTTCTTGCTTCTTTCTTTTTATAGGCTTGTTCATTTTTTTTGCTATTCACGTGATCAATTTTTCTATGATTCTTCACAATAAGGATTTTATTGCGAAATCATATACTAATCATCGTAAATAGTATATATAAAGATACAAAGGTGTATGTGTTAGTGTTCGTTTTTGATGGGTTAAGTTTTATTTGTTAAAAATATACTCAAACATGGATTCAACAAATACGGGAGAACAAGAAATCCTTGAAGAACGAGAAAGACATATATCACATGAAAATAATGAGTTAGATGTTGATATTACTTTATTGGTTAGTCAATGAAATCCATTTAGTTGATTTGTAAATCCATTTTATTTGATTTTGAAATCCACGTTATCTTTTGTTATGGATTTTAAAATCCATGGATTCATCTCGGATTTATAAAATCCAAATGGATTTTAAAATCCATTAAAATACACAAACCAATAACCCCCTCTTATTCAATATGAGATTGTGATAGAATTAGAAAATAATTGATTTTAAAGGATTATGAATGATTTATAGAATTCCATCAAAATTTCTACAAAAATGGTGAGAATTGACTCTTCACAAATTTTCATTAGAATTCTATTAAATTCTTTTGAAATAACAATACTATAAAAGCTGCAGTAAAATTGAATAACACAGAAATTTAATGGAATTAGGAATTCCGTAAATTGAATAACACCAGAATTGAAAAGAATTCACAAAATAAATAATTGAATAACAGTGGAATTTAATGGAATCTTTAATTCTTTTCAAATCAATTGAATTCTCAAATTGAATACCACCCACTTAGTAAAGTTAGGATAGGACCCAATGTGTTAAACGTTGCAAATCTGTATCTACATATTAACAGTGGTTTGACTATTATTTAAGCGACTGTATACTAGCTAGTGGTAATCAATATTAGCAATTTAAATTAAGAAAATAGCAAAACTAAATTTGTAGGAAATGAGACTCGTTGACTATAGAAAGGGATCTACGCAAGCACCATTCAAATTTTTTGAAGCGACCTGGGTAGATGAGTCAAAGGAGATTCAACAAAGATTTCGTAGGCAATGTTGGGCTAAATCGTAGGTTAAAGAGAGAGAGCCACACAAAGTTGTCATTTGGCGGGCATCAAAAGCAAAATATATTGGAGAGGTATGTAAGAAGTACCATTCAAAACTTGCAATATGCATTTACGTTTTATGGTTAACAATTGTTGTATCCAATAAGTTTTTTTTCCTAGTTTGATAAGTATGTGCTAAATGCAAGGTTAAATAGGCTGAATAATCGATTTGAACATATCTAACTTTTTAATATTTATAAATGTATGACAAAAACATATGACATTTTATAATATCTATCATTGATGACTGAATTGCCAACTAACTAAAATTTGACCTGCGAATTGCGTAAAATTATATTTTTTTACGAATTTAAATCATATATATGAATCCACAAGCTAAGTCTCGCCAGACCTTGAAACATGGTCATTTAAAACTATGACACATGTTTTACTGTTAAAAAAAACCTACGCTTGGAAAACCGAAGAGTCGCATCCTGCATCCTCTTCCGATTCTCCTCTTTTATGTTACAAAAACTCTTTTCACATAATACTATATTTGTATGTTTGCTCCATCTCTTTATCTTCAGCGTTTCTTCGCCTCTTTGATTTCTTGCTTAACTCCATTCTCTTCTACAATGCTTCAATGGTTGATTAGATTAAAAATTTCTTCATACGATTTCCAGCCAATAGATGGTGATTGTCTACATCAATCCAACCAATAGATTATCTACAATAAATAATTTGTCTTGAGAAGCATAACAGGAAAATTGTGCAAAAACAAATAATCCGTGAGACAAATTAAAAACTGAGACAGTTCAATAATCGAACTCAACAACTCGAGAAGATTCTGACAATGGGAAGAACAAAATCATCTCATCAAGCTCTTGGATATCCAGTTTGGGCCCCAAATGGTGAAGGACCACTCAATGACTCTCTTGTGTTTGTCAAAGAAAAGGGTCTTCATATGGTGACACAAGAGAAACAACACAAAGGATGCAGATCCTCAACATCTGTTCTACCATCTGGGTGTCCAAAAGGAATCACCAAGTCTGTACAAATGAATGGGAAATGGGTTTTAAGAGAAAAATGACTATCCAAAAGTTGTGAAAATCGAATAGATGTTGGATTGAACCCTCACGTTATGGACACGTCTGGGTTACTAAGGAAGAGCTGTATGGAAAGTCAAGAAACTCTACTAAGGACACAAAGATTGAACCTGTGCTGAGTACTAATGACACATAGATTGAAACTGTGTTTAGTACCAAGAATACAAAGAGTTCCAACGGAAAAACTCAAGAAATGTCACACATGGCTTATATTTCAAAAGAACCTATCAACAAACCAAATTGGTATTTCGACAGTGGATGCACAAAATACATGATGAGTGATGTAAAAAGTCTCATCAACATTTGCATGAATGTCAGAGGAAATGTTCTGTTTGGTGATAGGGAGTCAAGACATATCTTAGCAAAAGGCAGCACCCTTGGGGAAGATGTTCCAGACCTGAATGAAGTCTTCCTCGTGGATGGTCTCAAGATGAATATAATAGTGTGAGCCGACTCTGTTCTGAAGGGCTCAAGATTGTGTTTGATGCTACTCTCTGCCGGGTATAATGAGCATGAAACTTGTCTGATGATGGGGATTAGAAATTAAGACAACTGCTATATGTGGAAAAAATAGCATGTTACACAGTGTGAACTGCACGAGGTTCATGATGAGGCACAGACTCAGTCTCAGTCAGGAGTGTGCAAAGCAAATGCCAATTCCTCGCGTTGGTTACGACAGAGTCTGAAAATGATGTAAAGCATCGATAATGTGTCAACATGTTCTCTACCTCATCAATCTGCATCAAGGAAACTCCTAGGTATGAACTCTCTTCCTAATATTTGTCCAACTAATGAAAGAATATTGTCTGTTGAAAAGTTCAGGAGAAACATAGAAGGAAGAGTGTACATAGCTTCCGAAAATCTTGAGAGCCTATGGATCCAAGATGGACAACATGAGCTTACCTGGAAAACACTTCTCACAATTGTCCGTGGTGATACACATACCTCTATCATCCGGGTCTGGTATCTGGTATGACCATTTGACTTACTATTCATTTCTCAAGTTTAAACTCCTTAATGAGATGTTGAAACATGAACTACTCAATTCTACTCAAATTGAGAAAGAATACAATCATGAAAAAGTTGTTTATGTGATAAAATACCGTGTTGGAAAATTGAGCCTTGAAATGATAAAGAAAAAGCAGCTTTTTGAGATGCACAAATCATGTGTTCTCAGGAGCACTAATCTCTCAATGTTTTCAAACATGTTGGGTGATTCATCCTTTTGATTGGATGTGGCATGTTGGGTTCTTGTCATATGTTCTATAATCACCCCTTAAAACCTATCATCGGTACTTTGCTTAAGCAAAAAAGGTGCTTATCATTCGTGTTTAGATCTTTAGTCTCTTTTTCTTTCTTTTTCGGGTTCAAAAGTTGTGTCTAAACACCATTTTAGGAATCTTTTTCTTTTAATAAAAGGAGGATGTGATCTTATTAACAAAAAGGGGGGAAGGAAGAAAAGTCCCGTAACCTTCAATTCTAGAACCAACAAAAAAAAGAGGGAGAAAAGTCCTAAGGGTTCAGTTTCAGAAGAGAGGGAGAAAAGTCATAATCTCTTTTGTGTTCAAAAAAAAAAAGGGGTCCTTAACTTGAAGGGAGAAAAGTCCCTTATCATGTGCTCCCAACACACATAATCTGTTAGAAAGTTTTCCGTTCTTTGGAAACTTGATATTTCTCTTTGTTTTTCGTCTGAAGGTCTGAGCTTGAATGATAATCCGTTAATTTAGAGAGATTAATTTATCGATAAATCAATATTTCTTAGTTTATAGAGAGAAATCTTTTTTAGGTAGTGATTTGTTTTTTTGAATGATGTTATATTATGGAATTTAATAAATCTATTTGCAAAAATGACATGAAATTTTGATTAAAATTTCTATTATCGCAATAGAATGGATGTTATTATCATAACAGACGACCAAATTAAAATGATGTACTATGTATAAAATTTAGAAGAAATCATGGTTATAATCCTTAACATCGACGAATACATTTAGAAATAGTTATGTATAAAGAATCAATTATTTTTGTTTATAATTTTTCACAAGTTTATGATACAAATCGAGAAAACAATCCTGAACGTTTTTGGTGCAACAAGTAAAGTTAAAGATAAGGTCTAATGAGATTTTCAATTTTAAGTCAAAACAAAATCATTAAAACCATATTTTAGTACATTATCTTAGTTAATATATATATATATAATTATATATGATTATTAATTTATACTATTATTACAACATATTTTACATATGAGTTTTAAAAAAATTACTATCATTTTATCGAATTTTACTAATTTTTACATTGCCCCGACTTTGGATCCGGAAGATTTTATTAATTTACGATGATTATTAATTTATAGAAGTTCTACTATATATTAAAGTTGGGAAATCAAAATTCAGGTTTACCAGGTTGCGGTTCAAGATTGGATTGGAACCGGAAATGAACCGGAGACCATTAATTTCAGTATATTTTTTTTATCCAGTCTCAAAGTAAGGTGTAAAAATGGCGCCTCTCAAACATCTTGAGAAGGAGAATCCAATCATCGACGTTAGTTTCCGAGATTTCTGCTCCTCTCATGGAATTCTTACAGGTTCAGTTCTACTTCATCTTCGGTTTCACGGTTCGATTCTGTTTTAATTCCGTTCGTTTGCCTGAAAGAACTACTGTGATTGACATGAACATGGAATAAAACGGCTTGGAATCAAAATTGCTAGCCCCATTAGTGTTGTTTTCGAAGAGATCGGATTTTGCAAGATTACGGAGCTTAGCTTGGCTGTTTTGATAGTTTATGATTATAAGGTGTTCGACGGATTGTTTTTGGTTTTTTTCTTGTGCCTAAATTAGTGTAGTTATAGAGTAGAATCTAGTGTTTATAAGGTCGTTTGTGTTGATGGGTTTTTCACTGACCCTTTTCTTTATCTGTTAAATCTGCAGTTGAAGATTTTCTTCTTCATGATCTCTACGAACTTGCTGCATTTGCTGAACGACAGAAAAATGCAGATAGGTTGAAAGAGGTTAGCTCTTACTGACCTTTACTTGTCAATTTTCTCAATCAAGTTTTTGAGGTTGTCTTAGTTTTCAGTTAACAAACAAAGGTATATATTTACATGTTTTCCTTTGGATTCTTCAGGGTATCACTCTTTTGATTTCTTTGATAGAACTTCAGTGTCGCCCATTGTTGAACGGTATGGAACTGTTGGAGGATCTACAATGTAATAAACATACTCTATCGACTGGAGACAAAGGGTAGGGAATAGGAGAACTGTAATATATCTTTATCAGCTTATCTTCCATATAAGAAAAGAAAGAGAGTACCTTGTCTTGTTATCAATTTAGACTCTGCTTCTGTAAGTGTTTCAGTAATGGTTTACGGTATCGTTTTAAGGGCGGACTCATTGCTTCAAAATGGATTACGTGAGGGTCAGCTTACAGAACTTGTTGGACCATCTTCTTCTGGTAAAACACAAGTATGTATTCGCATGCTTCTGTTCGGCATTCATTCTTTATTTTTTTCGTGCCTCGCCCGTGAACAAACTTTATCCACAATTACTAGTTATAAAGTCTTTTACTGCCACTTCTCATAACATTTGTATGTGTATGGACTGTGGATTCTTCCATTCCAGCGTTTTAAGCTGCAACCAAAAATGTAGAATGTAGAGACTGTTGTAGATAGATTTGTTGTCTTTGCTTAGGCTCTTTGGCTCTCTCTTTACACTGTGTGGTTTCTTATGAATGGATAGTTTTGCATGCAAGCTGCTGCAAGTGTGGCAGAGAAGCATGTTGGCGGAGTCTTGTATATAGACACAGGGAACTCTTTTTCTGCACGACGCATTGCTCAGTACATCTGCTCGAGTTCGGATGCTGCTTTAGTACAGGTCTATTTTCTTAGCCTATGGACCAGTTCTTGAGTTAATCCCCGACCATTTGTTCTTTATCCTTTTTAATCTTATGGACAAGAAATGTTAATGTGCAGAAAGTTATGAGCAGAATATCATGTCACACGGTCTTTGACATCTATACAATGT
The DNA here is from genome assembly GCA_900128785.1 of Arabis alpina. Classification (NCBI taxonomy): domain Eukaryota; kingdom Viridiplantae; phylum Streptophyta; class Magnoliopsida; order Brassicales; family Brassicaceae; genus Arabis; species Arabis alpina. Next base: position 21,503,647 of record LT669791.1, read on the forward strand.
TTGATACACTGCAATGTCTAGAGGTTACTTTGAAGTCCCAGGTATTAAGCTAGCGAGAAGATACAATTTCATCATTTTCACTTTAATGTTTATATTCTTAGTGTTAACCATTTGTTATCTATCTGTTTTCAGGGGCAGATGAATGTGAATGAGTACCGGTTACGGTTGTTAGTTGTTGATTCAATTTCTTCTCTGATTACCCCAATCCTCGGAGGCAGTGGCTCACAGGGTACATGTCCACTTTTTCTTCAACTAAATGGTTTAACAACTGAGCTGGTGAATATAAAAAATGACTCACAAGTTGGTGTGTGCAGGACGCGCTTTGATGGTGGCAATTGGATATTTGCTTAAGAAGCTGGCACACGAACATAACATCGCTATACTGGTACTGACAAACTTTCAGGGCATTGGGTGTGTCATTGTGCTTTGAAGTAAAAACCTTTTTTGGTCTCTCCTTTTGTATTGAAGGTGACGAACCACACGGTGGCTGCTGGAGAAGACGGTAAAACCAAACCAGCTCTTGGCGAAACATGGAAAAGCATCCCACACGTGAGACTTATGCTATCGCGAGAGCACAATAACAACAACTGCACCATCTCCATCTTAAAACACACATCCATGGTACTTACCCTAACCAAACAAATATTTCGTATCTCTTATTAGTCACCCCTTCGCCTCGTCAGGTTTTACAGTTTCTGTGTGTCTAATTGTTTTGTAGCCTTCAGGCCAAACTGTGAAGACCATGACTCTCAAGGATAATTAACAATGTTTATAAGCTTCCTTGGCTATATAAACCATCATACATGAGGAAAGAAACAATGATAGATGTATTAATGTTGAATTATAGTTGATGATTTGTATGGTTTTTAATACTGCAACAAAGGAACCATCCAGGATTAACAAAGTTTTTTCAAGATAAATATCTAATGCTAAAAAACTGTTTAACAAATGAATAATTTTGAAGATTATTGAGTTTTCAATAAAATAGACTAAAATCTTAAACATAAATTTTGTTATATTTTTCCCTTCTATTTTCTCTGCCTTTTCTCTAAAAGAAGAACACAAACAGCGACGTGATTAGCCCGGTGTCCGGCTCTTTGCCGGCGTCGTGACTCTTTCTATATATGTTCGTTCTACAGTAGTTTTCCGATTTAATTTGGATCTCGGTTTTAGCTTCGTTTGATTTTGTTTCCGACTATGTTCAGATTTCGGTTTCGTCCGATCTTGTTTCAGATTGTGTTCGGATTTGTGGACGTTTTCTTCTCCTTCCTCTGGATTGATCTATATTCGGGCTGCTGAGTCTTTTATCGGACTCTTTCCACTGATTGCTCGATTCTCTATCCTTGGAGAATAAGACTTCGTCTCCCAAAGGTTGGACCATATAAGGCTTGGACAATGCTTCTCATATAGGATTCAGTTTCGTGTGATTGGATTTTCTGATGGTTGTAAAGACAAGATTAGTTCGGCGTGTTTGCCTAGGTTGTGTCCTCTCCTCTGTTGGGATTTTTGGGGCTTAAAGTTGGTGGTAGCGATTTCTGATCAAGATTCATTGGTTTGTGGTTATGGAGGAAGGTTGATGTAAGTTTTCAGAGCGGATTCCATGGTGCTTAATCATTCAATAATCAGATTTGGGATCTTTACTGGAGCTTTGCCGCGGCGAGACATCAACGGCGCTCCCTCTCTGATCTGCTCTTTGGTTTACACGTTGTGGACACGTGTTGTTTTTTGGGGTTCTCTAGTTACACATATTGTTTTAGGGTTCTTCTAATTACACGTGTTTGCTTAGATAAAATAAACTGTAACCAAGAGCTTATGGGCTCTGAAACTTTGTAAAAGTCCATTTGGGCCTTCATCAATGAATGATATGGTCGCCACAAAAAAAATTGAAAAAAAAAACTTAAACATAAATTTAACACTGAAACAAATCAAGGAAAGAAGACGACAAAAATGACATACCACAGAAAACTATCTTCTTCAGTTCTAATCACAAACCGCTACATCGCATTCCAACACCATTACCATACATCCCAACCTAACAAATCAACAAAGAAACCCAAAACCCATGAACCAACAACAACTCCAAAGTCACAAGAAAGCCATGGGAGGAAGTACCATTTCTCACCGATTTCTGACACGATTACCCATCTTACTCATCTCATCTACAAAATCGCCAAGTCCCGTAACTTCGAAACAGTAGACCAAATCCTCCTCATTGTCCGTTACAGAAACGTCATATGCAAAGAATCTCTCTTCATGGGATTGATTCAACATTACGGAAAAACCAATTCGGTTGATAAAGCCGTAGATGTTTTCAATAGAATGACTTCGTTTGATTGTGTTCGTACAATACCATCTTTGAACAATCTTATTAACGTTTTGGTGGATTGTAACGAGTTAGAAAAAGCTTCTAGCTTTTTTGATGGAGCAAAGGATATGCGTTTGCGTCTAAATTTGGTGTCTTTTAACATATTGATCAAAGGGTTTCTTGATAAATGTGATTGGGAAGGTGCGTGTAAGGTGTTCGATGAAATGCTTGAGACGGAAGTGCAACAGAGTGTTATGACGTATAATAGTTTGATTGGATTCTTGTGTCGAAGTAATGATTTAGTGAAGGCGAAGAGTTTCTTTGAAGATATGATTCAGAAAAGAATACGTCTGAATGCTGTGACGTTTGCGTTGTTGATGAGAGGTTTGTATTGTAAGGGAGAGTACAGTGAAGCGAAGAAGTTGATGTTTGATATGGAGTATCGTGGATGTAAACTAGGACTCTTTCATTACGGGGTTTTGTGATATAACCCAAACCAATTTCTATATCAAACAAGAGGAATTACAAGCCAATCACCTTTGATCTCCTCACAATCAAAGGTAATCCTAAAGATCCCTGAACTTGGACACTTCCCACTTCGTGGATAAGATCTAACAACTCACGAGGTTCCTATTTATATCAGACCATCTTTACAACGACTCTATAAACGATTCTATCTGATTTTCCTTATCTTCTCAGTTCGCTCTTGCCACTTCATCTTTTGCAGATTTCTCTGCCACTTCACTCACTGAAGACTTCTCAAGCTTCTTCCTTCTCACAAATGATCTCCACGGCTTGGCTCTACCAATACCCCCTTTGATGAGTTCCAGCTTGTCCTCAAGGGGAAAAGCCGTAAATTGCTTATTCAATTCCAAGACTCTGACCCAAAATGCTTCATATCGTTGTAAAGACTTCCAAATGACCAATGCTTCAAGAAAACCATATTTGCCATGGTGAGACTCTAGAATCGTCTCTGGTTCTACAACGAGTTCATCATCAATAGAAACAGATTATGGAAGAGGCAATACTTCTTGACCTTTCCCTAATACTGGCTTCAGCTGTGAAACATGGAAGACCGGATGTATTTTCGATGTTTCTGGAAGTTGTAGTTTGTAAGGTACTGATAGACCTCATATATTACCACTTTTACTATCTATTTCCATATGCTTTCTAAGGTTTTTAATAAAGTTTTACACCTATAAAGGTAATTTTCTCGTATTTGTAGTTTTAGAGTCTTTTACAGGGAAATCAATCAAAAAGATCAAAAAGACCATAGTGAGGTATAACCCAAGCTACGGCAACTCACACGAGCCAAAAACCCACTCGAGCCAAGGAATTGACAGATTACATATGCTGGAAGTTTAGCAACAGACGAAAGATCAAATGAGTTTGGAATTGGATGAAACTTGGACTGAGAATAGCCCTTTGAGTTAGATTTCCAATGGAGTTGAAATCACATCATTTGGAATTGTGTAGAGAGAGTTATACCCAGAAGACTGAAGATATGTCAAGCTGTCCAGGAGATGAAGCTGCCCGATACCGATCTCCCATACCGACCCGGTTCCCTGGTCGGTACTGGGACCATCAGGACACTTTGGAACGTGGCCAAACTTGTCCCCCATACCGACCCAATACCACGATCAGTGCCACGGCTCCATACTTAGCAGTTTCGAGTGTTTTGACGTTTTTGTCCATAGAATTAAACCCTAGAAGACCCTACACCTATATATACTTGCTTTTAGCCTTTGTAAGAGAAACCATTAAAAAGACACGAAAAATACTATCGTTTTACCGCAGCCACAAATTTCTAAGTTTAATTCATAGAGTTTTTGGTTTGAAAGAAGAAGACTCCATCCTTTGTATATTTGGTATAGAGAAGAATTCTTAACCCTTTCCTTCTTCTATTTACTTCTATGATTTCGCCTACTCATCATCACCTTGCTTGCTTTCTGAAACGACCGACCCGTTTTTTTTTTTTTTAACATTAAACCCTTGGTCTCGGACTAGCATTCCCATAAATGCTATCCTCAACAACCAAGCAAACATGCACAGACAACCAGCGGATAACAATCATAAACCAAGCATTTCATTCCAATAAACTAATCCAGTTCAACACCAATTCCACAAACCAGCAACTTAACCAAGTTCTAAAACAGAATGTAAAGCAATAAAAATCACACAGCAACACAACACGAGACCCTAGATCATCTCCCTCTTCGTTGCCATGATTCCACGATCACAATTTGCCTTTACCTGCATCACATGGAAAAAAGAGATGCGTGAGTATTATCACAAATACCCAGTGAGACAGTCCTCCCATCTACGACTGCGCACACAGACGGGATGAATCCGCTCAGGCAAACATACACCAAACAATCACGCAATAACAAACAAACGGCTCAACCACAACCCATCAGGCAGCCTGTCGATCGACACTACCACTAGGTGTCGATCGACAGCCCTGCTCACACCTGTCGATCGACACACCCACGGTGCCTGTCGATCGACAGCTCCACAGGACCCTGTCGATCGACACAACCACTAGGTGTCGATCGACAGCTCCTCAGGACCCTGTCGATCGACACAACCACTAGGTGTCGATCGACAGCTCCTCGACCACCTGTCGATCGACACAACCTCTAGGTGTCGATCGACAGTTCTCGTGTGACCCTGTCGATCGACATACCCAAGGGCTGTCGATCGATAGGTCGTCGCAGATTCATGGGAAATCGATCATTATCCTCTCGGATCGATTCCTCCTCTGCGTTAACACGAAACCTGCACGCATAAACACAATCCAAACAATCCACATGCAATCCACAGACAGTTTCAACACAACCAACACCAAATCAACAATTTTAACCTACCACCAAACAACCCTAACGAATCCACCGGCCCAGAAGCCATGGTCACGCACTCACCTTAGATTTTCGGATAGAATTTGTTGGATACTGAGGCTAGAAACGAATCCACGACAATCTCCACAAGAAACTACTCCAAATTTCTCATGAACGAAACCCTAATTCTCAAAAACTCACAGGAAACAGAGAACTCCTCTCAAACTCTGTCTGCTGCGTTTTTGGGACTTGGTTCGCTCAAATGCGGCAAAAAACCCTTAAATACGAAGCCCTAAGGTTTACCCAAACCGGCCCGGTCCAATTGAACGACTTAAATCGAACCAGAAAACCAGCCAATTCGAGCACATGTCGATCGACAACCACTAGGTATGTCGATCGACAGCCCTTAAGAGCCTTGTCGATCGACAGACCACAAGTGTGTCGATCGACAGCCCCTCCATTTTACCAAAAAAAATGGTTTACGGGCGTCACAATTCTCCCCCACTAAAACTGGATTCGTCCTCGAATCCTCTAACACTACTCAACAATCTACCCTGGCCTAACCCGCCAGCAACACCGGAGACTACATCTCCCAGACCCTCTCGAGGTTCACATCCGTCCTATGCACATAGACCCGTCTCAGACATTGATTGCCCATAGCTCATAACTCATAGCCACCATCTAGCCTTCGGGATCGTCACCCCTCAGCTCTAGGTGTCTAGTATCAACCCACCTCAGTCCGCGCAGTCCTGACGGTGTTCGATACTCAATCATCTCCACACACCTCAATCCATCAAGACACACAGTCTATCAAGCTCTCGGTATGCAGAGATCTGCCAGAGGTCGCAACCTCCCAAACTATCCCCATACCCTCACGATCTCAGTCCGCGCAGTCCTGACGAACGATCGGTATGCGGGGAACCCACTGTGCTCCGGAGAGACGCATCTCTCAAGATCTGCCGGAGACAAATCTCTAAGAAAGACCGATGTCTAACTCTGAGCTATGCAATCAATTCCTAACGTCTATAATGCACCTCTGACCGGAACTACCTCCTAAGGTCTCACATGATATTCCCCTCCCGGAATACCATCACAACTGTGATCAGCACAGATCACCCGGACCATCCCTCACCTCGGATGTCCCCGCAGAGTCTCCCCGGAACTAGACAGTTCTAACTACCGAAAAACTTCTATTCCGAGACTCTCTCACACACACACAAACAAACCGTTAGAGTCCCCACCGAAACTGGCAAGTTCTATCCGCAATAAAACTTCCATTCCGAGGTTCTCTAACCACAAACACATGACTCTCAAGTCAAACACATAAGAAAAACACTTTCTTATTCACTGGAAAAATGTCATAATCATTACAACTTAATGAAAATACAAAAGTCCACAACCAAAAACTTCACCACACACGGTGATCACAACACAAAAGCTGAAACTGGAAACCACAAAGAAAAACGAATTCACTCCTCCGCTTGCTTCTCGAACCACTTCTTGAACTTCGTTTTCATCTTTGCCTCTGGTTCCCAAGTCTCCTCCTGAATACCGTCACAGTCCCACAAGACTCTCAACAACGGCACTCTCTTCCGGCGCAGAACCTTGATACTTCTCTTAAGAATCCTAACCGGCCTCATCCCAACAGTCAGATTTGGCTGAAGATCTGCAGGAATCGTCACTGCTACCTCCTCAGAAGCATGCAAGCATCTCCTGAGTTTCGAAACGTGAAACACATCATGGAATTTCTCCATAATCGGAGGCAGCTCCAACCGATAAGCAACTGGTCCCACACGTTCCACAACCCGGAACGGACCCATGTACCTCGTACTCAGCTTATCCTCGAATATGGACCTGTTCAGACCCCGCATCATAGCCATCTTGAGATACACTCGATCTCCGACTGCAAACTCCAACTCTTTTCTTCTCCTATCGGCATAACTCTTCTGCCGATCCTGAGCCTCTTTCATGTTCAGCTTCACAACACGGATCTTCTCCGTCGTCTCCTGAACAAAATCAGCCCCAAAGATGCTCCTCTCCCCCACTTGGGTAAAACATAGCGGAGTACGACATGACCTCCCATACAACGCCTCAAAAGGAGCCATTCCGATACTCGCCTGAAAACTGTTGTTATATGCGAACTCCACCAAACTCAAGTGATCCGCCCAATGACCACCCCAATCTAGCACGCACATCCTTAACAGGTCTTCCAGTGTCTGAATCGTCCTTTCGGACTGCCCATCCGTCTGCGGATGATTAGCTGTACTCATGTGCACCTTAGTGCCCATCTCAGCCTGAAAAGCTCTCCAGAACACTGACGCAAACCTCGGATCTCGATCCGACACAATACTCGCTGGCACTCCATGCAACCTCACAATTTCCTTCACATACTTCTTAGCCAAGACCTCCGCTCCGTCTGTCTTTTTAATGGCCAGAAAATGTGCTGACTTAGTCAGACGATCCACAATCACCCAAATCGCGTCATAGGTCCGAGAAACCGGCAACCCTACCACGAAATCCATAGTGATCATGTCCCACTTCTACTCTGGAATGGGTAAACTCTGTAATAAGCCACTAGGAACCTGATGCTCAGCCTTCACCAACTGACACACATTGCAAGCTGCAACCCAATCTGCCACATCTCTCTTCATCCCGACCCAATGATAATACCGTTTCAAATCCCGATACATCTTAGTCGCTCCCAGATGAATCGAAAACTTACTCGCATGAGCTTCTCTCAGAATTTCCTGCCTCAAGTCCTCATCCTTAGGAACACAGACTCGTCCATGCACTAAGATAGTCCCGTTAGCAGAAACCTGATATTCGGAACCAGCAGCCTTGGAGAGATCTAACAACACCGGATCCTGCTCCTGAGCTACTCGGATCCTGCTCAACAGATCCGCCTGATCCGCCGCCGCTAACCCCAACGGTTCCTCTGAAGTAACACACAACCTCAAAGTACTAAGCATGCTCACCAAATTCTCCACATCCCGCTCCTGAGATGAATCATACCTTCTCCGACTAAGAGCATCTGCTACAGTGTTAGCCTTACCAGGATGGTAAACAATGTCCAGGTCGTAATCAGCCAGCAATTCCGACCATCGCCTCTGTCGCACATTTAAATTCTGCTGAGTAAAAATGTACTTCAGATTATGGTGATCAGTGAACACCTGAAATCTGCCACCATACAAGTAAGACCTCCAGATTTTCAACGCGAAGATCACTGCAGCCAGCTCTAAGTCATGAACAAGATAATTGCCTTCGTGCTTCCTCAACTGCCTTGAAGCATAAGCGATCACCTTACCCTGCTGCATCAGCACACATCCCAAACCAACTCCCGAAGCATCTGTGTACACCACGTAAGGCTCACCCGATTCAGGCAACGCCAATACCGGTGTACTAGTCATCATCGTCTTCAGCTTCGCGAAACTCAACTCACAATCAGCCGACCACACGAAAGGAACATCCTTCCCCGTCAGCTTCGTCATAGACTGAGCCATACTCGCAAAACCCTTGACGAATCTCCGATAATAGCCTGCCAACCCAAGAAAACTCCTGATCTCAGTTGCATTCCTCGGTCTAGGCCAATCTCGGATAGACTGAATCTTCGCCGGATCCACAGAAACTCCTTCTGCAGAAACGATGTGACCCAAAAATCCCATCTCTCTGCCAGAAACTGCACTTACTCAACTTCGCAAACAACTTCTGTTCCCGCAACTTCTCTAGAACTTTTCGTAAATGAACCTCATGTTCCTCCAGACTCTTCGAATATACCAGAATATCATCGATGAAGATGATTACGAACTCATCCAGATACTCCTGAAAAACTCTGTTCATCAACCTCATAAATGCCGCAGGGGCATTTGTTAACCCGAATGGCATCACTACAAACTCAAAATGCCCATACCGAGTCCTGGAAGCCGTCTTCCGAACATCTGCTTCGTCGATCGGAATCTGGTGGCAACCGGATGCCAAGTCAATCTTGGAAAACCAAGTAGCCCCTCTCAACTGATCTAACAACTCATCAATTCTCGGAAGAGGATACTTGTTCTTCACAGTGACTCGGTTAAGACCTCGATAATCGATGCACAACCGGAAACTACCATCTTTCTTCTTCACAAATAACACCGGTGCTCCCCACGGTGAAGTACTTGGTCGAATAAACCCCTTCTCCAATAAGTCCTCCAACTGCTTCTTCAATTCCGCTAACTCTGCTGGAGCCATTCGGTAAGGCGCCTTAGACAACGGCGTCGTTCCGGGTTCTAACTCAATCGTGAAAGGATCCGACCGAGATGGCGGTAATCCCTGCAACGACTGAAAGACATCCTCAAAATCCCGAGCGACCCGAATATCTCTCACAGCAACCCCACCAACCGCCTCCGGCATTACTATCGTGGCCAAGTAAGCCTCGCAACCCCTCTCAATCATTGCCTCAGCTTGAACAAGGGAGATCACAAGACTACCTGAAGTCGGTCTCACTCCTTGGTAAACCAACCTACCACCTTCACGTTCAAATACCACTCGACCCCGATGACAATCCAGATGGACTCTGTACCGATTCAACCAATCCATACCAAGGATAACATCGTACAGTTCCACCGGACTAATCACTAAGTCAGCTGGCATCAACTCTCCCGCTACCAGAATATCTACCTCCTTCGCCCGGCCATGCGTAGCTAGAAATTCTCCTCCAGCAACCATAACCGGTCCAGTCCGCTCACCAGCGTCACTCCGGATACCACTTCTCTCAGCATGATCCGGAGTAATGAAGCAATTCGATGCTCCCGAATCAAACAACACGTGGGATTCACACCCACCTACAAACAAGGTCCCTACACAATTCCCAAGTGCTAAGCAACCTAACTTTCCATCACAGGCAAAACTCTAAACAAGCACCAAGAAATTCTACACTACTGAATTTACAAAGTCTGAATTAGAAAGTTACCTGTGATCGGCCTCGAGCTCGGCCAAAGTTACCTGCAATAGCCGGCGGACGCTCCATCGCCGCGATCTGGTCCAACGGCTGCACCTGCCCATACTGAGCTACTGGCTGGACCACTGCCACCGCCAACTGATGCAACTTCGGACAGTTCGGCCTGATGTGCCCCGACTCTCCGCACTGATAGCAAGTCCGAGCCGTTCGAACCTCACTCTGCTTCGGGCAACTCGCCCTCTTGTGGTCTAGACTCCCACAAATGTAACAGCCTCGGCCACTCTGGCCCGATCCCGAAGCGCCTTCCCACTTCCTCTTCTGTCCTTGCGCAGGCTTGCCGCCCTTGCCAGGACCTGCCTGCTGCACCTGCTGCTGCTGAGGCCTCCGAGGCTGAACAGCTGGAACTACAATCGCAGCCTGCTCCCTCAGATCCTCCTCGATCTGTGCAGCCACCTCTACCAGCTTCACTCTACTGGCGAACCTGATGTCTCTGCACCGAGTCCGCAAATCTGGCCGAAGTCCTTGCAAGAACCTCCGAACCTGAGCCTGCTCATCCTCCAACCTCCTACCAGCATAACCCAGGAGTCTGTTAAACTCCACATCATACTCCCGCACCGAGCTCGTGCCCTGAGTTAAGTCCAAGAATCTCGCCTCTAAACGATCCAACGCCTCCTGAGGAAAGAACTTGGAGTTGAACTCCGTCACAAAATCTGACCACGCCATCGCAGTCCCGACCCACCTAGCCGCTACACTCCTCCACCAGAGATGTGCATCACCGTCCAAATAATGGACCGCCAAGTCAACCTTGTATCTCTCGGGACACCTAATCGAGCGAAAGTTCCGCTCCACCCTCATCTGCCACTCATCAGCCTCCTCAGGCTTCACACTGCCCGCAAAAGAACCCGTACCGATCCTCTGCATCTGCTCCATCATACGGATATATGATGGAACCTCATCAGCAACCGCAGCCCTCGGCTGCACCTCTGCCACTCGTGGCACCACTGGAGCCTGCACTGGCACCGCACCCGGTAACCTCTCCAACAACTGTGTCAGCAGGTCAGCCAGACGATCATCTCTAGCTTGGGCTACACCCGCGGCTGCAACCGCACCCACAGCTGGACCAACACCACCAACACCACCAGCCTCAACAGGACCCAACCCAGCCCCTACAGGACCCACACTGGCCCCCACACTGGCAGTCACACTGGCAGTCTGCCCATCATGAACCGACTGCTGACCTGCCGCAGGCCCATGCGCGGAACTCTGAACCTCGCTCACGACGGGCTCCACAACGAGTCCACGACCCCGGCCCCGGCCCCCACGACCACGCCCTCTAGCTCCTCTAGCCATCTCACTACACTCACACGCAGACCAGCTAAGAACTAGAAAGACTCAAACACAACAATCAACACTTACCGTGGAATCTCTTTGAAGGTTCGAAGGAAGATGATCTAGAACCCCCAAACTCACAGAATTGCAATTTACCAAATTCAATCCTAGCAGTTCTAGCCCGTCCTAAAACCGTAAGGGCTCTGATACCAAATTGAAACGACCCGACCCGTTTTTTTTGTTTTTTTAACATTAAACTCTTGGTCTCGGACTAGCATTCCCATAAATGCTATCCTCAACAACCAAGCAAACATGCACAGACAACCAGCGGATAACAATCATAAACCAAGCATTTCATTCCAATAAACTAATCCAGTTCAACACCAATTCCACAAACCAGCAACTTAACCAAGTTCTAAAACAGAATGTAAAGCAATAAAAATCACACAGCAACACAACACGAGACCCTAGATCATCTCCCTCTTCGTTGCCATGATTCCACGATCACAATTTGCCTTTACCTGCATCACATGGAAAAAAGAGATGCGTGAGTATTATCACAAATACCCAGTGAGACGGTCCTCCCATCTACGACTGCGCACACAGACGGGATGGATCCGCTCAGGCAAACATACACCAAACAATCACGCAAACACAAACAAACGGCTCAACCACAGCCCATCAGGCAGCCTGTCGATCGACACTACCACTAGGTGTCGATCGACAGCCCTGCTCACACCTGTCGATCGACACACCCACGGTGCCTGTCGATCGACAGCTCCACAGGACCCTGTCGATCGACACAACCACTAGGTGTCGATCGACAGCTCCTCAGGACCCTGTCGATCGACACAACCACTAGGTGTCGATCGACAGCTCCTCGACCACCTGTCGATCGACACAACCTCTAGGTGTCGATCGACAGTTCTCGTGTGACCCTATCGATCGACATACCCAAGGGCTGTCGATCGACAGGTCGTCGCAGATTCATGGGAAATCGATCATTATCCTCTCGGATCGATTCCTCCTCTACGTTAACACGAAACCTGCACGCATAAACACAATCCAAACAATCCACACGCAATCCACAGACAGTTTCAACACAACCAACACCAAATCAACAATTTTAACCTACCACCAAACAACCCTAACGAATCCACCGGCCCAGAAGCCATGGTCACGCACTCACCTTAGATTTTCGGATAGAATTTGTTGGATACTGAGGCTAGAAACGAATCCACGACAATCTCCACAAGAAACTACTCCAAATTTCTTAGGAACGAAACCCTAATTCTCAAAAACTCACAGGAAACAGAGAACTCCTCTCAAACTCTGTCTGCTGCGTTTTTGGGACTTGGTTCGCTCAAATGCGGCCAAAAACCCTTAAATACGAAGCCCTAAGGTTTACCCAAACCGGCCCGCTCCAATTGAACGACTTAAATCGAACCAGAAAACCAGCCAATTCGAGCACCTGTCGATCGACAACCACTAGGTATGTCGATCGACAGCCCTTAAGAGCCTTGTCGATCGACAGACCACAAGTGTGTCGATCGATAACCCCTCCATTTTACCAAAAAAAATGATTTACGGGCGTCACACTTTCCGTCATGATCTGTGAGTAGATTCGTTTGTTAGGTTATAGGATATCAAAGAGTTCATGAGTTGTTAGCTTTTAACGAATGAATTAGGGAAAAATCAGAAATTCTTCATCTTTACTTGTTCTTAATGCTGATTGCTTTTCTGATCAACTAGCATATGATCTTAGGTTGATGTATCCACGGAAGTGTTCTTAATACCTACGGATCTAGTATTTGATGAACTAGACATCTTAACAATCATACCAATTAGTTAAGGAGTTTAGTGAATAATCAAACCTTAATCTTGACTACGTGTTTTCTTCTTTTAATAACCATGCGACATCTAAGTCTATTAGAAAGCAAGGCATAGTTGGTCGTAGCCACGACAGTGGAATGATCATATAGCCGTGGTTTGAGTTTGTAGAACAACCCCCTCTCAATTCCCTAAATTATTTGGTATTAGTGATGATTTATGAATCTCTGCGATGAACCTATGCCTAACGTTTGTTTAACCTGAATTACAACCCTCTTCACTTAGTAATTTCGTTCCTTAAGTTCCACAAAAACCCAAAACCAATATTCTTAGTTTTACCTTGATTCAATTTTTAGAAACTTGTAGTACAACTCTAGGTCCTTGTGGATTCGATCCCATCTATACTACTGATATGCTCAAATTTACCCTGAGCTACTCTCTCAAATTAAGAGGTCGTCGTAGTAGGGGTCGAATCACTGGGAGTCAAATCAAACGATAGGAATATTGACTTCAAACTCGGCTAAGTAAAATAATGTAAAATAAATAACAAAAGCAATTGGTAACATGAAAGATTGTTGATTTAAAATTCAATTAAACAAAGTGCTAGGCTTTTGGGTAATTCTCAGGATGAATCAGATTTGCAGGTTAAACAGAATCAGGATTTAATTAAGAACCGTTCTAGAACTTGGAACACTAAAATATAATTAACCAACTGTCGTTTCGAAAACTAACTATGTCTAAACCCTAGAAAACCAAATTTCTTTGCGAATTCAATCAATTTAAACAAGCTTTAAATTCAAGTCCAATTTGTTCACAAAATCCCTAAACCAAATTTCTTTGCGAATAAGTAATTTTGCTCACCTAAGATCTAGTTCTGGCTAATCAATTACACTTTCGTGTCAATCTATCAACCTAAGATATCCAAATTCAGGGTCGCGAATCCTAAACCAGAGTTAAAGCAATCTAGGTGAAGAACCTAACAGATAATCCTAACAAGTGAGTTTACCCTAACAATTCATCATCATTCCATTCGAACTACCCTAAACCTAATAAGTAAACTACTCAGACATGGCAGCAAAGCAAATCATAGCTGAATAATAATGCATAAAGAAAGAGTAAAAGAAGAATTACAATAGGGTTCGAAGAATCTCAAAGTAATGAAGTAAACTTGTCTCCCTAAAAACCCTAAAAATCTCTCTCTAAACTTTGTGTTATAGAATCTGAAGTTCTCATCTAAAAACCTAAAATAAACTATTTATAGAGGTAAAACTCGTGGTGGGCTTCTATGACGGTCTATTGGTAACTTATGGCCCGAAAAAGAACAATTTTCCTTCTTTAAAACGTATTAGGTTGGCTTTTGCGAGTACCTGTCGATCGATCAACAATGTGTCTGTCGATCGACAGGTTGTAACGTAGCTGTCGATCGATCGGTGCCTTTGTGTCAATCGATCGACACGCCAATCTGACGGCAATTGAATTTCCGTTCTAGCGACTTCAGCTCCTATTTCCACAATGCTCGAAAACGTTCCATAATCATCAATGAAGCTCCATACGTACACAAACCTGCAAAGACTCTAAAATACTCGAAAAACACCGAAAAGAGTCGATAAAACCGGGTTAAATCATAGTCAAAAACGGGTAAAAACCATGATATATCAACTACTTTATTTCCTGTGCACTTGCATTTGTTTAATTAGGTAAAACTTTACACCCCCATCAGGTACTTTGCCAATTCTCTGCAAAACCTCAAAGGGACTATACCAACGAGCTGCAAGCTTTAGGCACATGCATTTTTGAACTGATTATTGACGATATGGTCTCAGTTTGAGGAACACTATATCCCCTGCTTCAAAAACCAATTCTCTGCGATGTTTATCTGTATTTTGCTTCATAGCTGACTGAGCTTTTAATAAATGTCCTCTACTATCTTGCATTATCGCATCTCTTTCCCTTAACATGGCTTCCAATGTACAATTTTTAGTTGATCCTTCTTCAAAGTGTAGTAGAGAAGGAATATCTCTTCCATTAACCACTTTAAATGGTGTGCACTGTAAAGCTGTGTGAAAGGAAGTATTATACCAATACTCAGCCCAATGCAGAAAGTTAGCCCATGTCTTCGGATGACCTGAAGCAAAGCAACGCAAATAAGCTTCTAGACAACGATTTATCACCTCTGTTTGACCATCGATTTGAGGATGGTAAGCAGTAGAAAACTTGAGTTTGGTACCCGCCAAGCGAAAACATTCAGTCCATAGATCACTCAAGAATAACCTGTCACGATATGAGATTATAGCCTTAGGAAACCCATGTAGCTTAATCACCTCCTTAATGAACCTTGCTACAATATCTTATGCAGTAAATGGATGTTTTAATCTAATAAAATGACCCTATTTACTCAATTTGTCAATTACCACCAAGATGACATTTGATATGTGTGACATCGGTAATCCTTCTATAAAGTCCACAAAGATTACTTTCCAAACTTGATATGGTATGGGAATAGGCTGTAATACACCCGCTGGAATATTTGTTGGTTTAGCAAACCACACATTCTGATACATACTTCTATATTGTCTTCTTCATTCCCTTCCAATGAAATAACCCTTGAATTTTGCGTAGTGTTTTTAAAACTCTAGAGTGTCCTCCACTGACACCATCATGGTTTTCATGTAAAATCAGAGGAATGGCAATAGAAGAGCTTGGAATAACCAGCCTATGCTTGTAGAATAACCTGCCTTTTACCACTGTATAACCTTCTTTTAGAGAAGCTCCTTTAACCACCAAATCTAGTAATTTCTGAATATCAGAATCCAAGTCGACTTCTCTGTAAATGTCTCGTAGCTGTAATGTAGTTGGGATTGTTAAAGCCAACAACAATGATGAATCAAATCCTGACCCTTTTGTCACAATTCTGGAAAGACCATCGGCTGCCTTATTCTCAATACCAGCCTTATATTCAATTTCAAAATCATAGCCAAGTATTCGAGTTAACCATTTATGATAATCCAACGTTACTTCCATTTGTTCCAAGAGGTATTTCAAACTTTTCTGATCAGTGCAAACTGTAAACCTGCGGCCAAGAAGATAATGCCTCCACTTCTGAATAGCTAAGACAATAGCCATTAGTTTTCTCTCGTACACTGGTTTAAGATGTTCTCTTTCCTTTAACCCATAGCTGAAGTATAATATTGGATGTTTATCTTGCATCAATACAACACCCAGTCAAACCCTGAAGCATCTGACTCAATCACAAAGAACTTTCTTAAATCTGAAAGAGCCAAAACCAATGTTGTAACCATTGCCTTCTTCAGTTTCACAAAAGCAGCTTATGTTATCTCATCTCATTTAAACTGTTCTAGCTTCAACAAATATATTAAAGGCTTCACTATCGAACCATAGCCTTGAACAAACCTTCTATAGTAACCTGTAAGACCCAAAAATCCTCTCAATTCCTTCACTGTCCGAGGAGATGACCATTCTTCTACTGCTTTAATCTTGACTGGATCAGTAAATACACCAGCCCTTGTTATCACATGACCCAAGTACTCTACCTGAGCTTGTCCAACATACATTTTTTTCTTATTCGCAAACAATTGTTGTTCTTTGAAGACTTGAAGCACAACTCTTGAAATATGTTACATGATCCTCTAAGGAAGAGCTATATGTGAGTATATCATCTAAGAATACTAACACAAACTTCCTGAGAAACGGCCTGAATACTTCATTCATCAATGATTTGAACGTTGCAGGAGCATTAGTAAGACCAAAAGGCATTACCAAGAATTCAAAGTGCCCATCATGTGTCCTAAAACCCGTTTTCTCAATATCCTGCTCCTGCATGCGTATTTGGTGATAGCATGATCTCAAATCCAATTTAGAAAACCACTAAGAACCACATAATTCATCAAGTAGCTGATCTATAATTGGTATTGGATACTTATCAGGTATAGTAGCTCAATTTAACGCACGATAATCAACACAAAACCTCCAAGAACCATCCTTTTTCTTCACCAACAAGACCGGACTTGAATATGGATTGTGACTAGGGCGGATCGTTCCTGTTACTAGCATCTCTTTAACCAACTTGTCCATTGCTTTCTTATGAGCATGAAGGTATCTATAAGGACGTACACTTATAGGGCCTACACCTGGTTGCAGCGTTATAACATGCTCCATGTCTCTAATTGGTGGTAGTTTTGTTGGTTCACTAAAAATCTCTTGAAACTCATTCAAGACCTCCTTAAGTTGCATAGAAATCTCTGTTTATGTTGTCGTTTGAGCTTGTGTGTTATACAACAACACTTCTTTTCCATTCCGATTCCCTGCATTTAAAGACTTTAAGGACATCTTTGATCGATGTAAGTCAGGATCACCATGCATTGTGACCCACTGATTTTGGTATTGAAATGATAGCTCATGACAAGCCCAATCCACATGACACTTTCCTAGGGTCCTAAGCCATTGAATTCCCAAAATCATGTCAGCATTGCCTAATTCTAGGGCAATAAAGCCAGTTGCAAACTCCAAACCTTGGAGATCAAATGCAACATTGCGGCACACTCCAATGCCTTTGACTTTTACTCCAGTTCCTAAAAGAAGTTCTAAATGGTCTTGCATTTCTGGTTGTAAATGTAATCTCTCCATAACTGATGGTGAAATGAAGTTGTGCGTTGCACTGCTATCCAACATCACAATCAGTTTAGCTCTTCAAACTATCCCCACCAACTTCGTTGTAGTGGGTGAATTTAAACCCAAAAATGTGTTCAACGAAAGTTCCATTAACTCGCCCACATACTCCATATATTCTTCATCATAACTCTTGTCTCTTATATCATTCTTTTTTTTTTTGTTCAACATATTCTTCGTTCATTACTCTTCAAACAATACAAAAGAGGGAATTAAGCATCTAAACATAATTGAAATTTAATTGAAGCTGAAATTTAATTGAAGCTAAGATAGAGATTTCATCGCTGAAGATGGACAGCAGATCTAAGGCATACCCCGGATGCGTCATGGTTGACTTCGCAGCAAAGCCGGACAGTTTCAGAATAGTCACTTTGCCATGTGACTTTGGAATTCCCGGCATAAAGCTCGGGGGGTTCGACCACTCATCTAGAAAGAGAAGAAGGTACGACCAGACTCATAGAGATGGAAGAATGTGGAACTAAACTTTCCCACCGAAAATATGATACAAGATTTGAGAATCCGGAAAACTTTAATCGCTCAAAAGCATTTAAGATTTTTTCGAATCTGGAATTGTTTGGATTGGGCCAAAACCAAAATGGGCTTTAATGAACAAATCATTGAAAAGCCCAATAACTCATACCACTCACACATAAGGCCCAATAGCCTACACCATTCACTCAGGCCCAACATACACTTTCCACCAACACGACGATTGGCCAAGTGATTTGCGGCAGAGATTTTCCAGCGAGCTCAGTCGCAACGAACCGGAAAGAGCCGTTAACGGCGAGCAGCACCGGGATACTATGTCTCGGACAGGCAGTCGACGAGAGATACATCCGAGAGAGGGGCTCAGATTTGAAGCTTCATCGTCGGAATCGAAATTCTCGGTCAAGCTCGGGGGAGGAGATGGACATGGGGATCAAGGGGAGGAGGGTAAGCACGGAGGCTAGATGGGAAAATTATAGATCCGGTGCCGATTGGATCTAGATGGTGGTGGTTATTGGGTGGGTAAGGTGAGCGCGGCGGCGGCTCTGGTGGGAGAGGGGACTTCGCCTGAGAAGTTACCGTCGGCTCGAAGTGACGAGAAGCGGAGACGGAGGTGGAGGAGTTGGACCTCTCCGGTGAAGAACTCACCGGCGAGAGAAATGAATCAGCTCAGATCACAAAGAGCACACCGCCGGCCATTCTTTCTGATCGGAATTAATGTCGAAAACGGCGACCTCGGGATATGGACCAGAGAGCGTCTTACATTAGGGCGAACTTTTTTCCTCCTCTGTACAGTTTGTCTCTTATATGATTCAACACCTCCATTTCATAACCATTGATGACTGTTAATGTCTTATTTACACAATTGTGTATTTTAGACCAGTTCTCAGGACATTTGTAACATTCATCCTTCTCTTCTCTGCTAATTCTTCTTGAGTCAAGTGTTTGTTGTGGTCTTCTTCCACTTCCTTGATGACTCTTGTTAGTATCTGCCACCGCCTGTATAGGAATTGACTTCATTTTCCAACCAACTCTGACTACGACCATGTTTCAGTTCAAAGAAACATACATGAGATTCTCGATGTTGACGAGGAAATCGTTCTCGTTAATCACCATCGGTCTTTTACCTTCTCGTTTCATCGAATCCACTTAACGATTTGATCGATTCCTCCAAAGAATCAAATCGCGATCCCACTTTGTTCTCTAGAGTTTTGAATTGCGTCTGAATATGTGTTTCGAACTCAAACAAGAGGAATTACAAGCCAAGCACCTTTGACCTCCTCACAATCAAAGGTAATCCTAAAGATCCCTGAACTTGGACACTTCCCAGTTTCTGGATAAGATCTAACAACTCACGAGGTTCCTATTTATATTAGACCCTCTTTACAACGACTTTAACTGATTTTCCTTATCTTCTCAGTTCGCTCCTGCCACGTCTCCTTTTGCAGACTCCTCTGCCACATCACTCACTGAAGACTTCTCAAGCTTCTTCCTTCTCACAAATGATCTCCGCGCTTGCCTCTACCATTTTGATGAGTGATCTTGGAAAGAGAGGAAAAATCGACGTGGCGAAGGTTTTACTCGTGTGATATGAAGAAAAGGAGGACAAATCCAGATGTTGTAATCTATAACATTCTTGTTAATCATCTTTGTAGTGAGGGTAGAGCTCCTGATGCTTATAGGGCGTTGACGGAAATGCAGATCAAAGGTTGTAAGCCAAATGCGGTAACATACTGTATGATGGTTGACGGGTTTTGTCGTATTGGGGATTTTGATTCAGCGTTGAATGTTTTGAATGCAATGCTTGCAAGCAGGCACTCTCCCACACTTGCAACGTTTATATATCTGGTTTCTGGTTTGATAAAAGGCGGTAACTTGGACCATGCTTGCTTTGTGTTAGAGGTGATGGGAAAGAAAAAATTAAGCTGAGGATCTGGTGCTTGGTAAAATCTACTTTGTGATCTTTGCATCAAGGATACATGAGCTTGTTGTGAAAGTTGTTTTATGGGGAAAAATTGCAAGTTTGCCTTATTGAACTAAGAGATGTGAAATGTTTAACCTTGGTTAATTTATACAACTAATTTGATACATTCAAAGATTCTTTGGTGAAATTTTATGGGATTTCTTTCTTTATGTTTCTTCTGTAAACCAAACCACTCACATAATGGAAAAGCTGTCACCTACTCTGTTTCATCAACTCCATCTTTTGCTATCAACAATCTAGCCTTATTTTATATATAAATGCCTACTAGAATCAACCTATATAAGCACACGACAAGTAGAAACAATTCATTTCAAATTCTAACTAACAAACTTAGTCTCTGATCTTTCTCCTTTGTCAATGGCAGTGCATGGTACTCTTCTTCCTGGTTTTAGCTCTCCCCATTACTTTTGTCTCAGCTGTTCGGCTTCTTAATGAAGATGAAGATTTTGGGTTGGTCCCTTTGCCTACCACGAGTTCCGGTCCTTTACCAACGGCTGGTTCAGGCCTCTTCCCCACTGCTACTTCAGTTTCTGCAACTGGTGTCACTTGATGCGCACAAAAGTGAACAATGCTAAAGCAGTTTCACAAAAGTGCTATGAGTTCAATTCCTCAATTACTAAACCATATGTGCATGGCAATATGTCATTGTGTAATCAAGGGTCATTCTTCCACAAGGATTATGACAAAGGCAATGAGAATGCAAAGAACTAAGTAAGCTAAATCTACCAATGATTTTAGGGTTTTCTAATGATTCCTAATGACAATTATGAATCTAAATGCAATAATAAAATGACAATAATTATATAACAAGGTGAAATGATGAAATGCAAAACTAAACAAGAAACAAGACTAAAGCAACAAGATTAAAAGCAATGCTAAACTTTACTAAGCAAATTTTGAAATCAAGATTAAAAAACTATGGATCATGGGTTTAAGCAATTGATTCAAGTTCATTATCTATTGGGGAGTATTGAAAAGCTCTAATCAAGATCAATTCTAGAGCAAAGATCACTAATTTAAGACTAATCTACTTTCATGGTACTAATCTCTTTCTAAATTTCTTTTTGTTTGGTGGATATCTCTTTCTAAATTCCTTAACTACACAAACTTCCATTTTGCAATTAATGAATCTAAAAGCTATACTTATAAGTCCATATACTCACAATCCTCTTTAAACATCAACTTCCATTGGCTAAGATGAGAAAAGCTCATATGAATTTCTTCTAGACATTTTCACAAACACATTCTGTGCGTGAAAAAACCATGTTCTAAAAATTGAGTGATCAAGTCAATCCTAGCATTAAATTCAATTTAAATGAAGGATCTTTCAAGATCTAAGCATAAGCAACGTAACCCAATATCTAAATCACTATTATCTACTCAACCCATAATCCATATGATAACTACTCACACATATTGAAACAAGACATTAAAGCTAAAGCAATAAACATGATTAAGAAAGATTAAGAAATGCAAAGGAAACTTTAATGATTCATAAAAGATTCAAAACTCAAACAAAAGCATTCAAACTCAAGAATTAAACTCATAAACATAACTTAAGAACAAGGGAGGCTTAGAGCTTAGGGTTTTAATGCAATTAAAAGTATTTATAGAAAAGGGAGTGTAGCCGGGTCAAACCGGGTCAAACCCGCACTACAAGAAAAAAATTAATTAGTGACTACCTGTTGTGACTGATTATTCCGTCACTAAATTTTGCGACTGGTTTGCGACGCCTTTGCTACTCATTAGTGACTATGGAAAAGTTTGTTGCAAATCCGTCACTAATTTACGACTACATAAGTGTGTCGCAAAGTAGTCGTAAATTAGTGACGGTTTTGTGACTAACAGTTGTTCGGTCGCTAATTTGCGACGGTTTTATGACAACCATCTGAGTCATTAAAAAGCGTCACAAAGTAGTCGCAAATTTGTGACGCTTTTGTTACGATTATCTTGCGTAGCAAATTATTAGCAAAGTAGTCACTAGGGCTATGTCAGCAACGATGTCGGCAAGAGAGGAAAGTAGGTGACACGTGATAAATTAGAGAGGAAGGTTGGCCACCTACTTTTCTTTGTAGTCACAAAAACGTCGAAAATGAGTCACAAAAGAGTCATAGAAGCGTCGCTAATTTGTGACTCTTTTTCAGCGTGAAAAAGTAGTGGGAAATGTTTTCCTATATATATAACCATCGAGCGTTCTCTCTTCCTCATTCATCGAGCTCTCTCTTCCTTATTCATCAAAAAAACTTTTAAAAAAAAATTCCACGAAAAAATCATGTGGTATTCATCTAGAGATTGGATGTATCGAAGGATCGATCCGCAAACAGATAATCCGTCAACAGAGTTTTTGGAGGGCGTCAAGAAATTTATAAATTTTGCAAGTGGCCAACCCTTGGCTATTAGCAATAATGGTAAGTTATATTGTCCTTGTGCGATATGTAAAACTTCTGGTAATATGAAACCTATTAAAGCTGTTTCGGACCATTTGCATCAACGTGGTTTTATGGAAGATTATTATGTCTGGACCCAACATGGGGAAGATCCCATTGTAGTTGGGGGGAGCACCTAGTAGTAGCCATTACGTAAATGCTGATTATAGTAGTGATATTAATGAGCCAATTAATTATTATGGTGAGAATGTTTATTCTGGGATGGTCCATGATGCATTTCCTGGTTCTACGGCATTAAATGATTTTCATGATCATAATGATTATCATGATCATTATGATGAACATGGTCATAGTGGAAATGATCATGTTTATGAAGAACGTACCCATGAGGCGAAATAGTTCTATGACTTGTTAGAAGCTGCAAACACGCCAATGTATGAAGATTGTCAAGAAGGTCATTCACAGTTATCATTAGCTGCAAGGTTCATGAGCAATAAGGCAAACCATAATTCATCTGAAATTTGCATCGATGATTGGGCAAAAACGTTTACGTAGTATTTACCACAGCCTAATCAGGCCACTGGTTTATACTATGAGACGGAAACGTTGATTCAAAAAATAGGCTTGCCGTACCATACATACGATGTATACGTAGATAACTGTATGCTCTTTTGCAAAGAAGATGCGGTGTTCGACTTTTCTCTAAGGCTAAGATCGTTTTTCCAACCGGTATGAACCAAGAAGAGATAGATAAGTCTAAGTGATATATCATGGTTTTTACCACCTTTTGGCCATGATTTAACCCGGTTTTATCGAGTCTTTTTAGTATTTTTCTAGTGTTTTAGAGTCTTGACAGGTTCGTGGATGAATGGAGCTTAATTGGTGATTATGGAGCATTTTGGAGCATCAAGGAAAGAGCAGTCGAAGTCGCAAGCTTGATGCAGAAAGTGCAGGAATTTAGCGCGTCCGTCGATCGACGGAGTCACTTGTGCGTCGATCGACGGAGACACCTGTTTCGCGAAAGAAGAGGATTTTCCAATTCTGAAGATTTCCTTTTTACCCCAGAAGTTCCAGAAGTTAACAAATAAAGCCCAGCCCGAATCTTAGCCTATAAATACCTAGTTTTCTTTTAGTTTTCAAAAAGTTTGCTTTTATCAAAGACCTAGGGTTTTTAGAGAGATTTTGAGAGTTAGGGAGACAAGTTTTCAGACCATTCAAATTTCTTCGAACCCTTCTGTAATTCTTTCTTACTCTATTTTAATGCAGTATTATTCAGCTATTATGATTTGCTTTGCTTGCATGTCTGAGTAATCTACTTGTTAGGTTTAGGGTTTTTCAAAGGAATTAAGATGGATTGTTAGAATTGAATTCATGTTAGGATTATCTATTGGTTCTTCATCTAGATTGTTATAACCCTGATTTAGGATTGATCACTCTAAATTAGCTATCTTAGGTTGATTAATTAGAAGCGGAAGCATCAATTAATAACCTGACCATAATCTTAGATGAGCAAAATCACCTATTCTCAAAGGAATTTGGTTTAGGGATTTTGTGAACAATTGAAACCTGAACTTTAATGCTTGCATAAATCGATTGATTTTACAAAGGAATTTGGATTTCTAGGGTTTATGCATAGATAATTAATTCAACGAAAGTCGTTTAATTTTACATTAGAGTTTCAAGTTCAAGAACGGTTCTTCATTAAAATCCTGACAGTTTATTAATTCTACAATTTGTTTTTGCCTGCGAAATTCCCGAAAACCTAGCTTTTGTTTAGTTGAATTCTTAAAACCAATAATCTTTCTTTGTTTTGAATTATTTCTTGTTTTTACATTACTTTATTGCTTAGCTCAATTCGAAGTCATATATCCTATTGTTTGATTTGACTCCCAGTGATTCGACCCCTACTACAATTGACCTCTTAATTTGAGAGAGTAGCTCAGGGTAAAATTTTTTCAGTGTTTTTGAAACCTCATACAACCTAAATTCTTTTGATTCTTCTTTGTGTTAGTTACAATGTCTCATATCTATGTAAGTTGTGGTCAATGGATACCTTCAGCCGAAAATCAATGGACCTTTGTTGTTGATGAAGAAAAACGAGCTAGGTTACTTGCTTTGGAATCGACAACAACTCTTGAGGACATAAAGACTATGGTTTCAGAGGACTATGATATTGAGCGACGTGATGTTAAGATTGAGTGTAGTTTCCTACCGGTTAAAATGATAAATACGTTAGCAACTCCACCAGTATTCATCTCAAATGATCATCAAGTAAGAAATTTTATTGGTTACGTGAAGAAAAATCCGTCGATACAATTGTGTGTTACATTTACACCTATTGTTATGCTCAAATTTACCCTGAGCTACTCTCTCAAATTAAGAGGTCAATTGTAGTAGGGGTCGAATCACTGGGAGTCAAATCAAACAATAGGATATATGACTTCGAATTGAGCTAAGCAATAAAGTAA
The DNA here is from genome assembly GCA_900128785.1 of Arabis alpina. NCBI lineage: Eukaryota > Viridiplantae > Streptophyta > Magnoliopsida > Brassicales > Brassicaceae > Arabis > Arabis alpina. The sequence continues at coordinate 21,528,892 of LT669791.1, forward strand.
TGTAAAAACAAGAAATAATTCAAAACAAAGAAAGATTATTGGTTTTAAGAATTCAACTAAACAAAAGCTAGGTTTTCGGGAATTTCGCAGGCAAAAACAAATTGTAGAATTAATAAACTGTCAGGATTTTAATGAAGAACCGTTCTTGAACTTGAAACTCTAATGTAAAATTAAACGACTTCCGTTGAATTAATTATCTATGCATAAACCCTAGAAATCCAAATTCCTTTGTAAAATCAATCAATTTATGCAAGCATTAAAGTTCAGGTTTCAATTGTTCACAAAATCCCTAAACCAAATTCCTTTGAGAATAGGTGATTTTGCTCATCTAAGATTATGGTCAGGTTATTAATTGATGCTTCCGCTTCTAATTAATCAACCTAAGATAGCTAATTTAGAGTGATCAATCCTAAATCAGGGTTATAACAATCTAGATGAAGAACCAATAGATAATCCTAACATGAATTCAATTCTAACAATCCATCTTAATTCATTTGAAAAACCCTAAACCTAACAAGTAGATTACTCAGACATGCAAGCAAAGCAAATCATAATAGCTGAATAATACTGCATTAAAATAGAGTAAGAAAGAATTACAGAAGGGTTCGAAGAAATTTGAATGGTCTGAAAACTTGTCTCCCTAACTCTCAAAATCTCTCTAAAAACCCTAGGTCTTTGATAAAAGCAAACTTTTTGAAAACTAAAAGAAAACTAGGTATTTATAGGCTAAGATTCGGGTTGGGCTTTATTTGTTAACTTCTGGAACTTCTGGGGTAAAAAGGAAATCTTCAGAATTGGAAAATCCTCTTCTTTCGCGAAACAGGTGTCTCCGTCGATCGACGCACAAGTGACTCCGTCGATCGACGGACGCGCTAAATTCCTGCACTTTCTGCATCAAGCTTGCGACTTTGACTGCTCTTTCCTTGATGCTCCAAAATGCTCCATAATCACCAATTAAGCTCCATTCATCCACGAACCTGTCAAGACTCTAAAACACTAGAAAAATACTAAAAAGACTCGATAAAACCGGGTTAAATCATGGCCAAAAGGTGGTAAAAACCATGATATATCACTAAGAAGGCCATGAAAGAAGCCTTTAACATTGATTTGGAGGATTGGGAACCAAGCTAGGTTGATGGTTTTCCATCGATCTCCAACTAGCGCCTTTACAAACCGTCAAGCTTAGAGACGTAAAACAAGCGCGCTTGGGAGGCATTCCCATTGTATCCTTGTTCATATTTCTTATGCTTTTTATTTATGTTTAATACGTTTGATTTTGGTGTAGGGACTAGAAGAGAAGGTTAGAAAGGTCTTGAAGCAAGTTTGGAAGGAGAAGCTTGATGGATCGGCTAGCTAGCCGATCCTCTGGCCGATCTGTAGGAGGCTCCGAAGTGTCAAAAGTCATTGCCACGAAATTGGCATTTGGACCGGCTAGCAAGCTGGAATGTCTAGCCGATCCGTAGGCTGCCTCCAGCTGCCAGGTTTGATTTTTTCTCTGTGCGTTGACTTGGTCCAATTTTGGTCTAAACCGGTTTATTACAAGTATTTTCAATCAATTTTGGCCGGTTAGCCTCTAAAAATCAGATTTTTAAAACCCTTCTCCCTCATTTTCAAATTATTTTGAATTCTTTAGAAAATCTTTAGCAACTCTCTCTCTCTCTCTTACTTTACTCTTTCTCTAAAGAAATCTCCACTTTTCAAAATCAAGATCTTTTTTTCTCTAAAACCTTGGAAGAACTTTAGATTCACCATTTTTTTAGGATCTCTTCTACCATAATCTTTAATTATCACGAGGTATGCTCTCTTTCCTTTACCCATTTCAATTATTCTTGAAACTCATGGAAGCTTACATGAGAATCTTGTGGAATTCACCATCTTTGGGTTATGAATTGAGTTGCTTTATGTTTAATATGAGTTATAATTGTTTGGGTAGTTGATTTCATTTGCAAATTTGGAATGTTGATGGTTGAATTTGAGTTTATATCCTCTTAAGAGCTCTTGATTGTTGAAATTGCTTTAAATTAGGAATCTTTAGATGAAACTAGGTGAATATCCGCGCATACGCGCAGGTTTTTGTTTCATAAATGATAAATAAATAACCCTAAATTGTTGACAAAAAAAAAAACCCTAAGTGATAATCTTATCTATAAAATTTGTATGTAATTTCACATCAAAATATTGGAGAGTTTTACCAATAATATATTTTTATTAATAATTTAAGGATTATTTACATCAAAACCTTATATGTATAAACAAAATGTAAATTTGTGGGAAAATTGTGGCAATTAAATGCAAAGTGAATACAATTACTAACTTAATTACAATTTTACGATTTTAGCTAGCAACCACCGTACTCACCATATGAAAAGACAACAATAATCTCACATGGTACTCATCATATGAAAGACAAAAATATTCTCGTATTGTCGGACTTTCAAATTACAACTTTACGTTCGAGCTAGCAAATTTATGCTCGTAAGCGACATAAGCTTCAGAAATGTCTTCCTTGCTAGGTGTTGAATGAGCCGCCAAAACAAACGTATATGCTTCCCGACTATCCAGCTATCGAAATCGCAATGCCTTTGCAATTTCCGGCTATCCCTTTCAACCAAAGCAAAAGAGAGTTTTATCATGCCGTAAAAGAAAAGTCTTTGTTGATTAGGAAATGTTATATGCGCAATTCTGGTAGGTTTTTGTTTAATTTATTTTGTTTTGTTGTGGATTGAAAATTGAGTGACAATCTCTTTTAAAAGAGATTTTATAATGGAAAACCACCTTGTTTGGTATTGTAAAATACTGCACTACGATATAATGCTTGTTCGGAACCAATGCTTTGTATCCAATCTTCATAACTAAATTAGCTTGATGAACATTTTTTACAATATGGGAATTGATTTCACGCATTCATGTGATTCTTATGATAATTGAGCTTGTTCCATTGTCATTCTCAGCATAGCAACAATTGCATAAATTTTACCAAAAAAAGTCTATGAAAAACATGTCTCTTGTAGAAGCTCTAAAACTACAATATTTGAGAAAACAATCAGTTACAATTGCAGTAGCCCAAGGTACTTGTCTTTCTTACAGTTGCTAATATTCTTGAAATAATCTGCTTGCATAACCACAATTTGGTAAGTACAAAGTAATCACTCAATCTAAAGCAAGACAACCTCCGTTCAGAAAAGGATACAAAATAACAAATTTGGATTGAGAATGATGGGAATTCTCCCACTTTCCCTCATATGTCAGATATGTGAAATTTTGCTTTACCTACACAACGTGGTTCAAACATCTTATTGTTAAGTTCCAATCTTCTCATGTATCTTTGCTTCCCAATCTTCTCCAGGAGTAAGTATTCTAGCTTATACGAAGAACACTTATATAAAGATTAAAAAGAAAAAAAAACCTTATCATTTGGAGCTATAATTTCTAATGGATTTTAGACCTTGCTTGCAATAAGAATAGATGCACGTCCTACTTCAGCCTGGGAGTCTCCTACTTCAACATAGGGTGCAGTAGAAAAATGTAGCCAAATCTTAAGATAAATAACAAGAACAAAATTTGTGAAATAAAAGAGAAAGCAACGCTAATGTCTAAACATTAGGAAGTCTGATATTTAATTTCAAACCTAACATGTTGATATTATAGAGAATATGGTGAGAATCTCTTCATCTACTCAGAGTATGTTACATCTTCTCAAAAATACTTCTAGCAAAATTCATCAAATACGATATTATAAATTTAGAAGTATGAGAAAAATAGTTTACTGTATATGCAAAAATAAATTTCATACCCAAAAGAAGAACATATTAGATTTATAAAACTTCTTAATTTTGAAGCAAATGCAAATCATACCTCTTTGGAGATTTGAAAGGTTATGGAGACCGTATTCCAGCCACTTTGATAAGCTCTCACGAAATGAACAATAGAAAGATAACGTTAGAACCGGAACCACTACCACTTGCAATAAAATTAGCAGGTTTGATGGACTCTCACCTAAATTCATGTTTTCTCCCCCTCCTCCATGTCAGAACCTTTCCATGAACGATTATTCACCTAGAGAACCGGAAAACGTGTTATAATTACAATCAAATCCACATTCGCTGCACTATAGATAAGATGAGATTAGAGCTCAAAGATTTTCAACAGCACTTTACAGCAAGAAGCCATTACTTACTGGCTACATGGCGCAGTGAAAAACCCAATGTAGCAAATTCAGAGAGATATGATAGTCATTGAGATAAATGAACACCTTACCAAAGTTTTGTACTTGAGAAGGATGAGGATCTGATATTCTCTCGGCACACACAGTAGGAATGTAAAAGAGTCTGCAAAACCCATAACACAAATAAGTCACCAGGATTCAGATAACTGGTAAATACAAAAAGTGACAACCCATTTTAAGGATGACATTCAGAAACCTAACAGTAATAAGATGAGAATAAAACAAACACATAATCGTTTGTCTAGAATGTTCAGGTAATCATACTGACAAAGCTATACGGTTCCATTTAAGAAGATAAAAAGAAACAATTAAGTTGTCACCTTAAAATCCTAAAATAACATATGGACATTGAATTCAAGAACAATACCGAATAGATCAGTAATAGAATTTAACACTCCACTCAAATTTAAACCATATTTCCATGGTTTTGGGATAAACCCGTGATTTGACCAGAAGGTGAAACTTATGAAGTTCTTGTATCTGATCCAGACACCAACATGAAGGATCTCTACACTGAGTATCTAGAAGCAAACGACCAAGAACAAACAAAACATGAATGACGATTGAATAAAGTCAAACAGAATATTGTTTATCGTTGGAATTAGGTTAGTAAGATTGAAAACGTACACGGAGCAAAATCGGAGTTGTAAACCGTGACAGTCTCCATGATCTTTGTGGAGGAAGAATACGATTAGAAGGGGTTGGGATTAGCCTCACAGTATGAAGAAGCATAGAAATTTGCAGGTGAGACGACGATAAAAGAGGGGTTTGAATCTTTATACGAATTAGGTAAAGGGAGTTCTCGTTTGGGTTGAATGTTAAACTTCATACGTTGATTCATTAAATATAGGCATGAGTAATCAGAAAAGCTTAACAATGCGATGAAGAGAGCCGATGAACAACCAGAGGAGTGAAAATATGTTTCAACAGATTCTATGACACGTGTCTTCTCTTCCTCTGATGACATGTCAATATAGGGAGAGGGTTATTCTTCTTTCTTTCATATAGTAGATTGAGTTTAAATATGAGTTTTGCTAGTTATTTATTGCAATTAAGCTTTGTTGTTAACTAGTATTCACTAGAATTTATCAAGTTCAAGTTTAGGAATTTGATAAATAAGCTTAATAGAGAATGGAATATTGGTATATGAAAGTTGGTATATGATTTACAAATGAGTATAACGTTCATTGAATATTGTTTGTTGCCTTGATTGATCCCTTGTCTAGCCTTATATTATATCAAATGTTGAACAATCTTTAAGAATTGGCTAGACAAATTATGCTTTGAAGGGAAAATGGTTCTTATTTGGAAACATTTCTTTGTATGATCAATCTAACAACTATGACCACCCGCATTGACAAGCTCGTGTCGCGCATTGATGAGATTCGACTTGGGATTTTGAACCAAGCGACTATGAAGCCACGAAATTTGCTTGTTCGTTGTTCTTAACTAGAAGCGGTCTTAAGGACAAGGTTAATGAGCTCTTGGGAAGGATGCACTTGAGTGGTTTAGATCAAATGGATTATGCTACTTACCTCGAGCTCACCAAGCAATTCTTAGCTACGGTGGAATGCAAGTTCGATGATCAGCTTGGGACTTATCTCGTTTGCTTTTAGATAGATGGATTGAGATATATGGTCCCATTTAGGGACTTTTGCGATATCTATGGATTTCCACCGGGGAAATACGGATATAACATGGAGTTCAACATGGAAACCCTATTATGGCGCAACATAACACTCAAGGAGAGCTACTCGGCCACCTCCAATCGCATTACAAGAGCCAATAATCCCACGATTCGATATGTTCTCCATCTATTGGCCAACAACTTCAATGCACGAGAGGACGACGATTTCCCAACAAATGAAGACCTCAAGCTACTCTAAATTCTTGGGTTCAACCCTTGGGGTGAACCAACCTCATTCACCCCCACCTTATTAGCCAATCATAATTTAGTATGTAATTAAAATAAAACAAATTAAAACAATTATCGTTACTAACTAAAATAATTAAATTAAGGGAGTTTTGCTAAAATGACCCAAATTAAAAGGCACTTTGTCTCACTAACCTAACACCTTTTTGTGTCAAAAATTCCTTAAATTACCCTTCACTAAACATTGAAAATTCAAAATAAATAGGTTTTATAACTTTTAAAAATATGGAAAATACAAAAAAGTCATGTAGAAGGTATATAGATTCATGTTAATAGTTTTTTTTTATAAAAAAAGTGTTAGAAATATAATGTTTTTTCCGTCTACCAAGGTCAAATCGGCCCGTAGATTGCACTTTCTACCAAACAACACAAATCTGCGACGGCTAGAAACCTACGTATTGTCAATTGTTCTATTTCTACGCAATGCAGAAAGTAACTTCCACGATTTGGCTTGTTGCTGCCAAATGTAGAAACTAGTTTCTGCCATTCGCTTGTCTTCTACGCCATGTAGCAGATGCATTCTACAGCATGCATCTACATCTTACCTATATTCTACCGTTGGTAGAAGGTAGTTTCTACCAAAGTTAGTTTTATTTCCTTAAATCTAGGATCATATAAATCGTGATTAGCTACTTTCCTTAAGTAATATATTTAAAAAATATTTCCTAAATCTAATATCCTTCTTCTGTTTCTTCTCTGAACGTGCTCTTTTTTCAGTGTTTTTGAAACCTCATACAACCTAAATTCTTTTGATTCTTCTTTGTGTTAGTTACAATGTCTCATATCTATGTAAGTTGTGGTCAATGGATACCTTCAGCCGAAAATCAATGGACCTTTGTTGTTGATGAAGAAAAACGAGCTAGGTTACTTGCTTTGGAATCGACAACAACTCTTGAGGACATAAAGACTATGGTTTCAGAGGACTATGATATTGAGCGACGTGATGTTAAGATTGAGTGTAGTTTCCTACCGGTTAAAATGATAAATACGTTAGCAACTCCACCAGTATTCATCTCAAATGATCATCAAGTAAGAAATTTTATTGGTTACGTGAAGAAAAATCCGTCGATACAATTGTGTGTTACATTTACACCTATTGTTGATACTCAAGTGGATAAGAAGGCAGAAATTTCATATGAGGTTCATGGTGATATGTCCCGAAAAAGTAAAGAAGATGATGCCAATGTGGCTGAAAAAATCCAGAAAAAGAGTCTTAGGCTAAGATCAATGGTTGTTTGTCAACCAATACCCAATCTGTTGATGTTGATAGTGACGTTGATGATGATGGAAGACAAGGTAAGGCAAAGGGTGAACTCATTTGTTTGGAGGTTGTGGTAAGAAAGCATCAACGTTTCGAAAAGAAAAAAAAGTTTTGAAAGCAACATTGGAAATGTGTGCCACGAAGTACAACTTCGACTATAAGGTTCGTAAATCTACTACTGAACTGTGGAATATAGGCTGCGTAGATAATGTATGTAGTTGGCGTCTTCGTGAGGTGTGTGTCGAAGGGGCAAACTATTTCATCATCAACAAGTATGTCGGTAAACATACATGCCCTCCTTCAAGCAAAACAAATGTTAAGAAAACACCTTCAGCAAAAACAGTGGCATGTTGATTATGCATAGATATGTGGGTACCAAAGAAGGACCTAAAGCGAATGATGTGATCCAGCTTATGCGTATGGAACATGGAATCGAGCTGACTTATTGTTTAGCATGGGATGCACGCGAGTATGCAATTAACGTGGTTAGAGGTATACCAGAGAAAAGCTATGGAAAAATACCGAAATACTTGTATATGCTGAAGGCTGCAAATCCAGGCTGACATTATGATTAAGAAATCGATCTCGATGGTAGATTTAAGTATCTATTTTTCTCATTTGGTCAATCGATAAGAGGCTTCTACTGAGGCATTCGGAAAGTGGTTGTTGTTGATGGTACGTTTTTGAAAAATAAATTCAAAGGAGTTCTACTTCTAGCTACAGCTTTAGATGGGAACTCTAACTTGTATCCAATTGCATTTGGAGTTGTTGATTCGGAGAACGATCGTTCATGGGATTGGTTCACGACGCAGCTAAATGTTGTTGCTCCGGACGAGCATTGATTGGCTTTTGTGTCAGATAGACATTCCTCAATTGTAAAGGCACTTGAGAACGTTTATCCACAAGCTAAACATGGCATTTGTATTCACCATCTGATCAGTAACGTGGTGCAACAACATCAAGGAAAGGGTTTTGCAGGTATGGTTGTTGATGCTTCGAAAATGTATAGAGTTCCTGATTTTCAGAAGAAGTTCACTGCTCTGTGCAATGCTAGTCCAACAATTGGACTATATCTCATTGAGGTTGACATAAGAAAATGAGCTCGTTGTCAATTTCCAGGTTTCCGATACGATGTTAGGACCACAAACCCTGCTGAATCGATTAATTGTTGCATTGCGATCACCTAGAGAGTATCCGATAATTTCGTTGTTGGACAGCATCAGAGAGATGTTAACCCGATGGTTTCATAAACGTAGAACAAAGAGCGCAAACCATAACCACCCTTTAACTATTGCAGTGGAGAAAAAGATTGAAAGAAGGATTGAGAAGGGTAAAACATTCAGTGTTTATGCGATTAATGACGACCGATTTCACGTCATTGGCGATAAGGTCATTTGCCTCGTCGATTTGCTTGAGAGAACTTGTTCATGTGGAAAGTACAAGTTGGCCAAGATTCCTTGTAGACATGCCATCAAAGCTGCACTATCTGTAGGAAGGGAGATACATTCACTAACCGACGCAATGTACACAACTGAGGCATGGAGATCCTTCTATGAGGAAAGCATTAACCCAATACGTACTCCTGAGGATGCATGGCGTGTTCCACCAGACGTGAAGCTGCCAAAGTTTTACCACCTCTATCACGAAGACCTGCCGGTAGATGAAGGAAACGCAGGTTCGAATCAGTTGAAGATAAGATCAGATCACAAGGATCTAAGCGACGCAAGTGTGGGCGGTGTAATCAACAAGGCCACAACAGACAAACATGTGATATGTCATTGTAGAGATGGTTCAAGTGGACGTTTCAGCGGAGCAGGTAATTTTGTAACTCGTTTCATATACTTTGTTTCCATGTCTCTCAGATTGTTACACCTTCCTTAGATCTTCTTCTATGTCTCGCAGATTCAACCATTGGCGAAATTCATACCAATTTGGTTTGGAACAATGATGTTAGTACGATGAAGTTTAGTTAGCTTTATTTATCTTATAACCTTTCAAGAACATCCATTTTCAATTTCTTTTGTGGTGTACTACGTTTTGGTTTCAATAAATACTTGAGAATTTTCTTTCAAATTACAAAGCAAATAATGATCGTTTATGTTTGATTAAAATAAAAACGGAAGCAAAGCAAAGACACGAGAAGAACATACGTTAAATCCTAGATTAAACGAAGGTAAAGACATACACATCCCACTACCACAACACATATCCCAATTTTCTTCACTGTTGTTTTCGATGTATGAACTTCACATTCTAGCTGCGTGGTCTTCTCCAAAAGTTTCTCTAATGTGTCCATCATCTTCTTCTCACGATGTACTAGCTTCTCGATGTCGGCAACAATTGATTCTTGTCTGTCCGTTAGAACATCATACTCTTCCAACTGAGACTCTTTAGCCCATTTGAATACATGACCGACAGATCCGTCAATTGCGGCTGTGCAGCGGTAAAATTCACGACCATGATTTTTCTTTGTGGTTGATTTGAAAATTGTAGTACGTTCTCCACAGATACACAGTCTCGGAATACCCCTAACATAGGAACCATGATGACTTGAGCCCGATGATATGATGCTCATTCCTACGCAACAATGGAAAGTGTATATGAACATCAAACCTGAAACGGTTACAGAAAGTTGGATAACAATCAAACACTTACTTGGTCAAATCGATTGCGTGAATTCTAATTACACAGTTCGAGTCTAACAGATCCAGAATTCCCCAAAGCCAGAAGAGAATTAAGACAGCTAGGGTTTGTGTTCGATGATCCAAAATTCCCCAAAAGTGTATCTGAAAAACATAGTACATAAACTATATATTTTAATTTTTTTAATAACGAACAAGTTCTCACCCATAGATCAACTGGTTACACATAGCAGATTGTACATACGAGGTCATGTGTTCGATGGTACACTGCTTCGCTTTTTAAAAATAAAAATAAAAATAGCACAAACAAATAATATAGTAATGTTTATACTAATGAACAAGTTCCCACCTATAGATCAATTGGTTACACATAGCACAATATATATCCATGACGTCATGAGTTCGATGCGGCAAGGTTACATAACTTTTTTTTTTTTTTTATTTTACGTAGGTTTACTTGATTTTTGTTCTAAAACATATTATAAGCCTTTAGGCTAAGGGTAAGTGGTTTTCTCATTTTATTTGATTTTTAAGAAAATTACTTGATTTTTGTAAAAAAACATATTTTAAGTCTTTATTACATGTTTTACCAAGTTTAGGGTATGGATAAGTGGTTTCTCATTTTATTTGATTTTTACAAAAATTACTTGATTTTTGTAAAAAAACATATTTTAAGCCTTTACTACATGTTTGCCAAGTTTACGGTATGGGTAAGTTGTTTTCTCATCTTATCTGATTTTTAAGAAAATTACTTGATTTTTGTAAAATCATATTTTAAGCATTTACTACATGTTTTGCCAAGTTTAGGGTATGGGTAAGTGGTTTTCTCATCTTATTTGATTTTTAAGAAAATTATTTGATTTTTGTAAAAAACATATTTTAAGCTTTTATTACATGTTTTGCCAAGTTTAGGGTATGGATAAGTGGTTTCTCATTTTATTTGATTTTTAAGAAAATTACTTGATTTTTGTAAAAAAAAACATATTTTAAGCATTTCCTACATGTTTTGCCAAGTTTAGGGTATGGGTAAGTGGTTTTCTCATCTTATTTGATTTTTAAGAAAAGTACTTGATTTTTGTAAAAAAAAACATATTTTAAGCCTTTATTACATGTTTTGCCAAGTTTAGGGTATGAATAAGTGGTTTTCTCATCTTATTTGATTTTTAAGAAAATTACTTGATTTTTGTAAAAAAACATATTTTAAGCATTTACTACATGTTTTGCCAAGTTTAGGGTATGGATAAGTGGTTTTCTCATCTTATTTGATTTTTAAAAAAATTACTTGATTTTTGTAAAACAATATATTTTAAGCATTTATTACATGTTTTGCCAAGTTTAGGGTATGGATAAGTAGTTTCTCATTTTATTTGATTTTTAAGAAAATTACTTGATTTTTGTAAAAAAAAACATATTTTAAGACATGTTCTTTGATTTTTAAAGTAGATATAAAAAGTTTTGTCATCTTGGATAAAAAATTTCAACAAACGGATAAAAACAAGAATAGTATTTCCTACATAATGTCTACAACCTCGAGGTCAACATGCGCTTTAGGAGGTTCGTACTTAGACATACGCTCAATCAACTCCGGATCATGCGCCGCTTCGAAAATATCACAAGCCAGCTTAAAACGAGCCGAGTTGGTGTTGCTATCATCCATCAGATAATAATCGTGTCCAAGCAAGTGACATTCGATATACTTCAGCGCATAAGGTCCGCAATGGCATTGGATGACATTGATTCCATTCGGCATTTTCATGTAGATGACCTCATATGGAGTAATGTCCATATCGGTCTGATCCACATGTGAGTGAATTGCCTTAACAATATGCGGGATGATGATTGCGAACGCTTCCACTTCATGAATACGCCTTTGGCTAGCACAATCAAAGACCTCAATTGTTTTACGTTTGAAACTAACTCACAATGACACCCAGTGTTTATTCTGGATATTAAGTGGAATGTAGAGATGGTCGATATCCACATCCCACTTACTTCCTGTCCTTCCATGTGGTGGAAGCTCACCGTTTCCATAAGCTAGTAGAATACTACTCAATCTGAATGATCCAGCCTCTTTCCTCAATTGTTCTCGTGCCGCTTTTATGTGGGCAGCAAATAAGTAGCTCATGAAACCAACACGTTCGGGTTTCCATCGTCTCAAAGATGTCTTCTCTCTAAACAAGTACATCACTGCGTCCATATCCTGAAAAACATATTTCGTTCTTTAGTATTGAGTAGCCAAACGCTTAATATAAGCTTCTCCATTTTCAGAAACTAAGGGCTTTCTATGTTGCAAAAATGTTATACTTACCCCGGAGAGAAGCCATTTATGTGGATCAATGAAACGGTTTGCGCAATCTTTATCAAACATTGTTGGACCAAAACGTATTGATGGCGGCTTCCTATAACAAGAAACAACATTTACTTAGAATTGTCACAACTAAATTTACTTGGAAATGTATTTATGGTACTTACAGTTGTATCATAGACCAATTATGAAGGTTCGTGAATGCTTCCTTCTCATAGAAAGTCAAAGCAACATCAAATAACTTTCTCCTTGCTTCCTCCAAATCGTTGTCTTCCAACTCATAACCTTTTTTTGCCGTTCTACGATATGCCCTCCTCTTTGGTTGTGAAGAAGTGGTGGGTTTTTGGTTTTTCAGTGACTTTACAGATTTTGGAGTTGGTTTCTGATCAAAACCAAGAACGACTGAAGATTGAGAAAGTTGTGCCATAGTTTTCCGTATGTACTCTTCTGTCTCTAGTTCGAGTCCAATATCTGAAGTCTCAACTAACTTTACGTCATGGAGCTTCTGTAACGACTCGTTAGACGGAAAATTCTCTACATGTTGAGCCTGTTAAAAGATAAAAAGCACAAGAGAAACATAAATAGTTACACAATATTATGTTTTAAGACGAGAAAACACAATATAACACAAAGTTTACATCGTTACATAGACATACGTATGTGGTTTTTAAAGAGTTACAAATGCAATTACACACACATTTTACATAGCCGGTTTTAAACATAAATAATAGGTTTTTTACTTTGAACTCATGTTTACCTTTCGAACTGGCTGCACACGGCTTCTCCTTGTCTGACTTGGCAGCATGAGATGGTTCTCCACTGTCTGATTTTGCAGCATTGGATGGTTCTCCACTGCCTGATTTTGCAGCATTAGATGGATCTCCACTGCCTGATTTTGCAGCATTAGATTGTTTGAGAATTGATATCTCACTTTCCATCTTCCCAAGTCCATCACCAATTTCATTCTTAATATGCTCATGAATCTTCTTCTCCAAAGACTTCCCAAAAGAATTGAAAGAAGAGTGAAAGAGACCTTCAAAAAAAGACTTCATCTATTCGGTGACGCCAGCTGATTTTTCTGCCGCTCTTTGGCACAACAATTTTTTCTTCCTTCCCTGTGCACCATGATCAGAAACCTTCCTTCTAACACGCCTCAAATCAGAAGCAGATGTGTCATGTCCATTTGGAGTAGAAACATCACCAACATCACTGTTCTCATTCTCCATCTCCGTCTCCTCTACCATAGGATGTTGCAAAGGCTGAGGAGGTTCTTGAACTCCCCAAATATGCTCACTCCAGTCTTTGCTATCTGCAATACACCTCATAATGCAATCAACTTGTTCATCTTTCATTTCGTCGTCGCGTTGGTACTCAACAGCCCGAACTATATCAAAATTCCCATTCCTAGAGATGTACGGATACCAAACACTCTGCAAGAAAGTAAAATTTACTTACTATTAGAATCAAAATGAAAAAGACATTGAGAAACAAAAACATTAACAAAGAGTTATTACTAGAATTACTCACTTTAGAATGAAAGGAGGATTCTAGTTCATTGATTTCATCGTATGAGATACTTGCAGCTCCTTTCCAGTTTGAACATCTTGGAAACATATTGTCAGCTGCAATGAGTTTTTTTGCCCATCACAAAACCAAGATCAGGAATGGTTTCCATAATCCAAATCTGCAGAGCATATGTGAAACCATCGAGAGGATAGCTCAACGGTTGCTGTAATTTATCCCTCGCTGTACTGATACATGTCAGAAGATTATCAAATGACTCCAGACCCCAATGATAAGCTCGTAGCTTACTAAGATCCATTACCAGCTTGATGTAAAAGTGATCAATAACCGTCTTGGGATCATTCACTTGTAACAAGCTCACAATAACACACAAGTACACCAACCGCACTCTGTCACCACGAGTCCAATTGTGAATCTGCGCTAGATGTTTGCTCTTTATCAACACTGGGGTAATGCGTTGCTTCTTTCTTAGCAACCTACTCCAGAAACCGTCATCATCAATCCATCCCTCAATGTCCAAATTGTCTGCCTTCACGCAATTTAGCTCAGTCACTGCATGAAATTCTTGAATAGAAAACCGAAGAGGACGCCTAGCAAACACAAACCATAGCTCATGCAGTTTCGTTGTGTCCAGCTGCTTACACAGGAAGATGTGTATCAATTTGCCTGAGTAGTGCAAACCATTTTCGTGGATTGCCAATATATGCGCCAAGACCGGGTCTCGCTTCACTTCCTCGTACTCACTTGGCATCTTCGCCTTCATTTTGGCGATGAGAGACGTTCTGCAACTATTGTTGACTTTCTCAACTTCTGGTTCTCCACCTTCCTTAAAAATCTTCTTTGGTAAATCCAAATCCATAGCTACAAACAATAAAAAAACAAATGTTCAATCGAAACCAAATGAAATCAAATGACAAAAACATTGAAACAAACAAACAAATCAGACACACAAAGCCATTGAAACCGCAACAAAAACAAACAAATACATCACAAAAGACGCCGCAACTTTGTTCCTACACACAAAGCCATTGAAACTATGTTTGGATTCGATAAAAAAAAACGCTGAAATTAAGAGCAAAGAAGAGGGTAATCGATCAATATATCATCAAAATTAAGTTAAAACAAATCATTTTAACACACAAACTCATACTTATCTATGTTTGGAATCGATCAAAAACGCCAAGATTGAGAGCAAAAAAAAGGGTAATCGATCAATATATCATCAAAATTAAGTTAAAACAAATCAATTTAACACATCTATGTGATTTCATTAAGACAAATCGAACACATCTAAAACGAAAATCAAGTTTGCATGAACTTTAACCTTTGAAGAAAATGATGATGAGGAGGACGGAGAAAACAAGATTGTGTGACTCGCCGTCTCGATGATGAAGGCGACAGAAATAAGATGACTACGAAAACTAGTTGACGAACAACGAGTTTTTACCGATTTTCATCACAAAAACAAAAAAAGACGGAAGCTAGTTGAAGAAGGAGGTTGTCGATAGAAACTAGGTGAGGGTTTTCTGTTTAGTCTTATATCATTTATGTTTTATGTATTTTTGTATTAAATTGGGTTTAGTAAGGAAAGATAATTTTTAAAATTAGGAAATAAAATATATTAATCTAATTTTTGAGTTTCTGAAAATCAGAAAATAAAGAATTTTTTTTTTTAATTCCAAGAGCAAAACTGAATTACACAAATTGCTTGAATAATGGGACAAAAACACCTTCATATTAGGTTAGTGGGGCAAAGTGTCTTTCAATTTGGGTCAATTTAGCAAAACTCCCTTAAATTAAACCATTAAATCCACCACCACTTGATCACTAAAGGTCCCAAGGTACCCCTCTATCCATTGTCTACACCATTTATTTTTCATTTATGCATCTTTAGTTTCATTTTTCTTTCTTTCCTCGTTCGGTTTTGCTTCTCATCGAAACGATAAGAAGTAAGTCTAGGGGAGGCGTTTGCTAATGCTTATTTTAGTTAGTTTGTTTTACCTTTATCATCATTTGAGTCTCATTGCATGCATTGCATTGTTCATATGAAAAACTTGAAAAATCCCTTTTCGAAAATTCCAAAAAGATTTTTCCTTTTCATATAGTTGCATTTCATACATTTGTATGATCATTTAGGTTGCATTGAGCATGTTTGAATTTGTTTTGAAATTTGTGGCTTAGCATTCAATATGATCCTTAAGATAATGTTAGATATTGCTAAGTGAATTATATAAATATCTTCTTTGCATCTTGATCTCTGCGCTCGAAACTCGTGATTAGGTTGAAGCATATTATACTTGAAGCCAATTCTATCAATTTCAACCTAATATTGACTTTAATTTCTTGCTTAGGGACATGATATGCTTGTTCAAAGTAACCATATACACATTTGGACTTTCTTTTACCTTTTTACCACTCTTTGCTAGTCCAAATGGCCTTCCCGATTCACGACATCTAATGTGAATGAGGGTGGTTTCCCTTACCTTGCATAACCTTGACCTTTCTTTGAAACCTACATGTATTTTTTTGAGTGAGGCCTCCTTTTTGAAAAAGCATACACAAGTAAAAGCTTGAAAGATGGGAACGACAAAGTTGTGCTTTCATTTAGAGCTAGTCTCGTTTTAAGACTAGTAAAGAAGTTGAGTGTTGAACCTAAATGAAAAGAAACCAAAGAAAGAAAAGAAGTTGAGCTATTCTAGGGAAAGGTTGTTATTATTAAAGCTAAAGAAAGACTCTAGTGTTTGATTGTGGAAGCTTTAAATCCCCTCTATAAGCTAGAACCTAAAAGGACTGGCAGAAAAATATAAAAAGAAATCATAGAGGAAAGGATATAAGTAAGGAAAAGAGTCTAGCAAGTTAAGAAACCCCCTAGAATAAGCTAAAAAGTTTTTAAAAAAAGATTCAAAAGGCTTATATCACCAAAAGAAAGGAAGTTTGCCAGCTCATGGGTAGAATCTAGGAGTTTGAAATCATATGGGTTGGGTAGAATGGAAGCACTCTTTTGTATGCATCAATTGTTCCATTTCTTCCTTGCTTTTACATGATGTTTTACATTACTCTTTCTTGAGTGTGAGTCAACTAAAGTCATTTTATAACCGCCTCATCTTTCGCATTTTAACCTTCTTTTACCTAGCCTTGAACATTGTTTGATAGTTGATAAGCAAGATCATGCATTAAATCCTTTATGAATGTTGGAGTAGCGATAGATCGCGAGAAGATTGATTGAGCGTTAAAGCGCTTATGGATAGCTTTGTATTATCTTAGGTGATGGTGTTTGTTGGGGTCGGATTTCACCCGCTGAACTTCGACGTTCAAAGTTATAGTAGACAACGAGCATACCTCCGCAAGCAGAGATAATATGACCTCTAAGTCATTTTACCTACAAGAAAGGGTGAAGACCTCTTGAATTCCCTAAGTCCCCTTTACCTGGCAAGAGAACCGTCGAAGCTATCTTCACCCCAGGAGAAGTCATGAATGCAGCGTCGGAGAGGTCACGGAGCCAACAGGAGGCGCTGCAGAGGCCAAAACTGCCTGGCACCGATGTCACTGCCCAGTGACACCGATGTGCCTGGCCTCATCGGTGTCCAGTCAGCTGACATCAGCACCAGGGCCATTCCCATCGGGGTCAGGTGCTTCGTCGCCCGTCAGAACAGCAACGAAGGCTCCAGAAGGTTCCATGCGTCAAAGCCCCGTAACGAAGCCCACATAGGCACGGCCGACATAGGGAAAAAACGCAATCCGCGAGGGTTTAGGAAAAGTTGACATTATCTTTTAAGAAAAGGCTTAGCCGACTTAGGGGGCTATATATATCAATGTACAAACACTTGTAAAGATTCATTCACAATTTTTATCACAAAGGCAATACAAAGCAATTACAAACCCTAATTTATCTCTGCTCATCATTGTTCTTCATAGCTTATCTTCGAAATCTCTGCTTCCTCTCGAAACCCTTACAAATCTAATTGTGCGATTTCCGGCATCCACAGTGTTGAATGCTTTGTTTGAATCTATTGTTTTATTTTTTTTGTTTTCAAACCTCTCCATCGGTTTTGCTCTCTTTGTTTGCTCGAGGGCGAGCAAAAGGCAAGTTCGGGGGAGTTGATAAGTGCATAATTTGCCCTTTCTTAGCATGCATTTTAGTAATATTTTGAGACATTTAACTTCGATTTTAGATGTTTTAATGCATATTTTAATAGAGTCTTAGAACAATTGTGGAACAAGTGGAGAGAAGAATCAAGGTAGAAGAGTGAAGAACAAGAAGTTGAAGACAGGAAAGACTAATGGATCGGCTAGCTGGCCGATCGCCTAGCTGATCCATTAGAGGTCTCGAACGCCCAAAAGTCTCTGTCCAAAAATACCCTTTGGATCGGCTAGCTAGCCGATCCCCATGCCGATATGTGGGCTCTCTCAATCGTTAAGTTTGCAGTTTGACCCGGTTTGACCCGGATACACTTTTGCTTTTCCTATAAATACTCTTATTAGCATTAAAACCCTAAGCTTTTTGCCTCATCTCTTTATCCATTGTGTAAACTCTAAACCTAATGTGTTCTTGAGTGATTGGAGGTGAAAAGACTTCACTTTTTATGTTTTAGCAAAGTTTTCTTGTTTATTTCTTTAAGTCTTTTCATTATGCATCTTTATATTCATGATTTATGTGTTTTAGATATGATTATTGAGTAGTTTCCTTAATGGATCTTGAGTAGGGAAGATTAAGATTGATTCATATGAGATTAGTGATGCTAAGTTGTTAGTCTTTCATATTTCATTGATTAGAGAGTATCTAAGGCTAGATTAGGAAGTAATTACCCCAAATCTAGATCATGGTTCTTTCATGCCCGAAAGGTGTTAGTAAAAATGTCTAGGAGACTCTAATCATGCATTTCTCATCTTAGCCAATGGAAGTTGATGTCTAAAGAGTTTTGTAAGCTTTTATGAACATGTTCATTAATGATTCTTGATTAGTCTTTAACAAAATGAAAGTTTGTGTTAATTATTGATTAAGAAATGGATTAGTACCATGAAAGTGGATTAGTCTAGATTAAATGGATTCATGCTTTGAAATTAGCTATCTGTAGTTGTTGTGCATCACTATCTTCACTTGTTTCAACCTAAATCTATCACCTTTACTCAAGATCCATGCTTTAATCATATAGATCATCTTGCTTAATTTTGTTGACTTTTGCATTGTCTTTCATTGACTTTTGTTGACTTTTCTTAAATTGACTTTTTAAACTTGTTTTACCCTTCCTTATGCATTGTTTTGCTTCATTTTAGTGATGTGCTTTGTTTAAACTATTGTATTTCACTTATTGCATCATTTCATATTGTCATTTAAGCTTAGTAAAATCGAAATCACCCTTGAAATTGCATTCACCTAGGTTCATTAATTTCTTACATTCCAATTGTTAAGACAACTTTATCTTTGTGGAAGAATGACCCTTGATTACTACATTGATTGCACCATGCACTTGTGGTTAGTTGATTGAGGTATTAGAACTCATAGCACTCATTGAGCACTTGCATTTAGCATTGATCATTTTGTATCAGAGTCCATTCGGTACAAAACATGTTTGTTCAAATATAAAATTTGAATTTATTTGGAGTTCAAGTTTAAATTAGTCATAGACAAAAAAATTAGAAAAATTCCCTTAAATACCACACTTTGAAGTTTTTTTCCTCAAAGTACCACATTTTTTCAAAAGTTTCAAAAATAACACTTTTTATCCAAAGTTCAAAAAGTACCACAAAATTAAAATTTGATTTTAAAGTTTTATAATTTAAAATTTTTGGGTTTGGGTTAGCTATTCCAAAATTAGGATATAGTTTTAGGGGTAGGGTTTGGGTTTGGGTTTGAGATTTAGGGTTTAGTTTTGAATGTTAAAAGTAAATTTTCATTTTGTGGTATTTTTGGAATTTTGGATAAAAAGTGGTATTTTGGAAATTTTGAAAAAGGTTGTATTTTGGGAAAAAGAAACTTAAAAGTGTGGTATTTTTTGGAAATTGCCCAAATAATTAGGTTTAAAAAGGTAGAATGCAAATTGTTTAGATCCAAATTGACAATTTTCAGTTTATGTAATTATATATTATAATATTAGAAAATAATATTTTATTTTTGTAACTTTCAAGATCGATTTCATATACTAAACGAAACATAGTCACAATGTAACATTGGTACAATAAAATGAGGTACAAGATAATAAATGAAATCTAGAGAATGTATAAACACTTATTTTGTTACACGATCTGCCACTCGATTGTTACGTCTTGGCACCCACACTAACTCTGAAAGCAATAACTTAGAATGCCATAATCTAATATCAGATATCAAATTATGTAGCGCAAAATTGTGATCAACCCCATTTGCGAGACGCACACCAAGTTGGTTATCTCCTTCGAAAATTACCTTCTCTAAACCTCGACCTTCAACGTATTTCATTGCCATAAGTAGAGCTTGTAATTTTGCCTCAAGAGCCGACGCACAAACTTCACCTGTCTTGTAACCAGATTCAATATAAAATCCTTCAGAATCCACCCCATCCCAGATGGAGAACCATCATTCTTAAACCAACAATCATAATTGCATTTTATGTAACCTTGTTTCGGTCGTTGCCAACTAGACTCAATAATTGTCGTTTGTTGAGATCTAACCTGAGTAATTGATTGTAAACTTGTACTCCATTCATGAGCTTCTCTTTCACCGTTGTTAACATCCTCTTCCTATGGACAACTTTGTCTTTGATATATCAGGAGGTTACGACTCTTCCAAATCCTCCATAAAATCCATAGTGGTAATTGACGTTGAAACTCTGAGACTTGTTGGTAGTTCGCATTCTCAAAAATGGCTTGTAGTTTATCTTCAAAAGACGTAGTCTGGTTAAAGATATTGAGTCGTCCAATAGAAGACCCTTCCCAAATCGCTTGAGCATGTGAACACTGAAAGAACAAATGATCTAAAGTTTCTTCATTGTTGGAACATCTTTTGCAGCAGCCATCTTGCGTGATACGACGATTTTTCAAAATCGAACCTACCAGAATCGCATTAGATAGAACACGCTAAAGGAAATGTTTCAATTTTGGCGTTGTTTTCAATTTCCAAAGTATTTGTTTCTGTTGCGGATTGCCCGGTGAAGGTATTATTATATCGCATTAGAAAATAATATTTTAATTTGTATAAAGTAGAAGGAAATTAAAATTTATGAAAATTCTTATAAATTAGATTTTTTTGTATGTGACTAAATTAATTGCCATGTGATTTAGAGAGATTTCCTTTTTTTCACATGACCAATCAGTTTTTAATTGTAAGTGGTAGGCCCAATAACAAATATCACAAATCCAGCCAGCGTTCCATAAAACCCATCCTCTCTTTAACCTTCTTCTCTGTGCCCTAATCTAATCTCGGATTTTACTCCGTCGCAAGCTGATCTTGTAATCGTGTCGTCTTCTGATCACCATGGCTTCAGGTCTTGTCGCTGTTTA
Organism: Arabis alpina; assembly: GCA_900128785.1. Lineage (NCBI taxonomy): Eukaryota > Viridiplantae > Streptophyta > Magnoliopsida > Brassicales > Brassicaceae > Arabis > Arabis alpina. The sequence continues at coordinate 21,550,258 of LT669791.1, forward strand.
CTCTCTCTTCTTTTCTTTTTGTTTACTGTGGAATCTCTATGGTTCGGAGTTGGTGCTTACTCGCTAGGTTATTGATGTAGTTTTTGTTATCTGTGGTAGATGCTGATATGGAGGATTATGGATTCGAGTATTCCGATGAGGAACAGGAGGAACAAGACGTTGACATTGAGAACCAGTACTATAATTCCAAAGGTTCTTTAGCGTTCCTCTGTGTTTTCGTATCCTCAATTTCTGTTGCGCGATTCTTATCTTTGTTTTGTTTTGTTTCTTCTAGGTATGGTTGAGACTGAACCTGAAGGTGCACTTTCTGGCTTTGATGAGGTTGTTAAGATGGAACCAGAAAAGGCTGAGTGGTAAGACCCTTCAAGTTTTAACCTTTTCACTTCTCTGGAGAATACTCTATATGTGTTGTTTGTCTGCACTTTGAATCTAGCCTTGATGGAAGAGTTTGATTTACGATAGAATACTCAGTCCATATCATATATCTTTTTGAATATTCCATCTGAAGTTTTATTACTCTAGTTAAACCTTTTCTTGTCAGGGGTTTCAAAGCTCTCAAGCAGACTGTGAAGATTTATTATCGTCTTGGTAAATACAAAGAGATGATGGCTGCCTACAGAGATATGCTTACATATATCAAGTCAGCAGTAACCCGGAACTACAGCGAAAAATGCATTAACAATATTATGGATTTCGTCTCTGGATCTGCTAGCCAGAATACTGGCCTGCTGCAAGAGTTTTATCAGACCACCTTGAAAGCCCTTGAAGAGGCTAAGAATGAGGTTTGGAAACTATTTTTTCGTTTTGTATATGCTGCTACCCGTTCTTCTCGATTGTTTCAAGATGTGACATTGTTTTTTTTCCCGCAGAGACTCTGGTTCAAGACGAATCTAAAACTCTGCAACATCTGGTTTGACATAGGTGAATACAGACGAATGAGCAAGGTATGACTCTCGGTTTAATAACATATGTTGGTTGAAGGAAGTTGATTTTGCTTAGCGATCTTATTGTGTACAATAACGACGGCTTATTCTAATCCAGATCCTGAAGGAGCTCCATAAATCTTGTCAAAAGGAAGATGGAACAGATGATCAGAAGAAAGGAAGTCAGCTGCTTGAGGTGTATGCGATTGAAATTCAGATTTACACTGAAACAAAGGACAACAAAAAGCTTAAGGTTAAGATCATCTGCTCTATGGGTTTTACGTTGAGATGCAATTTTATGTTTGCATAAAACCAGTCAAGTACTTTGAGATTCTGCAGTTATATTTTTGCGTACTTTCTTTTGGCTTATGACTGAGATGCAACCAACACTTTTAATGGATGCAGCAACTATATCAGAAAGCACTTGCCATCAAATCTGCTATACCGCATCCTAGGATCATGGGTATAATCCGCGAGTGTGGTGGCAAAATGCACATGGCAGAACGCCAGTGGGCTGAAGCGGCCACAGATTTCTTTGAGGCTTTCAAAAACTATGATGAAGCAGGCAACCAGAGGCGTATACAGTGCCTAAAGTATGTTTCCTATTTATCTATTTATCTTTTCATCTCTTTATCCTTTGTATCTGATGATACTGATCAAGTGAATAGGATAGTAGAAAAGAAAAACACTCAACATGATTAGAAAGCTGATGATATAGTCGTGACTCTTGTTCTTTGGTTTGACTCAATCTTATCTATAAACTTAAACCCAACATATCCCACTGCTCTTGCAAGAGGTTATTAGATAGAAAACCCATGACTAACCAATCTGAAATACCCATCATTCCCTTGATTATCTTGTTTCTAATTAATAAACCCCAAATCTCTTAAATTTCATGAACTTTAGCTTGTGATTGATTGCTATCAGATACCATATGGTTATTTGATTATCAACATGGTTTCAAAGTTAACAAACAAGATACTATGGATGAATAAAGCAAAGCGGTATTGTTTAGATTTGACTTTAGGGACATGTGGTGCACATAAGCAAATTTATATCTTACTTTTTTGTATCATGGTCTGTCTTAACATCTTAGAGTTATTGATCTTTGTTTTCTTCCTTTTGGCTTTGCAAAGGTATCTTGTTCTGGCGAATATGTTGATGGAGTCGGAAGTGAATCCCTTTGATGGCCAAGAGGCAAAGCCGTAAGTCATATCCCTAAATATTAGTATTGTAAATCCATTTTGGTATTTTGCTTCATGGTTGGCTTTCTGCAGGTACAAAAACGACCCTGAGATCTTGGCAATGACAAATTTGATAGCAGCGTATCAACGGAATGAAATCATAGAGTTTGAGAGAATACTAAAGGTATTATTATTATTATAAGTGAAGTATTATTGGATTTTCTTGAACATTACATGTAAAAACAGTTCTCACAAAGTGGGTTTTTGGAATGTAGAGTAACCGAAGGACAATAATGGATGATCCGTTCATCAGAAACTACATGGAAGATTTGCTGAAGAAGGTGAGAACACAAGTGTTGATGAAGCTGATAAAGCCGTACACGAAGATTGGGATTCCGTTCATATCAAAGGAGCTAAACGTGCCAGAGAAGGATGTGACAGAGCTGCTGGTGTCGTTGATACTCGACAGTCGAATCGATGGACACATTGACGAAATGAACCGAGTCTTGCTGAGAGGTGACAGTGCCAATGGAAGGAAGCTGCATAAGGCGGTTGATAAATGGAGCACCCAACTCCGGACCCTCTCTGTCAATATCACCAACAAAGTCTGTTAACTCTCTTTTGGGTAGCTCTTCCTTTTCTTGCTTCGGCTATTTTGTGGATTATTTTGTTTCTTGACATACCTGGATTTGATGGAGTTATGTGATTTACCATGTGTTCCTAAAATTCAGGCATAGATATTATATTCTTATGCTTAGAATTGGTTTTGTGAATCTAGTTGTCACGATTTATGAGCTGATAAATCAGTTACAATGCCATGATGAAAGAATTCTAAAGTGCCTCCTTAACCTGTAATCGCAAACACTAAATGGCACAGGCCAAGATCCTTGAAGGATTGGCAATGGAAACAACACCACCCGCTAAAGCTGATTAAATTATTCGAACCTAATTTTTCTCGTTCAGAATCGTTGAATTTTCTTTTAAATATTCATCATCCACTTACTTTTGTACAAGTTCGGTTTATCATCACTACCCAACACACCACCATACAATACTAACTTTGACTATTATATCAGATATTACCAAAAATATTTTAAATATAAATCTTCTACTAAATAAACAGTACAAATAATAATTCATTTATAAGACTGTCAATTGGTGAAGTTTTTGTATATACAATCTTTTATTTTTCTATTTCTGAATCATAAACCGTATTTTTAAAAATTAATGAATTAATCATAAACCAGTATCATTTATATATTTGGAACAAAAAAAAAAAAAAAAAAACAATAGCTATACTAGATGAAGTGCCCTAGTGGTAACCCAACCGAAATGGGGAAAGACAAATGAACAATCTTAAAATAAGACTATCTAATTAATCATCTATGCCAACTTTTTTTTTCGCCGGCCCTAGCCCCAAGCTTATGCTCCCAACTTCTAGTCAGGGCAGACTCTGCATGCACGTTGAACAATATCACTAGGTAAGCATCAGTCTATTAGAAAGAAAACACCTGAGCATATCTGAGGTTAATCTTCATCGAAGAAACCCCGCATCTCTCCGACGAGTAAGTTTGCCTACGTGGAATGCAGTTTGATAAACAAAATAGTAACAAAGATCAAGTGCATAAATTGTTGTGCTGAAAAATATCATTAAAATTGAGGGATCCTTTACAACCAAAAACAACATCACACAAGGACAATAAATAACTATCATAGACTATGAAAAGGAAACATCGGACAGAGGCACAGAGCAACTGCTAACTATTTTGATATGTTATCACAAGACTCAAAAAATTTGGATAAAAATGAATTTATGTATAAATTAACAGATAATTTGTGTGCTTCCGGAAAAGTTGTTAATATTTTAATATTTAAACAGATCAGATATGAAATTGTGTGAACAGATGACATATGTAAAAAGCCTTACGAAGTGGCAACTCTAATTGTTTTCTTATCAATGAGTCAAATAATTATAAACAAAATATCATCATAAGTGGTCAGTGATCACCACATTCGCCGCAATTTCGTAAATCCATTGGAATATGCTTTTTAATCATTTGTACTAATATTATAAACCAAAAGAAAAGAAGAGAAGAGAAAACAGATCTGAATTGAGTTTGAGATCCCATAAGTTTTTGAATCGGTTCAAGTTTGGTTGTTAGTGTAATTGTCAAGCTAAGAAAAAGACAGCATTTGATTCTTTTGTTTCTTTTGTTTCTTTCTGTTGTTTAGGATCTTTGTCCGATACACCAAAATCTCTAAAGCTTTAACACCAAAATCCAATAATAAAAAAAACCAATCTTCTACTTGTTCATCATCGTGTATCACGACCACTTTCTTTCTCTGCCTCTTCGTCTCTCTCAAAGGCCATTTCAATCTCCCCTGCATCTGTCAAAGATCTTTTCTTTGTTGATCCCCAACATAAAATTAAGGTTCTTTTTTCATATTATATAAGTGGAGAGATATTATCTTCTATTCTATCTACTTCTTCTTCTTGTTCAAAGTCTGTTTTTTTTTTAGCTCGGGATGAGTCGGAGGCAGCAAGTGAAGCGTAGAGTAGGCAAGTATGAAGTGGGAAGAACAATTGGGGAAGGAACTTTTGCCAAAGTTAAGTTTGCTAGAAACTCTGAAACTGGACAACCTGTTGCTCTCAAGATTCTTGATAAAGACAAAGTCCTCAAACACAAGATGTCTGAACAGATAAGAAGGGAGATTGCAACTATGAAGTTGATCAAGCATCCAAATGTTGTTCAATTGTACGAGGTAATTGTCATTTATCATTTTGTACTGGGAGGGAGATTCATGTTGTTGAAACTTTCTTGCTCATTTTGCAGGTGATGGCAAGCAAGACAAAGATATTTATCATCCTGGAGTTTGTTACCGGAGGAGAACTTTTCGATAAGATCGTAAGTTATTTAAATGCTGATGATGACTATCACATTCCAACTCACTATCTTCTACGTCTAGGTGAATGACGGGCGGATGAAAGAAGACGAGGCCCGCAGATATTTCCAGCAGCTTATACATGCTGTGGACTACTGTCATAGCAGAGGTGTCTACCATAGAGACCTCAAGGTACCCTCCTCCTCCTCCTCTTCCACTATTTTGTTACAAGAATTCACTCTATTTTCTGTGTCTTTTGTTTTGCAGCCTGAAAATCTACTATTGGATGCCTATGGAAACCTCAAGATCTCGGATTTCGGATTAAGTGCTTTGTCCCAACAAGTCAGGGTAATTACCATTACTGTTTTGGATATTCTTCACTATTCCTAGAATTTATAGATTTTGTCCAAAAGCTTATCCATATTCATGGTTTATTATATGTTTGGGGGATAGCAGGATGATGGACTCCTTCATACATCGTGTGGAACTCCGAACTACGTTGCTCCTGAGGTCTGTCCTAAGATTGTCCTTTGATTTCAGGGCATTTGTAACAAATCTCTTTATCTTTGTGGTTTTTAGGTTCTCAATGATCGAGGCTACGATGGAGCAACAGCCGACATGTGGTCATGCGGTGTTATACTCTATGTCCTGCTTGCAGGTTACTTGCCTTTTGATGATTCCAATCTTATGAATCTTTATAAAAAAGTGAGCAAACAAATACTCTCTTTAGATGGAATCTTCCACCAATTCTTATTTCAGGTTTTATAACTCACTTTTGGCATTTGTGCAGATTTCATCTGGGGAATTCAACTGTCCTCCGTGGCTCTCACTTGGCGCCATGAAATTGATCACTCGAATCTTAGATCCCAACCCTATGACCGTAAGTAATTTTAACATGCTACTATGAGTTTGCATGCTCATATGCTGGTGAAATAAATGGCATTATTTTTACAGTTTAGAGCGAAAAGCTCCATGTTGCTAAGAATTTTCACACAAACATGAACTTTATGACCTTGTATTCGTTATAACAAAAAAAAAAGAGAGTAATAAATCCATGAGTAGGGTAAGGAGCTCTATATTCCTTCCTTTTTGCCATGATTTATTGTACTACTCAATCATGTTTTCCATTTTATCCAGCACAAAGGGGCTGGAGAATAAAAGGTTGGGGAACCTGTGTTATACATATTAAAATGTACAACTCTATCTGCTTCATCTTTCTCTTTTGTTTTTCATTTGGCACTAATCCTAGATTAGTCGATTTAAAAGGACAATAAATGTGGTTAAACATACTGATCAAATAAACGTTTATTTTCGTTACACGAGAATGTGAAGATTCTCAACACCCATTGTTAGATTTGTTTTTCGCTTAAATTTGGCGGGGACACTGAGTTTGGCCTGGTTTTGTGTGTCAGCGTGTAACAACACAAGAGGTCTTTGAAGATGAATGGTTCAAGAAAGATTACAAGCCTCCAGTGTTTGATGAGAAGGATGATTCAAACATGGACGATGTTGAAGCTGTTTTCAAGGACTCCGAGGTGAGGAGGATAGTTTGTTGTTTTCTTCATTTTGTATTAAGAGTAATATCATAACATAGTAGTGCATGTGATCTGTACAGGAACATCTTGTTACTGAGAAGAGGGAAGAGCAGCCAGTAGCAATCAATGCCTTTGAGATCATCTCAATGTCAAGGGGGCTCAACCTGGAGAATCTCTTTGATCCAGAGCAGGAATTTAAGAGAGAAACAAGGATAACACTGAGAGGAGGCGCAAATGAGATCATCGACAAGATAGAAGAAGCTGCAAAGCCTCTGGGGTTTGATGTGCAAAAGAAGAATTACAAGGTTAGTGAAAAACTCTGAAAAGGAAATGAAATGAAAAGGCAATGACTAAGATGTGGTATTACTGAAAATCAGATGAGGCTTGAGAATGTCAAGGCTGGGAGAAAAGGGAATCTCAATGTGTCAACGGAGGTATGTAATGTTGAGACTCGACATTTTAAAAATGTGTATTTTTGACGAGCTGATTCAGTGTGTTGGTGTGACAAGCAGATATTCCAAGTAGCGCCAAGCCTTCATATGGTTCAAGTATCCAAGTCAAAAGGGGACACCCTTGAATTCCACAAGGTGACTCCATAGTTTAGTTTAGATTCTTAGTTCATAGGGTAATTAACTGTTTAATGAGCTAAGCAGAGGTGATGGTTTGTTTGTAGTTTTATAAGAAGCTATCGAATTCTCTGGAGAAGGTCGTCTGGACGAATAACGAAGTGAAGAAAGAAACGGACAGTGATGTATGAGTGTTTGATCTTTTGGGACAAGCTTGTTTTCTTTGTTTATGAGCGTTTTTGGCTTTACCGGCTACTTTGTGTTGATTTTGAGAAGGGGAGTGAGATTGGTTTGTGTAAGAAATGTGTAAATATGAACCGCATTACCTGCTTCAATACCACTTATAAAGTCGTATCTTTGGCTAAGCGTTTGAAAAGAATCCTTTTGCGATATGATTAGTTTCAAATTCAATCAGTCAGTATATGATTACTCTATCAAAGATTTTATCAGCTAAACAGATCCGTTTTTGGGCAGAAATCATATTGTAGAGTTTAGGTTGCCACCAAACAGACCTTGGTGAAGCTTAAATCATCCACACCAAATTTCGGTAGCAAACCTCTGAAAGATCTGTGGAAGGCACTTTAACTTCTTGTTGGCCTTGAAGCTTAACTAAAGATTACTGTGGCATCTCTCTCAAACTTACCAGATTACAAGAGTAATATGTCGAGCAAATTTTGATGTACACAAATGTATCTATTAGATGAAGTGTACATATCACTCATCTACAAACCTGGCATAAGGTCAATGAGAGAGGGCTTGAACGGGACTGTACATGCTCATCGATGTCTCACTAAAAGAGCTTTCCGTGATGTTATACTTGTATATCTAGATCAACCAATGGAACAATCTCTGTCTTCATCTTCAAACAAACAAAGAAGATGGTAGCTTCTTGTCTTGGGAAACAAAATTTACTACTCCAATAACTAAAGATCATCTTGTAATTAATTGGGTTTCAGAATACAACTGTCAAGAGAATAACTTAGAAGCAAAATGCAGATTTCCCTAAACTTGCCTTCCAATTAAGTAGACATATGAGAGGACCTAACTCCACTCACCTCCTTGCATCGTTTCTTTTGAATATGGTTTCCTTGTAGTACTTAAGCTCCTTGATGCTTTCTCTTATATCATCCATGGCTCTGTGCGTGTTTTTCTTTGCAGGAGCTCTCCTTTTCTCTGTGATCAACATATGCAAACTCTGCCTATGAGTCTAGTTGTTTACTAGACGGATCAATCCTTTTCTATACACAGAAGGCAATATATTTAAAAGTGTTCATTGTTACCTCTGGGGAACCATCGGAAGCATAAAGCCTTGACACTACTGACATCGACTAGTACATGAGGGAAAAGGGCAGCCAAATCTGGCATGTACTTCTGTAAGACACACAGATTGGTTGGCATCAAGATGCAAGTGTTTAGCTTTCAATAGAGTGGGGATATCCATGTTATAGGTACCTTTAAGAATAGGTAGTCCACATACACAGAGTTTCCAGCTAAAAGTGGATTTTCAGAACCAACGTGCTTTCTAACAAACTCGATGACCTGCAAAGGATTCCAGAATATACTAGCATCACCACATATAGAAAATGATAGAGATGCTCTTTTACTATATCAGCCAAATTATACCTCTTGTTCAGCTTGCCTTTCACTTATTGTACTAAGGAGCACTTTCTTTGTCAAACCTAAAGTAATTGCTGAGATGTCAACACAGAAATGTAGCATGAAAAATATGTGGAGGGAAATTTACCACTGGCAGCATGATGAGTTTGACACCAATCACCCATTTGATCCATACAGTCTTTTGTTTGATGTACAACTAGATCTGGACCCTAAACAGCAGACACATTTTCAATAACAAATCTGAAAGAAAAATAGAGTTATGTAGAGAAAAATAAACCTCCACTGAATTGGTTAATGTTCCATCAGTAATTATACAAGCAATCTCCAATATCCTGTCAACTTCAATATTAAGACCTACACAACATGACAGGCTCAGAGAAGAAGAAACAATCAGGCATGGTGTTCAAAAATCTAATCTAAAATTAGCATACCAGTCATTTCCAAGTCAATCCAGACAAGAGGTTGCTTGAAATCTCCGACCTCATTGACTCTTTCTCCTTGTATCCCTACATCACAAAAAGCAACCCAAGTTCCAAGCTGAAAGGCCAATCTTTTATCTAAATCAATAACTAATTATTTAGAAGACACTACTGGGCACCAGAGGAGGAGGAAGAAGCAGCCGTGGGAGCATCTTCGTCGGCGAAAGCGAGGAGGGAGAAAGCATTCGAGAGCTTGTCCATTTGGTTTCTCTATCGAGCAACGTTAAAAACAAATATTTACCTTATATTGCCCTTTTTTCTGTTTTGTTTACAATTTATATGTCATATTTATTTATCAAAAGAATAAGTTACAAACCGGTTTTATACAGTGGTCAATTTTAAAACCAAACAAAAAAAACAGAGAATAAGAGATGCTAATCACTTAGGCTAGATATCGAGAGCCATCGTACGAGACTCTCTTCTTCAATATCTTCGGTTCCATGTCGTGCAAACAAATGGGTTTTGATCTCCGTATGGATCGCACGCGCAATGAAGAAAGCCAAGTGATGTGGCTTCTGGTGAAGTATTCCATTTCTCTCCCTCCAGGTCCAATAGATCGTGGATTGGAAAGTCAACTGTGCGAGGGTGTTATCAAGCTTAGATAGCTGATTGCGCATCAACGAACGAATTGCCCGTGTCCATTCTGGATTGATTCGTGTACCAAGGAGAGTAGAGCTTAGCAGAGTCCATACGGTATAAGAGTAGGGACACGCCATGAATAGATGATCCCTCGTTTCATTTACTTCACCACATAGGGTACATCACTGTTGTCGCATTCTATCCCTAGTGGAAAGCCGATTTTGAAAAGCAAGCCATGTTATAAAAGATTGACGCAGGATGGCTTCGGACAAACAAACTAACTTATGCCATTCTCAATCGGTCTTTTCGTCCTAATCTGATTCCATATGCGTTTAGAGACAAATTTACCTTCAAATGTGTCAGGTTTTTGTTTCCATAGCACAATATCATGCCGAAAACAACAGATAGGGACGAAAACAAAATGATTAACGAAAATGGTGTCGATAGACGAAAACATAGTCGGTGACAAAAATGGAGACATTGAAAAAAAAATGGAGAGACAACGTAGCCGCTGACAAAGACATAAATTGTAGATAAAAACGGAGTTATTGAAAGAAAATATGGAAAAAACAAAAACGGTGGACAAAAACGGAACCAATAACGGAGACAAAATGGTTGATGAAATTGAACCGGTGATGTGGACAAAAACAAAGACGATGGACGAAACGAAGTCGTTGATGGAGGAGGAGAGGAAGATGTGGTGAATGGTGGACGGGACAGAGCCGAAGTGAATGATGGTGGACACCATACATAAAGTTAGGAGTAATTCGGTCATTTTATATGCCTTTTGGTATGAAATTAAAAGCAATTGAAAATATGGTTTTGGTGGAAAGATTTTGTATCGTTTATGGTAATTAAAAAAAAATCATATTTCTTAAACAAATATTGATTTATAAAAAAAATTTGTCAAATATTTATGTTTTTAAAAAGTTTACCAAATGGTGTGCAATAACACACTATATGAATAGATAGCCCCCACTAATTTTTGTTTGGTCAACATATTGCTCCCACTTTGCTTTAAATTTTTATTATGAAGAAAATGGTAGGCATCATGTTTTTCAATCCTCTATCTAAAAAGACATGATGTCAAATTCTTATCAGGGTGGAAAAGAAGTCATAATCAAATCAGTAACCAAAGCAGTCACGTTATATATAATATTATGTTATCTCATAGCTAAGAGGATTTGCCAAACACAAGCGGGAGAAATAGTAAAGTTTTGGTGGAGTTTAAACCCTTATTAACGAGGAAATACATTGAATTGAATGGAAGAAATTATGCTTACACAAAGCTTAGGAAGAAATCGGTTTTAAGTATTTTGAAGATTTTAACCAAACTCTCAGAACAAAGCAAATGTGGCGGTTGCACCAGCACCCCAATTCGCTTGTAGCACGGGTAACTAAAGGACATTATTTTTGTTCAGTGCTTCCTTTTAACTCACCAAAACCTTATCGACTTCATATGGTTGACGTAGTATACGGTCCTCCAAACAGATTGTGACTTAGGATTCCCAACGCACAATTGGACACGAAACAAATATTGTGGTCTAGTCAGATAGATGGATACCGGATGTCGAGCGATTGACTGTTAGTAACACAAACATACCTAATCAATTGCTAAAAGTCCTAAGCTCATTCATCGGAGTACTAATTCTTTGAACATCCTGACCATTCAAGCCTACTTATTCCCTCGGATATTCCATTGATCCGAGGCTTTCGCATTTCCCAAAGAATACCAAAGTAGGATGAATTTTGTTGGCACTATACCAAGAGTATTTACAATGTCAGATCTGGATACAAAACCGTAAGGATGAACAAAGATGACAAAACAAGGTTTCAGTTGCAGCTACCGTTGGACAATCTCCTTAAGGCACATGTGTGGAAAGTTGTTGCATCTAATAAGTTACGACACTTGCTTTGGTAGTGTTGCCAGGGTAATAGCTGTAAATGAACGCCTGGCCTACAAACATGTTGGTTTTGAACATGTCTATCAACGATGCAGATTTCCAGAGGAGAGAATTAAACATGGGATTTTTTTAGGTTCTACAAACGTGGGCGCTCTCGCTTATCCCTTTTGAAATGGTGGGATACTCCACAAAGAGTTTTATGGAGAATATGAACTATTTTTCTGGAGAATAACAAAACGGCACATAACTCGTTGAGGCCACTAAAGTATTTCCGTAGATTATCTGGTATATATATGGAAGATAAAGAAGAATAAATTATTCAACGCAATTGAAAAATTCTAATTATTTTGATATATCTTAACTTTCTTTCCAGATGCTTTCGCGTATGGACAAAAGAAAATTTACTCTTTGGACCATTAGTAGCATCACTGCATTTAGGGTTGGGCACATAACATATATCCTGGAAAAATGTAGTATTTGTGATCCGATTTGTTTTTGTCGGATATATAATTTTCTGATTTGTTTTGCTTCGAAAAATGTCGGATATCCTGAACTCCGGATATTCGTGGATATTTGTTTTGATACAATTTTTTTTTAATCAAAAAACCATATAATCTTTAACTAACTAGTGAATGTACATTAACTACCTAATTTTACTTCATAATTTTTTTTTTTAAAATAAAATATTAAAATGGTAAAAACTAAAGATTTTTTTTTTTTTTTTAAAGAATTAAAATATATTTCCAGATACAAAATTAGTATTTATCTATTCTTACTATAAACATCTTCTTCAAATGTATTTAAAAGTTCAAAAAGTCAAATATAAATTATAAATCTTTCATCTTATACGTATATATAAGTAATATACAGATCAGAACGGATATTCGGATTTTTATAACTAATATTTATGATTTGCTTTGTTTTATGACGGATATGTGAATTTCTCGGATCGAATCGGAGCAAATAGAACGGATAATTTGCCTAGCCCTAATTGGATTGCTCTTTGGAATAGAGATCATGTCCTTAATAATCAAGAGTAGGTTAATTAATTTTATCGGTATTGCCAATCATATTTCTCTATGTTAATAAAAGATGGGATGATATTGAAAAATAAGATGAAGTAGACCGAGTGAAAATATCGAATGGGTTTTGAAATTTCTAAAACCGAAAACCAAAAATCCGAATCTACCGAACCAAAACCCGAATGGTTAGAAGAAAGTTTTTTAAGATGGAAAAAAGCTCCTTTGGGCGTAAATGAAAAGATATTTGCAAGCTTATCTCCCCTAGATTCGCTCTATTGATTATCATTCTCTCTGATGAGATTTATGCAAATCTTCTTCTTCTTCTCCTCCTCCTGATTCTCTTTTCTTAAACGGCTTCTTCCTACTTTCTTGTTGACTCCAAATGCATTTTCTTGCCTCTTTCTATGTTTAACTCTTGCCCTGTTTTCTTAATCGACTGTGGTTAGGGTTCTTATTCGATTGTCGTTAGGGTTCTCAAATCTCCCATTCTTCTTCTTGTTTTCGATTACTAGGGTTTTTGTTTTCGATCCAGTGAGGTATTGATTATATATATAAATGGATCAACTGTAGTAGTGGCTATTGCTGATTATATATGTAAATTGATCAAGTGTAGTGAATCTTTTTGCAGGAGTTAGAATAGAATGGTCAGTGACACAGGATGCGTAAAGTTCGCCATGATTCAGGATCAGGCGAAGATTTTGGCATAGATAATAACTTTACCAAAGGCCCTTGGACATCAGCTGAAGACGATCTTCTTGTTGCTTATGTTGACCAACATGGCGATGGCAATTGGAATGCTGTTCAAAAGCACTCTGGCCTCTCTCGCTGTGGCAAAAGCTGCCGCCTCCGCTGGGTCAATCACCTCCGTCCCGATTTGAAGAAAGGCGCTTTCACCGACAAGGAAGAGCAGCGTGTCATTGAGCTTCATGCTACTATGGGCAACAAGTGGGCACGCATGGCTGCTCAAGTACCTTTCTTACTCTCCCTTTTCCTTTGTATTCTTCCCCTCCTCTAATCATCTACTCATTTCCAGCTACCTGGGCGGACCGATAACGAGATCAAGAATTTCTGGAACACAAGGCTTAAGCGCCTCCAGCGACTTGGCTTACCCATCTACCCTGATGGTGTTCGCGACCAAGTCATGAATGCAGCTGCTCTAACTGGTCACGACACGGATTCATTCGATGCTCATCACAGTCAAGACGTCGACATCCCTCAAGTGGATTTCAAGTACTTACAACTCAACCAATCTTCCTCCTACTACCAGTCAATGCTTCGCAGTGTTCCTACGGCCAACCGACAGTCTTTCTTTCAGCCTGATATCTACAACTTGATATCAGCTCCGTACTTGCCTAACCGCAAACGCTTTAGGGAACCAGAAACCGCTTTTCCTTTTACGGATGGTTATGCCACCAACGAACAAATTGCTGAGCTCTGGAACTACCCTTTCGTCGATACTCCTCCACAACAGTTCAACGGTCTACCAGATAGCCATTTTCTTGGCGATGCTACATATTCTTCTACTTCCGGGCCTCTCATTCACGAGGCCCAGAAGTTGGAGCTCCCTTCATTCCAATGTTTTGACCCTCAAGAAGAGCCTGGCGATTGGGGAACACAACACTCTGACCCAATGCCGCCACTTGAGTCAAACAATACTTTTGTCCATTCCCCTCTGACACCATCAGATTGCCCATCATCTCTTTACGATGGATTGTTGGAATCAGTTGTCTATGGATCATCAGGGGAAAAACAGGCAACAGATTCCCTGCTGCTTCACTCCTCTCTACTTGGCCATACCGAGAACACAACAGGTTTTTTTTTTTTTTTACAGTCAATTTCATTGTTTGTTTATTCCTCTTCTCTGAACAGAGCTCCCCATTCTCCACATGCAGGAGGACACAACTACAATTTTGAAACAGATTTGGGTCATTTGTCGTCATATGAGAAACGCACATCCTTTGATGGAGATTGGATAAGACAACTTCTGGGTGAGGATAGAGACGACACCAAGTAGAAGACGAAGACGACTCTCTCTCTCTCCCTCTTTTCATCTCCGAATTGGGTAGATTAGTCATGTCTTTACATATATCACTAGTACCAAAAATAACTGGCGACTACTTATTTTTGTGGGGTTTATAAGCAAGCATCCTTGCTGCACGAAATTTGATATGCAAGGGTTCTTAGGATTTTGATATGCAATCAGTAAAATGCTTTTATAGCTGTTGGAGTCCATTATGATTCTGATGATCCCAGGATAGATGTTTCACATAAGTAGAAGACCCAAGCTTCCCAATCTCAAACATGTAATCACATCCAAATTTCAGTAAGCAAACAACATCAGATCAATGTTTTTAAAACCGGACCGGCGGTTTAACCGCAAACCGGAAGATCATCCGGTCTGGTTCGTCACAAAAACCCGGATTTCGAAAAAACCGGCAAAATCGGATAAAAAACCGGCTAAAACCGGTGAACCGGCACATACAAAAAACCCGGTTCTTAAAAATTCAGAGTTATTCACCATTTTTTTTTGCAATTCGCTATGTCAATCTGTATTAGTTTGTGTTCAATCTGTATTAATCTGTGTTCAATCTAAGTGTTTATATACTGATTTAAGAATACCAGAAGAATCAGAAAAACATATGAAAGAAAATCTACAAAATATTAAGATTTCAAAGAAAAAAATGAAAGAGAGCAGAGAGGCGGTTGTTTTGGTGAGAGAAGAGAAGTTGATAGAATGAATAATTTTTAGGATATACGTATGTTTTTACAAATAATTCATTTTAATTAATATTTAATAACTAAAAGTGTTTTAACTTTTAAATATATAATAATATATACGATACGTTATTATATATCTATATATGTATATTTTTGATAAAGATATTATTAATATATTACCATAAATAATTAAAAAACTATGAATCCAGGTCCATGACCCATAAGCTATTCCGGTTTAGATTTTATCATTTTAAGTCATGAGACGAGAATTAGTTAATCTAGCTATACTTATGCACACATATATGTAAATAACATGAAAAAGCTCAGATTTATCTAAAGACATGGAATCATAAACTAATGAAGAAGGATTCATAAATAACCATTTTATTCATCTGTTCTTGTTTAAAAGAAACTTCAAACATTGATATGTTCTTGCTTAAAAGTAAACAAAAAGCAAAAGTAGCCAAATCGGAAGCAACTAAAACATAAACCCTAATAGAGAATCAAAGCAACGAAACAGATCTAAGCACGTTCTCCACGAATCCTCCTTGCCAATTGAATATCCTTAGGCATGATCGTAACCCTCTTAGCATGAATCGCACATAGATTCGTGTCTTCAAACAAACCCACCAAGTATGCTTCAGCAGCTTCTTGTAGTGCTAACACCGCATGACTCTGGAATCTCAAATCCGTCTACAAAAGAAAACAACAACTTGTTCATCTAAATCAGGATCAAGATCACTACTTATAGGGAATAACAAATGCATATCTAGGGTTACAAATGAACAAAATCAAGATGTAGGATTACCACACATAAACAACTTCTCTATCGTAATTAGGATCAAAATCACTTAATTATTCATCAATTTCAAGAATCAAGAATGCAATTTCTAGGGTTTCGATGATGAATTTACCTTGAAATCCTGGGCGATTTCACGAACAAGACGTTGAAACGGAAGCTTACGGATCAACAATTCAGTACTCTTCTGGTACTTACGAATCTCACTGATTCAACAAAACCACATAACCTAATCAGAATACAAATATGATTACGAAGAAGAAATGAAATCGTGAAATTACCGAAGAGCGACGGTTCCAGGACGGTAACGGTGAGGCTTCTTAACACCACCAGTAGTCGGAGCAGATTTCCTCGCCGCCTGTATTAACCAATTTCGTTAAAATCCAAAATCCAAAACCCTAGATCCCCTTTTCAAGAACAGAAACCCAGAAACGAACCTTGGTGGCGAGTTGTTTCCTCGGAGCTTTTCCTCCGGTGGATTTTCTCGCAGTTTGCTTCGTACGAGCCATGGATTCGAGCTTTTTGATTTCAAGTTTCAGAGAGCAAATCTGAGAGTTGCTGTTCAACTTTTTGGTCGAGATGATTACGAATTTATAGTGATTAAGATTAAGTCGGTTGATTTTGCTAGACGTGCGATTAGGATCATGTTCAACGGTTCAGATTTAATGATAAAGTCTACGTGGCGATCTACGTCTTTAATTCTTATTGGTCAGTTTCTTTGTTAACGGATTCATGTGTTGAGGCGGATTCCGTTTATTCTTAAACCTGAATTTAGGAGTTTAGACTACTCGCATGGGCCATTGATTAATAAGGCCTATATTTGAGCCCAAACTGATCATTCCCATATTATAAACGTTGAAGCTTGATAAGTAGTAACTTATTTGTTGTATATTTTACTCTTTATCAAGTAAACTATATCATTTTCTTTGGTTTCATTTTCATGTGTTTTAGAATCAAATCAAAATGTGTGACATAGTGCTAGCCATGAAACCATTAGCTAAAAGTTATATCCTATAAACTTGTACACGCTAAAAAGAGATCATAATCGCGTATTATAAAATAAAAAACAAAACGATTGGATTTTTGAATTAGTGAAGATAAATGCTTCGAAATAATACTATTTGATTCATACATGTTGTGAAAAATTTGAGGCATTTCGAGTTGTTTGTTGAAAAGATGTTACAACTGGATAAAAACTTCCAAAATCAAGTATATGTAAGGTCAAGTCAGTTTTTTAAATTTATTACTCACTCTATGTTTAAATTCGTCTGAAATTGGATGAGTCAGATCAAACTGGTCTAAACAACCCTAATTTGAACCAACCACTTAGAGAACCTCTACCATAATTTATCAAAGAGTTTTCTCTCATGTGTTTTATATGTCTCTTTCTATTAACATCATGTTATGAAGCTTGATTTTGAATATCTTCACACATACATATATTTTACATGATATTCATATAAATTATAAATTAAGGAGGTTACTGGTCCTCAAAGATCTTCTTATGATCTTGGTAATGAGATTGCTTTACAATTACAAAATTAGTTCAAATTTTTCTTCTCACTACGGTATTGAATATTTGGTTATTGATTTTCACTACATATGATTTTGTATTTGATATTTGATGTAACAATAACTCGTACTTCCCACCGACCCGATCATTGTCGACATATATCTATACTTTCACTTCTTTTTTGGGTCTAATCTATAGTTCACTTTGTTAAGGTTTGTTCATCTATAAGCTTTGATCAGTGTTTGCTACAAATTAACAAGAGAGTTTCGTAACTATTGATTGTGATGGTATTAAGCGGAAATTCACCTATAGTTCTTTTTTTTCGTAGAATCAATTTATATTTAGATTATGCAACTCCAGAAATTTTATGATAAGTATTTCCCAACTCCATTAGATGTTTCGTACTAATTAATAAACAATATTGTTTTCCAACAATATGGAATGGAATGATCTCTACGAGTGCAGATGCTCTCATGCATGCATCCAATGATTAGTTACTGCTATTTATATCAAGTTGTTCAAAAACTCACAGCCACATACGTCCATACCATATATTGATTATTATCATTTCTTACAATATATTATTATTATTATAAATACTTTGACAGTGAATGTTTTTGTGAATATAGAATAAGGCTCAGCTACTACTTATGATTCAAGTGATATAGTATGTTGTTGGTGTCATTGAATTCCACAATCCCAATCATAGGAGATACATTCATACATATTTCCTCCACAACTGTGATTCGATAACTTTCTGACCCAATCATTTATATGATAATAAGAATAGTATTTCTGAATAATTCGAGTAATTTTGCAGTTGATGATACGAAGCTGGAAAGATGACTAAATTCATGGCTTTTTATGGGCACTGTCTTACTGTACGGTTTTCTTGGAACTCTTCACTATCTTTTTTGCCTAGCATTTCTATTAACCTAATTAAATAGATATAAACTTTTCAACCACAAGTGACAGAATAGTTTCCTTATCGGCTCACTTGACCACTATTGTGCTTTCGGATTCAAGTGACACTTACGGTTGGAGAGATGGAGTGGGTCCTCAAAAGGATGAGTTCAGATTCTCTCAAGTTAAAAAAACAGTTGGCTGCTCCTTTCACTGAGGTCGAGTGGCACAAAGAGGTATGGTTTTCTGGACATATTCCAAAACATGCCTTTATTTTATGGCTTGCCTGTCTAGATAGGCTAGCTACCAGATCGAGGTTAAGAAATTGGGGAGTCATTGAAGATAGCATATGTGTTTTATGTGAAATCTACAATGAAACTAGAGACCACTTGCTCTTTAACTGCCCCTACAGTCAGGAATTGTGGAGATCGGGTTTTCGTTGACTCAATGCTCCTTATATGGGGTTTGGTACTTGGAATGTGTTTCAACGATGGTTAAAACGGAAGTATCCAAACCCGGCAGAAAACAACTTGAGACTTTTAATGGCTCAAGAGATCATATACGACGTGTGGTGTGACGCCAGTGAACCATTTTTGTGGAAAATGGAGGGGCTGTCGATCGACACACTGGTGGTCTGTCGATCGACAAGGCTCTTAAGGGCTGTCGATCGACACACCTAGTGTCTGTCGATCGACAGGTGCCCGAATTGGTTGGTTTTCTGGTTCGATTTAAGTCGTTCAATTGGACCGGACCGGTTTGGGAAACCCTAGGGCATCATATATAAGGGTTTTTGGCCGCATTTGAGCGAACCAAAGTCCCAAAATCAGAAACAAAGAGTTTTCAGAGGAGTTTCTCTTCTTCCTGATAGTTTTGTGGATTAGGGTTTCGTTCTTGATCGATTTGAAGAGGAATTTCGTGGTGATTGTAGCTGAATCTGTTTCTAGCCTCATTATCCAGCAAATCTATTCGAAAATCTAAGGTGAGTGCGTGACCATGGCTTCTGGGCCGGTGGATTCGTTAGGGTTGTTTGGTGGTAGGTTGAAACTGTTGATTGATCTTGTTTGTGTTGAATCTGTTTGTGAATTGCGTGAGGATTGTTTGGATTGTGTTTATTCGTGCAAGTTTCGTGTTAACGCTGAGGAGGAATCGATCCGAGAGGATATTGATCGATTTCCTATGAATCTGCGACGACCTGTCGATCGACAGCACTTGTGTGTGTCGATCGACAGGGTCACACGAGAGCTGTCGATCGACACCTAGAGGTTGTGTCGATCGACAGGTGATCGAGGAGCTGTCGATCGATACCAAGTGGTTGTGTCGATCGACAGAGTCCTGTGGAGCTGTCGATCGACAGGCACCGTGGGTGTGTCGATCGACAGGTGTGAACAGGGGTGTCGATCGACACCTAGTGGTAGTGTCGATCGACAGGCCGCCTGTTGGGCTGTGGTTGAGCCGTGTTGTTGTGTTTTGTGTGATTGTTTGATGCGTGTTTGCCTGAGCGGATCCATCGCGTCTGTGTGCGCAGTCGTAGATGGGAGGACCGTCTCACTGGGTATTTATGATAATACTCACGCATCTCTTTTTTCCATGTGATGTAGGTAAAGGCAAATTGTGATCGTGGAATCATGGCAACGAAGAGAGAGATGATCTAGGGTCTCGGTTTCGTGCTGTGTGATTTCTATTGTTTCCTTTTCTGTTTAGAACGGCTGTTAGGTTGTTGGTTTTTGTGAATCTTGATTTGGAAATTGTGGTAGAACCGGTTATTTTATTGGAGTTGATTTCTGGTTTAATTGTTTGTTATCCGCTGGTTGTCTGTGCATGTTTGCTTGGTTGTAGAGGATAGCATTTATAGGAATGCTAGTCCGAAACCAAGGGTTTAATGTTTAAAAAAAAAACGGGTCGGGTCGTTTCAGTTTGGTATCAGAGCCCTTACGGTTTTAGGACGGGCTAGAACTGCTAGGATTGAAATTGGTAAATTGTCAATTCTATGGGTTTGGGGGTTCTAGATCATCTTCCTTCGAGCCTTCAAAGAGATTCCACGGTAAGTGTTGTTTGTTTGTGTTTTGTTCTTTAGTGCTTAGCGTGTGCTGTGGTAAAACAGTAGGTTGGCTAGAGGCACTAGAGAATATGGCCTTGGTGGCCGGGGGACCGTGGAGGTCAGGGGACCAGTGAGGGGGTCGGCTGGGATGCGGCTCAGGGTTCCACGTTGGAGACTGTGACAGATCTGTAGACGTATCAGGAGGGTCTGTGTATTAGTGCGAGTGCCAGTGGGAGTGCCTGTGTGAGTGCCTTTGTGAGGGCTGTGGGGCCAGGGCTGGTACTCGAGCTGGTGCTGGATTGACTCGCTGTTCGGGTGCGCCCGCAGGAGGAGTCCAGGTGACGAGTTGATCGTCTGGCAGATCTGTGCAGTAGTTGTTGTGGCGGGCACTAGGGAGTGAGTTGGCTGGGAGGGCGGTTCAGAGTGCTGCGCATGTGGCTGAGAGTGATCCGTAGACGCTTCATGACGGCTTGAGCGCCATTTAGACTGCCAGCGTGCAGCCAAGTGTGAGCGCCAGTGTAAGGGCTGGTGGGGACAGTGTGGTCCTAGGTTGGCTGCCGGGGGCCGGTGTGGGTCCTCGTGAGGTTGGTAGCACGGGTGCGCTCGCGGGTGGGCTCAGTGTCGAGTGGATCGTCTGGCAGATTGGCTTCAGCAGTTCTGGGAGCGGTTACCGAGTGCGGTACGAGTTAGGCTCCGGTGATGCCACGAGTGGCAAAGGTGCGGCTGAGGGCTGCGGTTGTTGGTAGGATTCCGTCTTATCTGCGGATAAGGGAACAGGTGTAGAGAATTGGTGTAGGATTCTCTGCGAGTGGTGTGTTGCAGCGAGGAGGGTTCATGCAGTGTTGGCCTGGGCGGACTTTTGGGCATAGTGTGGTGCCAAGTTCTTTCCTCGAGAGGCTGCGGGTCGTTTAGAGACGAGGTTTTGAGAATTGGATCTGTGAGAGAGATCAGTTCGTGGGTATGGTTTGGAGTTAATCGGCTCATGGTTTCTGTTGGTTCATGCTGGTAGGAGCATGGAGGGCGAGGAGGCCCGGGATAAGAGGTTCTTGAGAGGACTTTGATCCGATTGAGGACATGGTGCGGAGTGTCCGTGTATGCTGCGAGAGCATAGTTGGTTGCGACTGCTGGAGGCATTGTCGAGACTCGAGAGAGCAGGCTGTGGTAGTTAGCCCAGTTGTTCAGTCTATTAAGCCTCAGCAGGTGATACCTGGCATGGCGGCAAGCCTGTGCAGGGACAGAAAAAGGAAGTGGGAGGATACTTCCAGTTTGAGGTAGAATGGCCGGGATGTTTCGGGTGTGGAAGCATGGGTCACAGTTGGCGAGTTTGTTAGGTTTCTTAGCACATGGGAGTTGTGTGGAGGCCGTTGTAGTGGGCAGTGGTGAATTCCACGGGTTGTTCGGTTCTGGAGCATGATTGCTTCATCACTCCGGAAAATACTGGGTGGAGCGGTATTTGGAGTGGCGCTAGTGAGCGGATTGGATCGGTTATGGTTGCAGGAGAGAAGTCCCTAGTATTTATGGCCGGGCGAGAAGCGTGAAGTTTCTAGTGACTGGTGAGTGGATGACAGCGGACTTGGTGTACAGTCTAGTGGAACTGTATGATTAGCATCCGGTGTACGGATTGGCTGGGATCAGTACAGAGTGCATCTGGATTGTCACCGGAGTCGTGTTGTGTTTGAGCGTGGTGGAGAAAGTTGGTTTGTCAGGGGGTGAAACCGACTTCTGAGAGTCTCGTGATCTCTTGGGTACAGGTTGAGGCTATGACTGAGAGGTTGCGAGGCTTACTCGGAGACTATTTCGCTGGCGGAGTCTGTAGGTGAGGTTGCAGTGAGGGGTAGTCGGGTTGTCCAGGAGCGTGAGGATGTCTTTTGGTCGCTGCGGGGATTGCCGTCATCGCGGTCGGAATTTCTCATGATTGAGTTAGAGCCTGGGACGACGCCGTTATCTAGGGCACCTTACAGGATGGCTCCAGCAGAGTTAGAAGAATCGGTGATGTTGGTGATGAGGAATTGTGATAGTTTCCGGTTGTGCTTCGATTATCGAGGGCTTAACCGAGTCATTATGAGGAACAAGTTTCGTCTTCCGAGAATTGATAAGTCGATGGATCAATTGTGAGGGGCTACTTGGTTCTTCAAGGATGACTTGGCATCCGGTTAACACCAGATTCTATTGATGAGGTGGTTATCAGGAAAACGGCTTTCTTGACGAGTCATGAGTAGGGTGGAGTTAGTAAAGGTGCTTGTCGGGTTGACGAGTGCACCAACTGCATTTATGAGGTTGATGAGCGAAGCCTTTCAGTGGTATCTGAATGAGTTCGTGATTAACTTTATCGATGTCATCTTGGTGTATTCGAAGAGTCTGGAGGATCATGAGGTTTATTTGAGGAGGGTTCTGGAGAAGTTGCGGGAACATAAGCTGTTTGCGAAGTTGAGCAAGTGTGGTTTCTGACAAGTGGGAATGGGTTTTCAGGGTCTTAGTGTTTCTGCAGAGGAGTTTCTGTGGATCCAGTTAAGATGCAATCGAGCTGAGATTTTGCCTAGACCGAAGAATGAGACTAAGTGTAGTAGTTCTCGGGTTGGCAGGTTATTTCAGGAGTTGCATCAAAAGGGCCTTGAGAGTACGGCTCATTCCATGACCAAGTGGTTAGTGGAGTAGGTTCCTTTTTGGTGGTCTTTGGTTTTGGAGGCGGAAGTGATGGGAGAAGTTATAGTGGATTGAATTTTCCTTTAGTTTACCGGCGCGGTGAACTTAGCTAGGGGCGGATGCTCTTAGGCGGAGGAGGTATGATTCATCTCAAGAGCGGGATGTGGAAAATTTGGTGAGCATGCTTAGTACTTTGAGGTTGTGTGTTACTTCAGAGGAACCGTTGGGGTTAACGGCGGATCAGGCGGATCTATTGAGCAGGATCCGAGTAGCTCAGGAGCAGGATCCGGTGTTGTTAGATCTCTCCAAGGCTACTGGTTCCGAATATCAGGTTTCTGCTAACGGGACTATCTTAGTGCATAGACGAGTCTGTGTTTCTAAGGATGAGGACCTGAGACAGGAAATTCTGAGAGAAGCTCATGCGAGTAAGTTTTCGATTCATCCGGGAGCGACTAAGATGTATCGGGATCTGAAACGGTATTATCATTGGGTCGGGATGAAGAGAGATGTGGCAGATTGGGTTGTAGCTTGCAATGTGTGTCAGTTAGTGAAGGCTGAGCATCAAGTTCCTAGTGGATTATTACCAAGTTTACCCATTCCAGAGTGGAAGTGGGACATGATCACTATGGATTTCGTGGTAGGGTTGCCGGTTTCTCGCACCTATGACGCGATTTGGGTGATTGTGGATCGTCTGACTAAGTCAGCACATTTTCTGGCCATTAAGAAGACAGACGGAGCGGAGGTCTTGGCTAAGAAGTATGTGAAGGAAATTGTGAGGTTGTATGGAGTGCCAGCAAGCATTGTGTCGGATAGAGATCCGAGGTTTGCTTTAGTGTTCTGGAGAGCTTTTCAGGCTGAGATGGGTACTAAGGTGCACATGAGTACAGCTAATCATCCGCAGACGGATGGGCAGTCCGAAAGGACGATTCAGACACTAGAAGACCTGTTAAGGATGTGCGTGCTAGATTGGGGTGGTCATTGGGCGGATCACTTGAGTTTGGCGGAGTTCGCATATAACAACAGTTTTCAGGCGAGTATCGGAATGGCTCCTTTTGAGGCGTTGTATGGGAGGCCATGTCGTACTCCGCTATGTTTTACCCAAGTGGGGGAGAGGAGCATCTTTGGGGCTGATTTTGTTCAGGAGACGACGGAGAAGATCCGTCTTGTGAAGCTAAACATGAAAGAGGCTCAGGATCGGCAGAAGAGTTATGCCGATAGGAGAAGGAAAGAGTTGGAGTTTGCAGTCGGAGATCGAGTGTATCTCAAGATGGCTATAATGCGGGGTCTGAACAGGTCTATATCCGAGGATAAGCTGAGTACGAGGTACATGGGTCCGTTCCGGGTTATGGAACGTGTGGGACCAGTGGCTTATCGGTTGGAGCTGCCTCCGATTATGGAGAAATTCCATGATGTGTTTCACGTTTCGAAACTCAGGAGATGCTTGTATGCTTCTGAGGAGGTAGCAATGGCGATTCTTGCAGATCTTCAGCCAAATCTGACTGTTGGGATGAGGCCGGTTAGGATTCTTGAGAGAAGTATCAAGGTTCTGCGCCGGAAGAGAGTACCGTTGTTGAGAGTCTTGTGGGACTGTGACGGTATTCAGGAGGAGACTTGGGAACCAGAGGCAAAGATGAAAACGAAGTTCAAGAAGTGGTTCGAGAAGCAAGCAGAAGAGTGAATTCGTTTTTCTTTGTGGTTTCCAGTTTCAGTTTTTGTGTTGTGATCACCGTGTGTGGTGAGGTTTTTGGTTGTGGATTTTTGTATTTTCATTAAAATTGTAATGATTATGACATTTTTTCCAGTGAATAAGAAAGTGTTTTTCTCATGTGTTTGACTTTGAGAGTCATGTGTTGTGGTTAGAGAACCCCGAAATGGAAGTTTTATCGCGGATAGAACTTGCCAGTTTCGGTGGGGACTCTAACGGTTTGTGTGTTTGTGTGTGAGAAAGTCTCGGAATAGAAGTTTTACGGTGGTTAGAACTGTCTAGTTCCGGGTAGACTCTGCAGGGACATCCGAGGTGAGGGATGGTCCGGGTGATCTGTGATGATCACGTTAGTGATGGTATTCCGGGAGGGGAATATCATGTGAGACCTTAGGAGGTAGTTCCGGTCAGAGGTGCATTATAGACGTCTAGTGTTGATTCGTCCAGGGGATGTGTGGGTTCCCTGCATATCGATCGTTCGCCAGGACCGCGTGGACTGGGGACGTGAGGATATGAAGATAGCTTTTTGGAGATTGTGATCTCTGGCAGATCTTTGAGAGTTGTGTCTCTCCAGGGGATGTGTGGGTTCCCTGCATACCGAGAGCCTGAAGGACTATGTGTTTTGAAGGTGAGGGGTATGGAGATAGTTCGTATCAGACATCGTCAGGACTGCGTGGACTGAGGTGGGTTGATACGAGGCACCGAGGGCTTGAGGGGTGACGATCCCGAGAGTCAGAGGGTGTGGTTATGAGCTATGAGCGATCAATGTCGTAGACGGGTCTATATGCATAGGACGGATGTGAGCCTCGATAGGGTCTGGGAGATGTAGTCTCCGGTTATACTGGCGGGTTGGCCAGGGGTTAGCTTGGTGGGTAGTGATAGAGGATTCGAGGACGAATCCAGTTTTAGTGGGGGAGAATTGTGACGCCCGTGAACCATTTTTGTAGAAAATGGAGGGGCTGTCGATCGACAGGGCTCTTAAGGGCTGTCGATCGACACACCTAGTATCTGTCGATCGACAGGTGCCCGAATTGGTTGGTTTTCTGGTTCGATTTAAGTCGTTCAATTGGACCGGACCGGTTTGGGAAACCCTAGGGCATCATATATAAGGGTTTTTGGCCGCATTTGAGCGAACCAAAGTCCCAAAATCAGAAACAAAGAGTTTTCAGAGGAGTTTCTCTTGTTCCTGATAGTTTTGTGGATTAGGGTTTCGTTCTTGATCGATTTGAAGAGGAATTTCGTGGTGATTGTAGCTGAATCTGTTTCTAGCCTCATTATCCAGCAAATTCTATCCGAAAATCTAAGGTGAGTGCGTGACCATGGCTTCTGGGCCGGTGGATTCGTTAGGGTTGTTTGGTGGTAGGTTGAAACTGTTGATTGATCTTGTTTGTGTTGAATCTGTTTGTGAATTGCGTGAGGATTGTTTGGATTGTGTTTATTCGTGCAAGTTTCGTGTTAACGTAGAGGAGGAATCGATCCGAGAGGATATTGATCGATTTCCTATGAATCTGCGACGACCTGTCGATCGACAGCACTTGTGTGTATCGATCGACAGGGTCACACGAGAGCTGTCGATCGACACCTAGAGGTTGTGTCGATCGACAGGTGATCGAGGAGCTGTCGATCGATACCAAGTGGTTGTGTTGATCGACAGGGTCCTGTGGAGCTGTCGATCGACAGGCACCGTGGGTGTGTCGATCGACAGGTGTGAACAGGGGTGTCGATCGACACCTAGTGGTAGTGTCGATCGACAGGCCGCCTGTTGGGCTGTGGTTGAGCCGTGTTGTTGTGTTTTGTGTGATTGTTTGATGCGTGTTTGCCTGAGCGGATCCATCGCGTCTGTGTGCGCAGTCGTAGATGGGAGGACCGTCTCACTGGGTATTTATGATAATACTCACGCATCTCTTTTTTCTATGTGATGCAGGTAAAGGCAAATTGTGATCGTGGAATCATGGCAACGAAGAGGGAGATGATCTAGGGTCTCAGTTTCGTGCTGTGTGATTTCTATTGTTTCCTTTTTTGTTTAGAACGGCTGTTAGGTTGTTGGTTTTTGTGAATCTTGATTTGGAAATTGTGGTAGAACCGGTTATTTTATTGGAGTTGATTTCTGGTTTAATTGTTTGTTATCCGCTGGTTGTCTGTGCATATTTGCTTGGTTGTAGAGGATAGCATTTATGGGAATGCTAGTCCGAAACCAAGTGTTTAATGTTTAAAAAAAAAAACGGGTCGGGTCGTTTCATGTGGCAACAAAGAAACGATCGCATTTTCAAAAACAAATCCCTCCCGGCTGAGATTTTGTTCAAGAAGGTGGATAGAGGTATCCGTAATTCTTGCCTAGCTCGCAGAGAAAGGAAAGGGTTTACAGACTCTTTATTTCAGAGGTACTTGACCTCTATTGTAAAAAAATTTCTCTTCTTTAATGCCTTCATGGTTTATGACCGAAGAAAGTATCGTTATAATGTTATCAGCTCCTAGTAACATAATCAGAAAAGAAAATTAAAAAAAAAACTTTGCAACCATTATTAGAGAGTCGCATAACAGTATCTAGTTATCCAAAACGCCCTTGTTTTCAACTGTTTGTTTAGGAATGGTTAGCTCATTTCTTCTCTTTGTCCACAAACTCGTAATGACTACAACAATTAATTAATGTTGGAATGACTTGTTTTGATTATTTTGAAATATTGAGTAATACAAAGTTCTATATATCTAGGGTTTTTCAAAAAAAATTGTTGTGTTGTGACATGTTACACAATAATACAAACGAAAAAGAATGATATTAAGTTAATTAAGGGATGATGGAAGACTTGAGTATTAATGAATAACGAAAAGAGTGAAAAGCGTCCAAATCATTCTTTTTCATAGAAAAATATTTCCATGAGCTGGTCTATGGACTGGCTTAACATTGACGTACTTGTAGACTCAATGTAAGGACTAATCATTTCACAATATAAAATATTGGATGCAAATTATTATTTTAGTGTCTTTGATTAATCAAGGTCCATATTCATTATCAAAGATAGAATAAAAAATGTTGTAACACGTATGCTGATTCCAAGTCGGATTTCAATAATTTAATATGTTTGATGGGTCGAGATCTCTGTAGAATAAGAAATTTGAACAATAAAACGGGTTGAACAATACTTTATAGTACTAAAAAACCAATTGTTCTCATATGATTAATATAGCATGAGTTGTCCCATCAAATGATGAGATCCCTTTATATAGTATAAGTA
Organism: Arabis alpina; assembly: GCA_900128785.1. Classification (NCBI taxonomy): domain Eukaryota; kingdom Viridiplantae; phylum Streptophyta; class Magnoliopsida; order Brassicales; family Brassicaceae; genus Arabis; species Arabis alpina. The sequence goes on from LT669791.1 coordinate 21,578,499, forward strand.
TTTAAGTGTAAATACAACTATAATTTATAAAGTAACGATACTAAGGAACCATAGTTAGATGATTTTGATATGTCCTTTGGTTGAACTTGGACCTTTGCTTGGATGCTCAATCCAAGCCCATCAGTAAGCCTCCCAAGCCCAATCGAGTTGTTGGTTTTATCCAGGCCCATGAGTGGGACCGTCATTTAGTGGTCGCTGAAAAAGGTGCTGATGCATCCTCCGAGGTGTGACGCTTCGACTTCCGACCTCTTGGTTATAAAAAGAGATCTCCTCCTCTCATTATCGTAACTTCGCTTTCTCTGAAGAAAAGACTACTTTAAGGTAAAGAAATCTTTCTCTCTCGCTCCGTACTGGTTTATGTTTTCCGTCCCTTTGTTTTAATTTGAAAGAGAAAGATGTCCGGCTCCGATTCTGTTTCTTTGAATGATTCTGCAAAGCTTATAAGGAGGTCGTCCCGTAAAGCGACCACATCCGACCATGCTTCCCAGTCCGTTGGCGCGCCGACCCGCCGATGGAATTGATTGCTATTTCTAGCTATGAGGATGAATCCTCCGAAGATGGGTCGATAGAACCCCCGGCCAGGGCTGGTTTCTTTAGCGGGGATGATGAGGTCGCTTCCAGGGATGAGTCCAACCGCCCGGGCTCCGAACCGGAAGAGGAAGAAAAAGAGGAGGAAGAGGAAGAGGAAGAAGAAGTGTTCGAGGCCGAGCATCTTCATTCCCCGGTCAGAGTCGATCCTAGGAATCCACTTGGACCAGGCTTGGGTCCAGGGATCGACCTGGTGCGGATTGATAACATGCCTTCGCTTTCGTCGGTCTATACTCTTTATGCTGAAGAGCTTGTCCGGGTAGGTTGATCTGTAATTATTTAATCATGGTCGTATCTTCCCACTGTATTCTCATTCGACCTTGACCGTATTTATTCTTAGGCTATTTCTCAAGTTAACTTCATGGCGACCCGTCTGGACAAAACAGAACTAAAAATCGTTAAGTTGACCTCGGAGGTTGAAACTCTTAAGAAGAAACTGGACCGGCAAGTGGAGATATCTCAGGAAATGACTGAGGAGACTGGGAATGCGAGGGGTCCGGAGAAGACTACGGGCAATAAGATAGCAATGCTGCACGACCAGCTTGAGCGCGAGAGGAACAAGAATGATGCCGAGATCCTGTTTCTGAAGGAGGAAAACGAAAAGCTCAAGACTGCGGGATGGACGTCGTTTGGAGGACGGTCTCGACGGTGATAGAAAAGGCAATGAGCGAGATGAGAATAAGGTACAAGGGTCGTCTAGATCATCTTTACCAATGCTCGGTCGACGCCGAGGAGGTCAACCGTCTTAGTTCTCTTATCAACCAAGTGAATTATTCTCTCGAGCTCTACGCCGAACGGAAAGTAGATGGCAACGCCGTCCATGAGGAGAGGATTGAGAAGCTTCAGGCCGATTTGAAGGGTATGAATGAGAAATTTGACGTGCTCGATGTCGAAGTTGCTAAGCTTGATAACTACCTTGTGACTCCCGTGGCCAACTGTGCTCCTCTGGACGTATTAAATATCCAACTTGACTTTGGGAGAAGAGAGCGCGGTCGAATCACGAAGAGGTGGTTGAGGCTGAGAACGAAGGAGTCCTCAGAACGGATAAGGTAATCAGGGCGGAGAGGGCCACCAGGACGAAGAGGTCGGTGCGGTAAATGCTTCTACGAATGAGGACCTCGATTATCTTTTCCCCACCTCTGCGAAGGTTGATTAGGCCGGCTGTGGCCTTCAAAAAATGTTGTTGTTTATTCCGGCCTCCTGTGGCCTCTTTATTTCTTCTTAAGAACCAAACTCTTTTTTCTTTCTTTGGCGGACTCATGGAGAGTTCGTTGTTTCAATATATGATTCTCTTTTGATTCGTAAGAGTTCTTTTTGCTGAAAACTTCACTTGGTAAATGAGGTCGGAACCTTCGCTTAATTTTTGGTGTAAACTAGGTCGTTCTGATCGCATCAAATTAAGAACCTGATAACTAAATATGCGACGGTGGTCGGCTTTGTAATTAAGTGTTCATCAGATAATTGTTGAGGTCAACGACCTGCTATGAGTTTGTTATATGATTAGGTATGCGATTCTAGTCGGCTTATCACTAAGACATTTATAGGATAAATTTAGAGGTCGGCGACCTGCTACTAGTCCGTCATGTGACCAAGTGTGCGACTGTGGTTGGCTTACAACTTAGACATTTATAGGATATATTTAGAGGTCGATGACTTGTCATTAGTCCGTCATGTCACCAAGTGTGCGACTGTGGTCGGCTTACAATTTAGACATTCATATGATAGATTTAGAGGTCGGTGACTTGTCATTAGTCCGTCATGTCACCAAGTGTGCGACTGTGGTCAGCTTACAACTTATAAATTCATATGATAGATTTAGAGGTCGGTGACCTGTGATTAGTCCGTCATGTGACCATGTGTGTGACTGTGGTCGGCTTACAACTTAGACATTCATAGGATTAGATTTTAGAGGTCAGTAACTTGTGATTAGTCCGTCATGTGACCAAGTGTGCGACAGTGGTCGGCTTACAACTTAGACATTCATAGGATAGATTTAAAGGTCAGTGACATGTGATTAGTCTGTCATGTGACCAAGTGTGCAACTATGGTCGGCTTACAACTTAGACATTCATAGGATAGATTTAGAGGTCGGTGACCTGTGATTAGTCCGTCATGTGACCAAGTGTCTGACTGTGGTCGGCTTACAACTTAGAAATTCATAGGATAGATTTAGAGGGTTTTGGTGTTACAGTTGGATCTCCAAAGAGACTGCCTACGTATATGTTTATAAGCAGGATCAAGCCAGATCATAGTTCGTTGTGTGACTTAGCCCGTAAGGGTTAGGTCTTTTTTTTTTACTTTTTCCCAGCTGAATCTCAGAAGAGACTGCCTACGTACCTATTTGGTCGTGATCAAGCCAGATCGTAGTTCATTGTGTCCGTTTTGTTTTGTTTTAACAGCCCGGTGGCCGGTGAGAAGTAGAAGGTTGCAGTACGCGTTGCTCAGAGATGTTTTAGCAAATGCGTTGCGGAGTCCAGGATGTGGTGATCGGTATCAGAAGTGGGTCGTAATAGTAGCGTTTTAGGGACATGGAATTCCATGATCGTGGGACCATTTTTTCGTCCATGGTCATGAGCTCGTAGACTACTCGGTGGACGACGTTGGTGATTTGGTACGGTCCTTTCCAGTTCACGCCGAGTTTTCCGTTCTTGTATTCTGCGGTGTTTTCGTAGACCGTTCGGAGGACGAGGTCGCCCACATGGAAGCTTCTGCTCCGCACTAGCTTGTTGTGATACCAGGCAGCGACTTGCTGATAATTTTGCACGCGGAGAAGGGCCAGGTCGCGCTCTTCTTCGATGAAATCGAGGTTATTGATTAACATTCGGTCATTGAGGTCGGGATCCCGGGTCATCATTACGCGGCGGAGGCTGTTAACGTTGGCCTTAGCTAGGGCCATTGCTTCTATGCCATAGGCTAAGGAGAATGGTGTCCGGTTGTTGATTGCCTAGGGGTCGTTCGAAACGACCGGAGCACGCAGTCGAGTTCATCTGCCCAAACTCCTTTCTTATCTTCTAGGCGTTTTTTAAACTCATACATAATGGCCTTGTTGGTGGCTTCGGCCTGTCCGTTCTCCTTGGGGTTGACTTGTTGAAGCGTATTTTCCATTTTGCGCAGAAGTCCTCAAATGATTTAGCGATGAATTGCGAGCCGTTCTCGGCAATGATGTCCGTGCCGACAGATGACGTATTTCCATACGAAATCCTGAACGTTGTTGGCCCTTATCATTGCATAAGCCTCCGCTTCGACCCATTTCGTAAAGTAGTCCATAACAACGATCACGTATCTCTTCTGGTGAGATTTGACGAAGGGGCCTATAATGCCCATCGCCCAGCGCATGAATGGGTAGGCCGAAGTCGCGGTAGTGAGAGGCTCGGTTGGTTAACTTATCATCGGGCCGTGATGTTGATATTTCTTGCATCGTCGTGCATGATCTGTACAATCTGTCAGCATAGTTGGCTAGTAAAAATCAAGCTTCTTGAGCTTGATCGCCAAAGTGCGACCTCCGGAGTGGTTACCGCCTGCCCCTTCATGACTCTCGGCCATAATGAGGTAGATTTGCTCGCTGGCCACGCATTGAAGGAGTGCACCAACCGCGTCCTAACGGAAGAGCTTATTCTCGAGTAAGACGTAGTGCGCGGCTCTGGTCTTGAGTCGTCGTGTTGCCCGTTTGTTGTCGGGCATAATTCCGGCTGAGATATATTTGATAATATCTACGCGCCAGTCTGGTCGTCGGATTGTGTCGGCATCGGATTCTGCGGGGGTTTCGGTTATTGGATCTGAAGGCGAGTCTGGATCGGCGTTGCCGTCCTCATAATCGATGATATTGATCCTACCCGTTCCTTGTGGTAGCTCGATGCTGGGATCACAATCGTTTCTACTGGGATGATACGACGTAGGCTTGGATCCGAACTCGTTGATAGGTTGGCCAAGGCATTGACTTCCGAATTTTCTGAGCAGGGAATGTTTTTTATGATGAAGCTATGCGCTCATCCTCTCGTCCCGAGCATCGTAGTTGTGATTGAGCTGGTTGGCTATGAGCTGTAAATCGCTATAAGCGTGAATTCTTTCTGTTCCGATCTCCTTTGCCAGACGTAATCCGACTATCAGGGCTTCCCATTCGGCCTCGTTGTTGGAAGCTCGAAACTCTAATCTGAATGACTGCTCGAGAGATTCTTTGGTCGGCGAGATTAGGCGAACGCCAATGCCGGACCCGTGCCTTGAAGATGATCCATCAATGAAAAGGCTCCATTCTTCTTCTGCTGGGTCGGGACGGATTGCTTCTGGTAGAAGTTCGGTAATGAAGTCGGCCAGAACCTGCGATTTGGCACTGATGCGTTTACGGTATTCAATGTCGTACTCACTCAGCTCGACCGCCAATTTGGTCATACGCCCGGACTGACTCGGACTGTGCAGAATTGTTCACAGCGGCTGAGTTGACATGACGGCGATGGTGTGAGATTGGAAATATGGTCAAAGTTTCCAAACAGACATCACGAGGTTCAGGTCCAATTTTTCCAGGGTCGGGTATCTACTTTCGGCTCCGTCTAGTACTTTACTTACGTAAAAGATTGGCTTCTGGTCGCCGCGATCCTCTCTTACAAGCACACCGCTTACCGACTCTTTGGTCACAGAGATGTAGAGGAAAACCGTCTCGCCGTCCTCTGGTTTTGACAAAACCGGAGGGGTTGGGAGGTAAGACTTCAGTTCTTGGAACGCATCTTCACACTTGTCATCCCACTCGAAGGTCTTGTTACCGCGCAAGACCTGATAGAATGGTAGGCTTATGTCTGTTGAGTGGGATATGAAACGGTTTAGAACCGCAATTCGTCCAGTTAGTCGCTGTACTTCCCTTTTGGTTTTTGGGGACGAAAGGTCTAGAACGGCAGCGATTTGTAATATGATACTAGGGAGGATCTATTCCCATGAACGTAACTTCGTGAGGTTGGCTATAGATCAGATGATAGATTCGTAGGGTTCAAGGCAATCTGATTTGAATGACTCGGTTGTTGCAGCAAATGAAGGAGTTGAATGGATTTGGAACAGATCGTGAACCCTTAAGATAAATGGATCGAATGGACGAAGCTTGCTGGAATGAATTAGGAGGGATTGAGATGATACTTCTAAGAGTTGTGAGAGACTCTTAGACTATCAAACCTGATTCTGTTTGGATATGATACACCAAGAACAATTTCAGGATGAGAAGGATAATTACACACCAACTCATATCAAACAAAGAAGAAGAGATTTTTGATAAAATGTTTAATCTTGGATCCACTTTTTATTTATTTTTGCATTTCTGAATAATATTATTTCATTTTTAGCATAGATGTATGATTAATATTCGACTAAATTAATATGATTAAAAAAATGGTTTTCTACAAATAAACCCTCAAAGTGGGTAGATTTTGCGACTTTACCCTCCAACTCAAAAACCCACAGAACAACCCTTAAAGTATGAGTTAATCCGCAATATAACCCTCGGACGACTCCGATTTGGCGATTTCATCTCTGACGACGAGATTTGTTGCGTTTGACGGTAAGATTTGAAACGAATCATTAGTTTTCTTCCTCTCTATCATTCACGAGTGTTTGGGGTTCGGATTTATGAACTTCAATATGTTCGTTCGCTCATAGGTTTCGAAATTCCGGCGAAGGAAAGTTCCGGCGAGTGTTGGGGTTTTGTGTTCGTGCGTTCTAGATAGGTAATCTCTTGATTCTAACCGGTTTCGTTTGGGTGTGTTGAAGTTTTGTAAAATCACGTTCTGGTCTAGATCTGGATTTTTCTCAGATCTAGATTCCGACGTTATGATAGACTTATTTCTATGAGATATGTACGTTATGGTAGATTTGTAATAGACGTTACGGTAGACTTATTTTTATGAGATGCAGACGTTGTGGTAGACTTATTTCTATGAGATGCGCACGTTGTGGTAGACTTTTTGCAAAGAGATACAAACATTATAGTATACTTTTCGACTCTGGAGCTGCTAATGAATGAATTTTTTTTGGCTAGTTAGGATTGTGTTTCAGTCTAAGATGTTTTAATTTCCATGAATTTCTTTAGAAGTATTCTTTGTACGTGCAATGCGTAACAGCATGAAGAGTGTAAAGCACATCCAAAAGATCATAAGATGGTCTATACACCATTGTTTCTTGTTGTATTTAGGTAGTATTTGGTTGATCCAATGATTGTTCAGTTATCCCTAGTGATTAGGATGAGATGTATTTTTGTTTGATGGTAGATTTATTTTTATGAGACTCAGACGTTCTGATTTGTAATATACGTTATGGTAGATTTATTTCTATAAGATACAATTGTTATGGTAGACTTTTTGCAAAGAGATTCAAACATTATGGTAGAATTCTATGAACATTTTTTTTGTAGTGTAATGAATGAATTGACAAAATTTATGTATGGTTAAAACATGGCTTCTGAAATGTCTCTGTTACCATTACAATATCCTTAAAACACGAGTACAAGTTCATACGAAAAGATAGAAAATATATGGAAAGATATAGTACATATGGAATGACAGAGTATACCCATACATTTAAGCTTTGCAAGTAGTAAGATTAGGACCGTGTTGAAAATATTTTAAACACTTGTGTTCTTTCTTAATTCGCTTCCGCTCCATGGTAGTTTCCATAGCATTTTTCATCCGCGAGAGTCTTGGCATAACAATTTTTGAGTAACCATTGTACAAGTAGTAATGATGACCCGCATGTTTGTTGTATTTGTTGGTCATTTATCTCTTGTGTAGTCCATAGCTTAGCATTCTCAACCATGTCTTGTTATAAAAAGCCGAGACACGTGAAAAGCATTAGTCCACTAGTTAAAAATCTACCAACAATAATTACTAAATCTACCATCACTTGCATGAAACGCCCCTAGAACTGTACCACCTTTTGAATTGTCAACCAAGAACACCTATCGATTCTTCATAAAACTCTGTCTACCACAAACAAGAACGATTTGTTCTGTTCCCAATTAACCTCCTTTTGTTCAAAATTCACTAGAGAACACAAAGAAAAACCAATCACGGAACTGAGCTATGCGGCGGCAACCCTAGTTCTTCACCATTGTTGCAGGTTTTTTCGTGCAAATTTGTTGTCTTCTAAGGGTAAAAACGATATTTTGCGTTGCCTGCAAATAACTCTTCCACCTACCAAATAAGTCTACCACAACTATAGTTTCCAAAACATGAAACAAGTCTACCACCAAGGACTACAAGTCTACCGCTATCACAATAAGTCTATCAAATGTTTAATGTGAAAAAAATTCTACCACCGAACAAAACAAATTTACCGTAACTAAGTTGGATAACAGTCTAC